>JAQOWM010000568.1:62500-77500 GCA_029041755.1 Resseliella maxima | reverse complement strand
TAAATTCATAGAGGATATGCATTTGGTCCGGATGCGAAGCGGATAACTCTTGCGATGCTCGTTCGTTTTCCAATTAAAAATTCTACCATGGCAATCCAAGCTTGTTCGAATTTAGTCTTTCTATCTCTTTCACTTTTCATCTCTTACTGTGTTTCTATCATTTTCAACACATTTACATTATTCCCACTTCCTCACTCTTCTCTCTCTCCCTTTCTTCCCTGCTTATTCCCACTCTCCCACGCTCTCTCATCCTCTCCCTCGCTTTCTCCTTCTCTCTCTCTTCCTCTTTTGCTCTCTCTCTCACTCTCTCTCTCACTCTCTCTCTCTCTCCCTCTCTCTCCCTCTCACTCTCCCTCTCTATTTCCCTCTCTCTCGCTCTCACTCTCCCTCTCTTCCTCTCTCGCTCATTCTCTCCTCTTTTCCCTCACTCCACATCTTTACCTTCCCCTTCCTCCCTTTTATACATCGAGAGAGAGAGAGAGAGAGAGAGAGAGAGAGAGAGAAATTCAGAAATGAGATTCCCACATAGAAATTTCACTTAAATCACAGAGTATTTAAGCAGTATGTTCAAATGTGTTGGGATTCGTATTCAAAACAACAAATGCCATAAAATATACAAACCAAGCAGCATAAAAGATTTTCGAAAAATCGACGTGGGATACGTGGAAAGGATTATACAGATCATTCGGTTTTTGGTTTTAAAGAGAAAACAAAAAGTGAGAGCGATTGAATGAAAAGAAATAAAATAAAAAAAAAAAAAAAAAAAACAAACGAAAATATTACACATATATTGACGGAAAACATACTTGGTTACCTCCACCCCCGTTTTTTTCCTGCCTGCCAAAGGATGATGATCTAAACTGAAGTTTCTCGAACGATGAGCTTTTTTTTTCTTTTCGTCAAATACTTTAACATTCATTCACAATAAAGCGCACTGCACCGCATCATACGATACAATACCGCACAAGTGTCGTTTCGTTGACTCTGTTTTGCTTTCCATCTCATCCATAAAATATATTGATGTATTTTTTTTTTTTTTTAAGTGTGTGCTTTGTTTTTCTTCCTTCTACTTCATTCAGCAAAAGAAAAATGACAAAGCGAGAGTAGATTGTGCGAAGTGGCACTTTGTTGCGTGTTTTAATCATATTGCCTCGCATTTGGTCTAGACACCAAAACACGCTCACAGTTAAATGTCAATTGAAAATGATATGAAGCAATTGAAACAGCCACCTCATTTGAGCGCTTCATTCATTTTCCTTTTTACTTTTTTTTCGTGCGGGAGAAATATACAATGTCGTTGTCGGTCGAGTGCTTCTAATGTTTTCGCCTACTTTTATTTTGTTTTTTTGTTTTTCATTCACTTTATATTTACATGCCGCTCTTGTTTTCTTCTTATACTTTTCATACCCTCTTTCTCTTTCTCTCACTTTTATTTTGTTTTGTTTTTCCTACTTTCATTGTTGTTTGCGTCAAAAATTTGTTTCGCTTGCTATATTACATACTTCATCAAGAGCAACATTTCATAATTTGAATTGAAAAGCTTTTATATTCAACGGAAATATAAAGAAATCCCTCAAATGCCACTAAGTGCATATTTGAATTTCCGTTTATTTTTGGCAAATACGGAATAATTTATTCGAAGAATTACCTCTCAACTGGGGGGAATATTGCCACTTTTCGTTTTTTTTTTTTCTTTACTTTTCTTTTCTTTTTCATGTGTTTCAATATAGAATACATTACGATTATTACGTTGATTTGAAAAGTGACAGCTTAAAATGTGGCAAAAGGAAAAGAAGTGCGCCAAAGTAAATGGAAAACTGTAAAGAAGGCGTTGAAATTTTGCAAAAGAGAAAAGAAAAAAATCACTTACATACAAACACTACAGATGATGTTAAAGACAATAGCATTTTGTGATTTTGAGTATTGTTTAACTTTGTGTCTGATTTATGTGTACACATATAATTCGATTGAATAGTTTGTTCAATCATTATTATACGCATATTGTATTACGTCGATATAAATTAAATTGATAGATTCTAAATTGAATTCTATTATCGTATCACGTCTCACATTGAACTTATTCGATTGCAATGTTTGATTAAATGGATGGCAGATGGGTTTTTTTTTTCATGTAGTTTGTACTTATTTTTGTTTCCATCAATTGTGATTTTTCGTGTGTATGTGTGTGTGTGTGCGATGTATTTTCTCTTTTTTTTCGATGAACATAACTTTTTTTTTTTTCTATTAGTTTGGCTAGTTTGAAAACCCTAATATTTGTTAAGAGCCAAGAGAAGAAATGTAATCGGAGCCCAATTTTGATGGCAAATGAAAATATCTTTCCATTAAGAATACTAAATATGTATACAATGTTGCGCGCATATTTGCCACATTGTCTAAAAATATATATGGTAAATGGTATATCGTGACACATCAGTTATTTATGAACATTTATTTAATGCGTGTTGGTGCTAGCATAAAATCACTTTAACTCCCTTTGTCTGGAACAATATTAAAGTTTTATATTATTTTGATGGTGATGGAGATAGGGAGAGAGGGAACAGGAAAGGGGAGAAGTGGAAGAGGTGAGGAGGAGAGGTGAGGTGGATGAGGTGAACGAAGAGAGGGGGAGAGGTGAAGGAGGATAGGGAGAAAAAGAAGAAAGAAATGAGAATGAGTGAAAGTTGGAGAGAGAGATAGAGAGAGAGAGAGAGAGAGAGAGAGAGAGAGTGAGAGAGAGAATGAGAAAGAGAGAGTGTGAGAGAGAGAGAGTGTGAGAGAGAGAGAGTGGGAGAGAGAGTGAGAGAGAGAGTGGGAGAGAGTGAGAGAGAGAGTGGGAGAGAGAGGAGAGAGAGAGAGAGAGAGAGAGTGAGAGAAAGTGTGAGAGAGCGAGAGAGAGAGCGAGAGAGAGAGAGAGTGAGAGAGAGTGAGAGAGAGTGAGAGAGAGTGGGAGAGAGTGAGAGAGAGAGTGAGAGAGAGAGAGAGAGAGAGAGAGAGAGAGAGAGAGAGAGAGAGAGAGAGAGAGAGAGAGAGAGAGAGAGAGAGGGAGAGAGAGTGAAAAGATGAAGGACAGAGAGAAATGTAGAGATAGAGAAAGAGAAAGAAGAAAGAGAAACAAAAGTAGATTATGTATGTGTGAGAACGAAAAGTGATCCATTAAGTAAATAGCAACTGATGAGCCTAAATAAAATAGGTTTTTCGATTCTCGATCAGAAGCGTAATTGAAACAGAAGCGATTTTGATATGAAACCGATGATTGAAATGTAGTGAAATGCCATTATTGAATTTTGATAGTATGATGCTATGCGGGCCGTGAGACAGTTGCGTGCTGATTTTTTTTTTTTACATTAGAAGATATTAACCCTTCTCTCAATCTCTCAATCTCTTAAATTTCTCTCTATTTATATCTTTCTCTAACTTGCTTTAACTCACACACATGTTATTATTGATTATCAATCATTGATTAAGTTATCATTATTATTGTGTAAAGACAAAAAGCTTAAATTACATTGTTGCTTATTGTTTATTATTTATTATTACTTACAGAATGCCTGCACCATATACGGATGGATCTGGACCCAGATCCGAATTACAAGAGCTGCAAGTAAAAGCGAATCAAGTTGCCGATGAGGTAAATATTAATTAATCTTTTAACATATTATCGTTTAATTTATGTTAATTCAATTTGGCGCCCATCAACAAGAACTACAAACATTAAAATCATTTGATTTTGTCACGTGCTTTTGTTGATAATTCTAATGAAGATTAGTATTTTTGAAAGACATTTATTGGAATGTGATGCGCTTTTATGGTTGTGGTTTGTTTGTTTATTTTGTTTTTTTTTCTCTCTCTCAATTCTAACTAATATCTCTTTTTCTTTTTTTTTCTCCATTTTTCCATTTACAGTCGCTAGAGAGTACGCGTCGTATGATTCAACTATGCGAAGAGGTAAATTATTCAAAATATTCAAATTGCACGTAGCAACCATACCATAACAATGAATAGAATAGAATAACATGACACCTAATTTAGATCAAGATACGTCTGATTCCAAATAATTTCAGCGTACTAGGGTTAAAATTCTGAAACTTTATCGTTTATTCACCACAAGATAAATTACTCTTTCTATCTCTCACTCTCTGTCTGACTGTCTGTCTGTCTGTCTTCTTTTTTTAAATATATATATATGAATGTATTGAGCTTAATGTCTTGCCTAATTGAATTTAACTCCTGAATCTGTGTCATAGTTGCTCATCGTTAGTGAGATCGCGAGACGGCGATAAATTCTAGACCATTTACTCCACCTTTTTTCGTTTTTGTTTTTTTCTTTTCTCTTTCTTTCTCTCTCTCTCTCTCTCTCTCTCTCTCTCTCTTTATTCCTTTTGAGAATCCACGTAAGCTATATAGATTGTTTGTCAAAATTGATGAGAAATCGATTATTGTTGGTGTTTCGTTTTTCATTCTCCACCTTTCCCTTTGTTCTCATTCTCTCTTCTTCCCAATTATAATAATTGTAATTGTAATTGTCAACATCAAGTGGACACAAAATGCATTCCCATGTAGATTTTGTCGTGTGATATAGTCAATGGGCGAAAACTTGCAAGTTAATAAGCACCTTTTGACATCACTACTGATCTTTCGTGTTTCATTTTCCTTTTACTTATTAGATTTCGTGTTCTATTGTAATTCTAATTTGCATTTTCAACTTGTGCTCTTTTCTAACTTCTAACAATTTTACCTCTTTCAATCACCAATCACACTCTTTCTCTTTTACTCTCCTTTATGTATTCTCACGTACACTTCCTCTCTTTCTAACACTTTTTCATTCTTTTTCACTCTTTCTCACTCTTTCACACTCTCTCTCACTCTCTCTCTCTCTATCTCTCTCTCTCTCTCTCTCTCTCTCTCTCTCTCTCTCTCTCTCTCTCTCTCTCTCTCTCTCTATCTCAATTTTACTATTTTAAAATGTATTGTTGAATTGTTACTTGTCCAATCTCTTTGCTGTTTTGTTGTAATAGTAGAGAAAAACGTAATAAAGATGAAAATTCATCGAATAATCTGATACAATGTATGTAACGAGGTGCGATTTAGTTATGTGAATTTAATGCCGTACCCCGTTTCAATCAAGTGATTTCACTTTGCCCTCGATTGTACACGAAACATCGGTGCCTATTTTTTTTTCCACTTGGATTATGTTTAATTTGATTTTTCTTTCTTTTTTTTTCTGTCGTTTGTTTTCGTTCAATGTTCCATTGATGTTGTTGTATTCTTTTCATTCGTGTGGACTTTTAATTTATTCATTCCTGTCGTCGTTGTAGTCATTTGCCGTAATGTACTCTCCCTCTCTTACTCTCTGTTTTGTGTATTTGTATAATGTTGCTTGAAATCAAGTAACGAGTCGTTTTCACACTAACACACACACACACACACATATAAAAACACAACATACAACACACAGCAACCAATCATCCAACCCCACATCAAGCTTATCGAAGACTACGTAGATGAGCTCGACTAATACTACATCTGTATCATATTATCTCTGATTTCTTTCCATTTTCCTCTCGTCATGGGTGTCAATATAAAAGAAATAAAAAAAAAAAGTGTACAACGAGCAACTAGATTGTTTAATCTCCACAAGATCTTTGATATGGTGATTTAAGCACAATATATTGACAATATTACCCAACACCAACCACTGCACGTAGACAACGTTCATCTCTCCCTCTATCTAGTAACCTGTTTATGAGCAACAACAACAACAACAACAACAACAACAACAACAACAACAACAACAATAATAACAATGGGAACGGCAGCAGCAACAGCAGCAACAGCAGAAGCATCTAAAGCACATATAGAGAAAAAAAAGCAAGCAAATGCTTATCGCAGCATAGCAATGTGTGCTTGCATCAGATAAATCTTGCACATATTTAAAGTGCTGTTATTCTTTCCATGTTGCATTGAATTTATGAGACAACATCGACATTTTGATGTTTCTGGAAGCATATCAAAGTTTTCAGTTTTAAAAATAGAACGTAAAAATAAAAATGAAAACAAAGAAATGAAAGAGAACGAATCATGTTTTGAGAAATAGAGAGGAAAAGAGAGAGAGAGAGAGAGAGAGAGAGAGAGAGATAAAGCACACGATCAGAAAAATACAAATCAAAAAGAATTGAGAGAAGTAAAGTAGAAAATAGATAAAAAAAAAAAACAACAAAACATACAATGGAAATGACAACGGTTACAAAACATTAAATATCCGATATCCTTCGCATTCGAAAATCAAGCTTAACAGCAAACAACAATATCAGCACTGCCGAAGTGTATCGCATACACACACACTCAGTGTCAATGAAAAAAGTGCACACACAACATACTCTATACAATTTTCGATCTATTTCGAGTACTTTCGTGTCTATGCGTCCGGTAACATTTCATTCAAAATGTATGAGAGAATTGAAAAGACATTTTGCAAAACATTTCATCGCCTAAATGCATTGTCAATACCTTGAACTAATAAGAACACGTGCTGTTATTTGTCGGCTACTAACATGTACAAATTTATTTGGAATATCGGCAATACATTGCATATGTAAATATAAATGTTCATTCGAATAGTTGTCTTGAATCGTCGTCATTGTCATTGTCATCGTCATCATCATCGTCATCATGGGCCAAGCAATACAATCAACACGACAAATCCCTTCATTATTCCAAAGTGTCGCCCATTAATTAATGCAATTTTCGTAGAAAACCAAAATGGAATTTTCTTTTTTACATGAAACCGAACATTATTTAACAATTGAATTGCATTCAGTATTTCTATAAGATGTGCACAACCCACCACATCATATAATCAATTGTGCTGGTTACATTTGTGATAGGCTGCGGGCAAAACGGAAACATACTACTATACTACTATTGCTTCTATGGACAAATGTGTAATGTATAAACGAAGTGTACGAAAGTAAAGCAAGGCAAGGCAAGGCAAGGCAAGGCAAGGCAAGGAATGTAATGCAAAGCAAAGCAAAAAGAAAAAAAAAAAAAAAAGAATAAAATTGAGAAGACAAAAAGAAATGAATGGAATAAACTAAGCTGAATGTGCGACATCCAGATCATGGGTGAATGTGTCAATAAAATAATGCACAATTCAACTGCAAAATTGCTGTTCATATCAAAATTGAGAGTTTCTTCGAAACGGAAAATATCGTATGCCAATTTTACAACAACAAGCGAAAATGGATGTATGGCGCGGAACAAAGACGGCACACAGCATAAGTTTGACTTTTTCTCATTTTCCCTCCAGTGCTCTCTCTTTCTCTCTCTCTCTCTCTCTCTCTCTCTCTCTCTCTCTCTTTCTCTTTTTCTGTATCCGTCTTTCATAAAATTTTTTATAGTTATTCAAAGATGTAATGTTCCTTTTTTTTTCGCCTGCAGCCTGTCATTTATAAAACTATGGCAATTTTCTACTCAATTATATTGCATTTCGATTCTGATATTTGATATAAATGTTTAGTATCATGATGTTAATTTAAAATTGTGTGTGATGAATCCAAATAAGCGCCATCTATTTATGTCTTTTGCATATTTTCAAGAAAATAGCAAAAGAAACACCACCACATCATATCTCGATTACACATTTGAATTCGTTTTGATATGGTTATAGAGCTGTTTGTGAAAATAATTGAACCAAATTTCCCCCAAAAAAAAAAACGAAACAAAAGAAAATGGAACGGCATTAAAAGGTCTTAAATAAATTGTGTGCATATTTTTAGCAATATTTAAATTTTTTATATATGCATGGATCATTGAAATATTTTTGAATTGTTACGAAAAGAAACTGTGATAATGACATTTTGAATTTGCGATTCGTAACTTGAGCAATTGATTTTAAATGAATTGAGCCTACACAAATGCAGATCCAAAAATAAAATGTTGTTTGTTGTCAATTAGAAATGGGGGTAATTTATGCAATTGCTTTATGTATAAATGTTTGAATGAAACAAGAATAAAACTGCAACAACAATAACACATACACACACACACACACACACACACACCCCCCCCACACACATATACAATCAACACCATTTTGCAAAAGAATTGAAAACAGCAATATTATATTATATACAAATGCTGAGCAATCGACAATCCAACCCATCTTCGGAAAGAGAAGCATCAGCTCTCAATATATACCGAGTCAACACATTACTCGTAATTTAAATGCATTACGATGTTAAGCGAGTAATTTCTATTGCAATAAAACAATGAAATTCAATCTGGCGTTGATATCAGCAAAGAATCCACTGAAAATAACACACAGTGTAAATCTCATTTGCGTTACGATAACGGGGCGAGAGAAAAATAAATGTAGAACAAAGAAGAAAAAAAAAAAATGAAAAAGAAAAAGAAATCAACAACAAATGATGGAAAATGAAAAAAAAAAAAAAAAAAAATGAAAAAAAATGAAAAAAAAAAGAAAGAGAAAGACGATGAAGTTTGATTATTTATTAAAAGAAAACCCAAACGAATTTCTGTAACCCAATGAGAATTGTATATGATGCTTTTGCGTTTCCACATAAATCCGAATGAATTATTAAAAATTTTTTGAAGAAGCAAACTGCTAAGTCCAACTTAAAAACACATGCAAACACACAAAAGACGAACAAAACATACATACATATATAAATACATGAGCAAAGAAATTTAATGAAATTAATTTAAAATGTAATAACTTTGTGTAACAAAAACAATGTGAGTAATGGAATAAAGGTGGTGAATAAAAAGGAATGGGGGGGGGGGGGGTAGATGGTGTGTAGGATGATGTGCAGAGAACAGAATTGGTGATCGGTGTATAAATTTTACTAAAAGCCAGAAAAGCAAAAGATGGTGAATCTTTTTCTCTTTCAATATCTCACTCTTTTACCAGTCAAACGCATATATATATACGTTATGCTTTCATATTCATTCAATGCCGCCAATATGGTTGAAGCATACAGAAATGAGCTATTCAACATTGTGCATATATGCATATTGTATGCGTATATTGGTAATCTGGTTTCAGCGAAATTTTCATTGCACGACGTGCTGTGATTTCTCAAAATCTATGTATATTTGAAATAATATTGGCAAACGAGCATGAAGTGTATGTTCTGGGAACAGTAATTGAGCATAGTTGTACAATTTTCTATCCCATTTTCTCTGTATGTATTTTTCCTCTTCACTTGGCTTTTGCAGTAACATTTTACAATGTAAATACATACCTTTAAATACAGAGCTTTAAATTTTATTTTTGCAAATATTTGGGAAAATGTTCACAAACGGCTCACCATGCATCACGATCTCCGCGTAATCGCATGAATTCATTCATTCGTATATTCGTTTATCCGTCTTTGAAAAGAGCCACAAAAAGCGAGAAGAAAAAAAAAGCTTTACGCTATAAACATGCAAGCAAATCATGTATACATATAACATAGTTATGTAGAAAGAAGAAGTTAAAAAAAAAACTCCCTTATTCTGTCGTCCGCGCGCCAAATAAGCAATGCACTTCTGAAATGCCCTCAGATATAAAGTATTACTCTTCTTTGGCTTCTTCATCTTCTTTGCTTTTTCTTTTGCGATCTTCTGCTTTTTTTTTTCTTTCTTTCGCAAATTGTGTTTGTGTGTGTGTGTGTGTGTGTGTGTGTGTGTGTGTGTGTGTATGTTTGTGTTTTGAATTTCTATTGGAGAAAAATTTTGTTTCGACTTTCTTTCGAAATGTACTCAGTTATCATGCTAAATCATTTCGCGTTGTCAGATTTTCCGAAATACATACCGAATTAAAATGCCCACACTATTATCATAGTCGCTCAGCGACAATGGCATTATCCAAGCCGGCAAATGCTCCATTTATGATGGTAGATTACAAGAAAAACCAACCAAATCAACTGAAACAGTTACATCGACCGCAATAGACTATGTATTAAAATATGAAACTGTAAAAAGACACAAGAAAAACGGAATGAAGAAGAAGAACAAGATGATGAAGAAGACGAAGAAGAAGAAGAAGAAGAAGAAGGAAGAAGAAGAAGAAGAAGGAGGAGAAGAATAAGAAGAAGATGAGAAAATTATTACAGGCAAGTAGAAGAAGCAACGGAAGTATTGCAGAACATTTACATAGCCAGATCAAAACCAGTTAAAAAGAGCAACAACGACAATATTTTCATATATTTTCTTTGCAAATGGATGTACAAATTACGCCATCTACTAAATGTACATTAAATATAGAATTACCATAGAATTTCGCGTGTTACAGATTACAGTTAGACACTTGGTGATAGCGCACACACACACAGATACACATATAAAATGCTTCAAATACACTTTTTTTTTCATTTGTATTTGAAAATGATTGGCGCGCGCTTTTCACAGAAAACATTGAAATCGATGTAGATAAAAGATAAAAATATAAATGTGTTTTTTCTGGGTGGGCGCGATATTTATATATGAATGTAATTTATAAATAACAGTAAAGCTGCTGATGATGATGATGATGATGATGATGAAAAAGAAAAAGAAGAAGAATTAGAAGAAGAAGAAAAAGAAGAATTAGAAGAAGCGGGGAAGAGAAAAAACCAAGCAAACGAACGAAGAATTCTTGAACGAACGAATTCAGAATTTCAAACGAATATGAAATCGGCGCGAACACACGTGATAGGATCGAAATGACAAGATTTGGAGAATGAAAAAAAAAGTGGATGGAGATGAAGAAAGTGAGTGGCGAAATGAACGAACAAACAAACAAACCAACCAACCAACCAAAGACAAAACGCAATGAAATGAAATAAAATAACACAAAACAAAATATGACGATGAAAACGTGTTTGCGTAAAAGAGAAACACAGTCGACAAAACACCGGATATCTCGAGAGAGAGGGAGAGAGGGAGAGAGGGAGAGAGAGAGAAAAACACATAGAGATAGAGGAACATGAAAAAGACCCAGCCGAATAGAAATGAAAAAAAAAAAGAAACATGTATCGAAAACATTTATCTGTAAGGCGAATGTGGTAAATGCATTGAACGCCATGTTTCTCACATTTTTTTGTGTTTTCATTTTTTTCTTTTTCATCGTTATTTCCGTTTTTTTTTTCTTCTGCGATGCTGGTCTTTCTCCTTTTTATTATGCATTAAATACATGTTTAAATGCAAGCATTGTATGAAAAATTCTGCTTGACTGTAAATATTGCTCTTTCTTCGTTCTTTCACACCATCATCTCCACCCGCTCCCTTCCACTCTCTTTTCCTTTTCAAATTCATTCTCCCTTTTTCTCTCACCATTCTGGGGCTCTCAATTTTTACATTCGATGCTTGTTTTTCTTTCATTTCATTTGTTCAGGTATAAAAATAGTCCTGTGCTCATTCCCAAAAGCACTCTCAGTCTCACGCTTCGAAAATTCTATTGAATCTCCGATATATATTTATTTTTTATTTTTTTTTTTTTATATGGATTCGTTTGTCACATAAAGTTCTATAAACTTGTATAGACAAATATATTTATGTTGTGTGTGTTCATTTTTTTTTTTTCTTCTCTCCATACTTGTGCTGCCTCAATTGCTACCACTCATGCCGAAAGAAATTGAAAACGAAAAGTTACATGCTTAACATCTCCACTCAACTTTTCATTTATATTTTCAAAAAATGTATATTCGAATGAGATAACAAGATTGTTCATTCGTTTCTTTCTTTCTTTTTTTTTTTTTTTTTTTTTTTTTATTTTTCTCTGATGAATGTTTTTTCATATCTCGACAATAAATGATGGCATCTTAAATGATATCTCTCTCTCTCTCTTTCTATGTTTGAGAGAGTTCTCCCACCCTCTTTCTACCGCTTTTTTTTTATCTCACATTTATTCTCCGTTCATTGTCTCATCCAGTTCGCACCAGTTTTTAATGAACTGAAATTTATTTGCAATGATTTTTTGCGGTTTTTGCCAAAGCACAAGACCGAATTTTCATTTTATGAGAAATGGCAAATGTTGACTACCAGTGATAGTCCACCACTATGAGACCATATTTGCCGATGTGTTTGTATATGACAATGAAAGTGGGTGCTATGATGTATTATGGCATATGGATTGTGCTATCAACTAAAATGAAAACGAAAATGACAATTTAAAATTGCTGCACACACCACACACACTCCCTCTCTCATTCTTCGCCTGTCCCCCCCCCCCCCATTCTCTCTCTCACTATCTTACTCTCTCTCTCTTTCTCCCTCTCTCTCTCTCTCTCTCTCTCTCTCTCTCTCTCTCTCTCTCTCTCTCTCTCTCTCTCTCTCTCTCTCTCTCTCTCTCTCTCTCTCTCTCTCTCTCTCTCTCTCTCTCTCTCTCTCTCTCTCTCTCTCTCTCTCTCTCTCTCTCTCTCTCTCTCTCTCTCTCTCTCTCTCTCTCTCTCTCTCTCTCTCTCTCTCTCTCTCTCTCTCTCTCTCTCTCTCTCTCTCTCTCTCTCTCACTCTCTCTCTCTCTCTCTCTCTCTCTCTCTCTCACTCTCTCTCTCTCACTCTCTTTCTATTATTGTCTATTCATTCGTTTTCAAATTTGACATCCGACCGAAACTTATGACTGTGCGATATAAATTAAACGGTGAAAATTGATGTTTAATCAATTGTGGCCCAAATCCACTACCAAATACTGATTGTTGAAGACAAAACACGCAGAACACCAAATCGATGATGATGGCAAAAGTAGAGGTTGAAATGTTTCAAAATGACATTGAATAGTTGCAAAGCACAGTGAAACTTCTTCAATGAATTATATCGTAACGCTTTCACCAGGGACCAATGAGTATTTTATACATAGAGCAAAGCATACAAAATAGACATATATATATACAAAACACAAACCCAAACACAACAACAAAAATGAAAAGACGGAAAAGCCTTTAAATTGCGCAGTTTTAAGAAACAAACTGAGCATTAAGCATAAGTATTTATTAAAATTGTATGTCAAGTTCCCATTGTCAGGCCGTGCAATTTATTATTACCCTATCCAAAAATAATGCATGTCTGTTCTGTTCTGTACCGTGGAAAAATGTCAGCCATGCACTGTATACTATTCATAAATCATATTATATACATATATATACTATGTGTGAGCTTTCGCACTCATATGCGATAAAAGACTGAACAATATCAGCACCAGAATCAGCCAACAGCAGAAGCAGAAACAACAGCAGAAGGAACAGTAGCCGCAATGGCTGCGAGTGCCATGCAAAAAATATTTGATGGCTTGAGGATGCTCTTCGCAAAACCATATTACGGAATTAAGCTCTCTAATACGTACTTCAACTTTTCTTCTTTTAACATCGTCCATGCAATTCACAAGAGCGTTGTTTCACGCAACAATTACACTTTTTTCTAGTTTTTATTATATGGCAACGGAGAATGTCGAACGAATTAAAGTGCAAGACGACTTATATTATTTTTTTTTTTTTTCATTCTTTCGCTTTCTCACTTTCACTCTCATTTTTTTTCTTTTCCTCATTGTCAATCTCTCTCTGTCTCTATCGCTCTCTCGCTCTCTTTCTGTCTCTCGCTCTCTTTCTGTCTGTCTCTCGCTCTCTCTCTATCTCTGTCTCTCGCTCGCTTGCTCTTACTCGGCACGTTGGATTTAATTGTTATCGGCAAACTTCCTGAAATCCCGAAGAAAATTATATGCAGCCATTCCACATTCGGCTGTTCCGATTAAGATAACGAAATTACATAGACACCGAGCAGATTGAGCAAGTCTTACAGCCAATGAAACTTTTGAATATACTCTTGATGCTTGAATCCATTGTAGTAATATTTGGCATTTATGGTTATGTTGTTTCTTCTTTTTTCTTATTTCCCCTCTCTCTCTCTCTTTTTCTCTCTCTCTCACTCTCTCACTCACTCTCTCTCTCTCACTCTCTCTCTCTCTCTCTCTCTCTCTCTCTCTCTCTTTGTCTGTCTTTCTCTCTTTCTCTCAATCTCGCTGTGTTTTTCTTCTTTTCCATTCTTTACAAATCGTTGACAATGATTTAATGAAGCTTCTATGCAAAATGTTACTCTTACTAAGAGTATTACATTCCCAACGATACATTGTCATTGGCATTTTCGATTGGATTTCACACATACACAATATAAATCGCAAACATTTTGCAAATCCCTTTTTACAGTGCTGCATTCGACTCAGCCACAATAACATGTGCATTTGATAACTTGGTGATTTGTATTTATTTTAATTTTAACTTATGACTCATTTAAATTTTCATTTTCATCCAAGACAAAAGAACATTTCTTCATTTTGATTTTATGCTCAATTGTTTTTCATTTTTAAATTGATATGATTTCTTTATGATTTTTATTTTTAATAATTTTTAAATGCTTTTGTTGATTTTATAATTTTTTTAATTTTTTTTAATTTTTTTTTTTTTTTTTTCATTTTCTTTCTCATTATTGTGTTTCGTATATTTGTTGGTTGTTTGGTTGACTGGAACGGGTTTAGAGTCAAGATGCTGGATCGAAAACATTGAATTTGTTACATCATCAAGGCGGTAAGAACATTTAATAATTTGCTTATACTTTTGTATTTTCTTTTCATTTGTTTTGAATTTTCAAATCTTCTTCAAATTCGTCGTTTACCTCATTTCATTTCTCTTTCTGTCGCTCTCTCTCTCTCTCTCTCTCTCTCTCTCTCTCTCTCTCCCTCTTTCTATCGCTCTCTTGTGTTCGCATTAATCTTTGCTATTCTCATTTTTGAAATGGAAGTTTTTCGCAAAAACATCTGTCGCCATTCTATGTAATCAATCCATTTAATCTGTAATAACGAATTGGCTGATGGTGTGATGCTCCTCAGTTGTCAGTTGTAAATATAAAATATCCCCATTGCATAGCATATTGTTGTTGTCGTTGTTGTTCTTGTTGTTGGCGTTATTGAATCCTTCTCTGAAATGAAGACAACAATGTTGTCGGTTATTGTTGTTGTTGTTATTATTTTTTCCC
>JAQOWM010000568.1:0-57500 GCA_029041755.1 Resseliella maxima | reverse complement strand
AGTATGATGTGTTCAGGACAGCCATAACAGGGGTGAGATACATTGAAGAGCATTTCGAAGAAGGATGTGGAATTGTTGGTATTGGTTGGCAATTGGTTGACATAAGCACACATATGTGGCACACATCATTGCACCACAAATTTCCATCATATATTTATGTATATAAAATACAAACACAAACACAAACATATACATGAATCCAAATATTGTGGAAATGCTCGTTAAATTTGTGTTTTTAATAGAGGAAATCACCGATTGATGTGGCAAGAATATTTTATATTGGGCCAAGCTATAACCAATGTGCTTAAAAGCATATCTATATATATATTTTTTTTTCTTTTTTGTATGTGCACACGACGAAACCATCGCTGATGATAAAACAAAACAAAACAAAACAAAAACAAAAAAAAAAATAGTAAATGAAGAAATGAATTTACTGAAAATAATGGTATGGCACAGGCAGTGCCACATATTTTACCCAGACATCACAGACAACGAGAAAGATCATCTATTAGCGATAAAAGTAGCGTGAATGCTGAGTTAAACACACACACACACAAACGCACCAAACATTATTCACTAAATATTACACATTGACACATAACCGTGCATATATCTCGAGCAAGATTTACAATGCCAACCACCCGCCATACCATACAAATTGAAACATACACACTCACTCATGTACATACATTAATGGCATTGCTGACAACACATTAAGCACAAGCACACATATTAGCGAGAGAAACAACGTAGAAAAAAGAAAGAAAGAATTATTGTTGTTGTTGTTGTTGTTGGTTTTTAGCCTTTGGTTCATTGTTCGTATTTAGCTGCAATTTTCATTCATAGCATTATAATACAAATACAAAATACGTTAATCTGTTTACCCATCATTAAATGTTGTATGTTAACCTTAATCGAACAATTTTGTGAGCTTAATGCATGCAATTCAATCACTTCCTTTGTTTTGTTGAATCGATTTTGATTTCCTATCAAAATGATCTTTCATTGGTTTTCCGTAAGGATCCACACAGCAGCCACATATAATCACAATAAAATGCACTGGCACACGTCTCATTTATTCAAATTATTTTTATATATTTATGTGTGGGTGTGTGTGTGTGTTTGTGTGCTTTTTTTAATTTCATATCGCTATAAATTTTGGTTTTTATAACTGTTTTTTCATCATTTTTTATTTCTTTTTTTTTTTTTGCTTTTTTATTAATTTTCGGTGTGATGCCAATTGAATTGGAAGAAAAAACAGCAATCAAACAAGAAATATATGCATATTTATATGGCAATTTCATGGTTCATTAGATGGCCATTTAATTTAAGTGTAATTCATAAAGTGCACACCACTTAACATATAGAAGCATATTGATTGGATCGCTTTTTGTCATTGAAATTTGCAAAAATTATTATTAAGAATGAATGAATGAATGAATGAATGAATGAATGAAAAAAAAAAAAAATAAAATTGAAAAACAACATAAATTGAAATAAATGGTTGACAATCGGTTTATGTGTGCGTGCTTGCTTTTTCCTTTCTCCATTATATACACCCATCCACCTACAACGTTTGTTCTAGATTTGATTTGATTTGTTTTGATTTTGATTTTGATTTTTTTTTTCTTGTTTTTGTTTTCGTTTTTGTTTTGGTTTTTGTTATTGCTTCGTCTGGCATTTAACATTTAGCATAAATTACCGTAATCCATCATTTCTCTTTCATTTTTTTTTTTCCTTCTCGTGTCTTTTCTTTCCTTCTCATCGTTTATGGATTTGCTTTGATCGAACGTAAAATGATGACATTGGATTGGTGAATGATGCTGCACAATATTATAGAGCAATTGGATCGCGTTGAGGAGGGCATGGACCAAATTAATGCGGATATGCGTGAAGCTGAAAAGAATTTGAGTGGCATGGAAAAATGCTGTGGCATTTGTGTGCTTCCCTGCAAAAAGTATGTACCATTTCTTTTTTTTTTTTTTCTTTCCCACCCCATTGCTCATTTTTTCCCTCAATTTCATGATTTTTGATTAAAATAGAAAATATTTACAAAACATAATTGAAAATCTATTTTTATATTGATTGTTTCACAAATTTCACACATTTTTTTTTCCCAATCATTACCATTATCAGAAATCGCAAAGTTGAGTCTCGAAAAATGAATTGTTTTTTTTTTTTTCGTTTCGTTTCAAAATCAGTTTAAACACAATAATTCAAACATTTGAATCGATACACTTCTTCTCCTTCTTTTTTCTTTTTTTTTTTTTGTATTCTATTCAAATACATAATTTTGCTATACTTTATACACATTTAGAAGCATTTACATAAGACTTACAGGTAACTGTAAATAGAATTGTTTCAAGCAACGTTTTCATTCAACAACAATAGAATTGAAAAAGAAAAAAAAAAAAAAAATAACAAAATCAACAGCAACGGCATACCAACATTTCAACCGAAAGAGAGAGAATGCATAAAACTTTGAAGTCTTTTCACATAAAGTTTTCAATGCACGTTCAAGTGGGCTTGTGTGTGTCTGTGTGTGTGTTTGTTTGTGTGTGCGTGCATAGTGCAGCCACCAAATATAACTGAATTACAGCAAACTACTTTAATGAGTTAATTCAGAAAACATGGAAATATATTGCACTTCAAATACACCGAGGTTTCAAACAATTTTTTTTTTCCTTTTTTTTTTTTTTTTTTTTGTTGAATAGAAGTCGTTCTTGACGTTTGCCACGTCCAATTGATGACAAAATGCGACATACATTGTAAATCGCACCGAAAAATGTCAACATCCTACATCACACCACACCACATGGTGGTTGGATGGTGTTTTTTTTTTTTTTCAAAAAGAGCTAACAAAACATGGAAAAATCATTTTTTTTTTTTTTTTAAAAAAAGAACTCTCAGAAGGCAATAGTTGTGAGGGTGCTGTGTGAGTGTGTTTGGTGTGTGTGTTGATGTGTATGTTTTGGGTATGTAATGGGCGTGAAGATGGAGAAATCAGGTGAATTTTCTTTCAAACGAACACGTTTCTAATATTCAGCGTTCTACACGAACGACAACTTTAGAAGGATAATTTATTTGTGGTAAATAAACGCGTCATTCACACAATGCCATTTAACTATGAATAGAAAGTTTTATAACCTACATTTCATTTTTTTCTCTCGAATCTTTCTCTCCCACACTCTCTCTCTCTCTCTCACTCTCTCTCTCTCACTCTCTCTCTCTCACTCTCTCTCTCTCACTCTCTCTCTCTCACTCTCTCTCTCTCACTCTCTCTCTCTCACTCTCTCTCTCTCTCTCTCTCTCTCTCTCTCTCTCTCTCTCTCTCTCTTGCTCTCTTGCTCTCTCTCTCTCTCTCTCTCTCTCTCTTTCTCACTCAATTCTATTGAATGGCTCAAAGAAGAAGCAAAATAGAGAAAGAGCAAAATCAGAAGAAAAAAAAATATATATATAATAAAAACATGAAAAAGACGAAATTGAAACGAACGAAAATCAAGAGACGACTATCAATTTTGTTTTGGTGCGCTCTCCCATACGCTCATTCGATGTTTGGAGTATGGTGCGAATATTAAAATGCCATTGTTTGTAAGTGCAGTGCAAGTGGAAACGATGGAAAATGCGCATACAATGTGACTTTCAACTAGCGAGATCAATAATCCCCCGTCCAATACCGTTCATTTCATTTTCAGTTTCAGTTTCAGTTTTCATTTTTTTTTTTTTCATTCTTTCTTCACCCAAAAGTAATCGATGTGAAAGATGATAAATTGATATTTTTGCGATGATGATAATAACATTAATGTTCATTTTATTCAACCGTTATACATATAAAAAAAAAAAATTCATTTTTTCTTCACCTTTTTTCTCTTCATTTTTCTCCACCATTGATGTTGTCCGTCATTGTTATTGTCATCGTCGTTTTTGTTGTTGTTGTCGTCATCATCATCATCATCATCATCGTCATCGTTGTCGTCGTGGTTGTTATTATTGTTGTTGGTTTATTATTTTTCATTCTTTAATTTGTTTGGGTTGTTTATTTATCGTAATTTGGTCTGTGTATATATATTCTATACATTTGCACTGAAAACTCAATGAAAATGTTGATTGTCATGCCGAAAAGCATACGGTTTTCCATTTGAAAAATCATTCAATGTTGATTGTCAATCAAATTGGTTTCAATAACCAAAATTCCAAGTTCAGTAAATCATATTTGTGACCAAGATGAACATTGCTATTATTTGCTTGTAGCAAGTGTCGTTTTCTCTATATTCGTTTATTTTTCATTCTTTCTCTCCCTTTCTCTCCCTCTCTCTTCCCCCTCTCTCCCTCTCTCTCTCTCCCTCCCTCTCTCTCTCTCTCTATCTCTCCATCTCTCTCTTTATTTCTTTCTCTATTTGTTGTCGTCGTGGTCGCATTGTGTATGGTTCTTTTATGGAACGAAAATCAGTCAGAATGACATGGCTATTTATATATGAAGACGAGAGTACGGTAAATAAGTGTAGATTCATTGTTCATATTATTGAATAACAATCGCCTTATTTAACTGAAAATTATTTCCGTCCTTAAATCAAATTGGCGAATATTTGATGATAAAAATTTGACGATTGATCCAACTTTTCGGCATGAAAATTAATCAAATCATATATTCATTCTAAATGTTTGATTTTAATTCAATGAAAAAGATTTATTTTGTTTTTTTTTTTATGAATTTTTTTTTATATTTCATTTTTGTAATAATAACATTTCTTTTACATACTCAACTAATACATACTTGACACACTCCTTTATTATCCTTTAGGATAAAAGGACATCAACATAACAATGAAAACAAACAAACAAAACTCTTTCATCTATCTACACAATTAAACACAATTTATAATACTTGTTTGAAAACCGTAAACAGAACAAATATAAAATGTTTAGAAATGCTAACACGATGATTTGGATTACATCAGTAAACTAAAAAGAGTTTTAATACATATGTGAAAGGAACAGAAAGGAAAAAGAAAAAAAAAAAAAAAAAACAAAAAGAAAATGAAAGGAAAAACTGTAAATTTGAAACAAATCAGTCAGAAATACAGACAGACAGACAATAAAGATACAAATAGAACAATATCAGACACAACACCAAAGTTCCGTTGCAACGATGAAAATATCAACAGACAGTTTAAAAACATTTTTAGAAATAAATCTCATCACATGAAAATGAAAACACAGAGAACAAAGAAAAAAAAAAAATGAAAAAGAGAAAAGAAAAAAAAACAATAAAAATTAAACACAAATTTTAGTCACAAAGAGAAACAAAAACAAAAACAGAAACCAAACTAGAAGCGTTCTATCGCAAAACACTTTCAAAAAAAGGTTAGGTGGGCTATATTATGATTTTTAACAATACTTTTCTATGCTTTATTATATCTATTTATCTATCCTTTATTGCTACTCTACTCTATACTATACTATTCTATTCTATGCTATTCTATACTAAACTTAACCATTTTATTCTATACTTTAACCTTATGTTCTTATTCTTAAAATGAAAATTCATTTCCAATAAGTTTCCATCTATTTCTAGCTTGAAATTCTGTTTTGAATTTGGTTGCAAAATCGATTTATATATATATATATATAGTTTGTGAGAAAAAAATAATAATTACACGTTTTCATTTAATTTTAGTTTAGAATTTGGAAATTTAGGAAAAAAATTCTTTCATAAAATTACGATTTACTATTTATATGACTTCCATTTATAAACAATGATACATATATTATAAGCATACAAATAATACAAACATCTATTAACATATGAGTATACAAATATATAACATCATATACACGCATACATAAATATACAATAATCACAATTCAAGTTCAAATCCAAATTACACATTCTCCATATACATACATATAATTGAATTTGTATTTAAGTTTTTCTTTTCTTGTTTCGCATCTCCGTTCAATTTTTTTTCCGTGTGTTTTTTTTTTTTTTTTTTTGATTTTTTTTTTTGTTAAGTTCCATCCAGAGGAATCCATTCTTACTTACATGATTAAAAAGTCATTGGTTTAATTTGCACGAAAATTCAAAGTCATTAAAGATTCTCTTTATGATGCAAAACACTTGTAAATTGCAACATTTACCAAGATTTTCTATGTCTGATTCCACAAATTGGCATTTGCATCATCATCATCATCATCATCATCATTATCATTACAAACACTATCATCATTATTATTATCATCGTCTTTATCATCATTTTATAGTAGCAATGCTTGCTTTACTGCAGTAAATATAGTTTAGTAATCAATTTGTGAACATTTGTCGGTCTATGAATTTTGTAATTGCATAAAGTGTTTTTGAGCAGATGCAAATGTTCATAGCATACAAGTGCTACTTGTAATTGTGATTGTTATTCAGTTAAAATTGAAAATGGTGCTCTAATTGAATTCGATTATGTTTTCACTGTGTGATTGTTGCCAAACAGCAGCAACTTTTGTTCATTTTTTTTTTCTTTTAACAATAATAATATTTTACCGTCTAACCCCATTGCTAAATGTTTATATTGCATGTCCTTACGTTATCTTCATATACCCATACAAATGCAATTTAAAATATCATTTGATTGCATTCTGTACCCTGTACGAGTATAAATTTTTAGTTCAGTATGGGGGTATATAAAATTATATTGTTGAATAAATATTCAATTCACCTGAAACAGATTATAGTTTTGCACAAATTGTTATTGATTCTAATTCAATTGATATTTATTCTTATTCACTTCACTCGATTTTAGTTTCCATAGTGCATGGTAAATCAATCTTTTGGATTTCATTGTGTCTGTGTCTGTATGTGTGTGTGTGTGTGTTTGTTTTCGCTTTCACTTTAATTTGCCGCATTTTATATGCGCATTTCATTGGTAAAAGGAGCTTAACGTGGCTCAATGAAGATCACGCCCTGAATCTTGAACGGGGATTTTTCGTTTTACTTCATTGCATCTGAATATAATTTTGCACACGAAATGCAAATCGCAAGAGACGGAAAAATTGAATGAAAATGATGGATTAAGCTCAATAGATTTGTTCAATTGCAGCGTTTTTGTTCTTTTTTTTTATGTTTGACCATTTTCTTTCTTTATACTTTCCATTTTGGCAATAAACGATAATGAGAAAGGATTTTGCACGATTTTTAATTAAAAAATTTGGTTTTCATTTCACCTAGATACTAATTTGTTTTAACTGAAATAAAATGCACACACACATACACATACACGAAGGCACATAGCTAATTATGTTCGTGTTTTCACTATAATTGGATTGATGTTCATTTCATTTGTCAGTTTAAATAGCAATTTGAAAACGCATTTTTATTTCCACTATATTTTGTTTTTGTTCGTTTAATTTCATGATAATTCCATTAAAATTGCTTCTAAAGTTACATTCGTTTGATAATTGCATATAAATTTGATCGATTTAATTGAGTATTCTTTTTTAAAACAAATATATCTATTCATTTTTTTTTTATTCCACACACTAGCATATACACAAAAAGAGTCATATTGAGCTTTAATTAAAATGATGAAAAAAAAAAGAAAAAGAAAATAATTAATCACATTTACATATATAAATAATCATATGATATAATATTTATTCAAAGTAATAATCAATTAATTTTAGAAACCGCAGACAAATATAGTATATAATAAAATGTTTACCTTTATGTTAAATTTCAGTTCAATTTTTGATATTAATTACCATTTTCTTTTGAAATTCTCGTTCGTTCGTTCGATTGAATGATTTCCCCCTTTTTTTTTTTGTTGTTATCGGTTTTTGTTCCTTTTATTTTCTTTTCTTTTCGTTTTATTTCAGTTTCTTCAACAAATATGTTCATTCAATTTTAATATAAAATGCGTTTGTGTGTGTATCTAATTAAATTCACAGAAATTCATCGTTCAAAGAGGATGATGTCACATGGAAAGGTAATGAAGATGGAAAAATAATCAATAATCAGCCCACACGTGTAATGGACGATCGAAATGGTGTAATGCAACAGGCTGGCCACATTGTAAGGTAGGCTATATTATGTGTATTTGCAGTACGAATTTTGCACAATATAGTGCACAAAATACCAACAGTCAATTGTTGTTGTTGTTGTTGTTGTTGTTGTTTTTTATGGTTTGTTGTTGTCATTGTCATTGTTGTTGTTCTGTTTCGGTTGTTTGCTCAATCACAATGGATTTACAGCCCCTGAAAATTCTAATGAAAATTCTCTTCCAATTCAGGATTACCAATGATGCGCGCGAAGGCGAGATGGAGGAAAATATGGGTCAAGTGAATACAATGATTGGTAATGTATTTTTCATGCCGTAGTTGTAAATTGATATGCGAAATTGAAAAATTTGCACGTGCGTATTCTTTTTTTTTTTTTTTTTTTTTTGCTGCACTTTCTTTTATCACACCAATTCGTTTTGATCGAACAATGATGAGCAATTTTCTACATTTTCACATTGTTGATTTGATATTTGGTGGTGAATGAAAAAAAAAAAAACAAATTAATCTTTCAATTTCGCATCAATGTTTTCTAGGCATTGTTTTTTTTTTTTTTTCTTATCTTTTGATTCTTGCAATTCATTTGTAATTCGCAAATTGTAAATGAACTCGATTGCTATTCATGCCTGTTTTTCTAATGAATTTCATTCAAGGCTTTACTTTTAATGGAATTATTAGGTTGACATATATCCATCAGATGGATTTGAAGTTGCGTAGAATTTTTTTCAGTTATTCACAATGTAGTCTAGATTTTTCCATTGTGACCACCATCACATTGAGGTGATATTAAGAAAAAATTCACAATCTTCACGGTGGCCACAATGAAAAAATTGGGCAACATTGTGAATAAATGCAGAAAATTCTACGCAAATTCAAATCCATCTAATGGATTTATGTCAAACTGATAATTCCATCAAAAGTAAAGCCATAATTTCATTTCATTTTGTGTGAATATTTTAGGTAATTTAAGGAATATGGCGATTGACATGGGTTCAGAGCTCGAAAACCAAAACAATCAAGTTGATAGAATAAATAAGAAGGTAAGCCTTAAAGTTCAAATCAATTATAGAATCTATTAACCTTATTGAATATATGTTGTATATGTATCATTTCAAACGGTACTGTATGGCAACGGATACGAACACAATACACATATTTGAAATGCTAAAATTTCAATACATTTCGATTTCATGGTTGAAATAATATCTCAAGTAACAGCAGATGATCTAAATGATTCAGCTCAATCGACAATGACAAAGTTAATTGCATTCAAAAAAAAAAAAAAAAAAAAAAAAAAATAATAATAATAAAATTCCTCGTCTATCGAAAATCTAATTCTGAGAAATGCTATGAATTCACAGGCGTCACATAGTATATGCATATATTATATATATATATATATGTGTGTGTATATCTGTGTGGGGGTAAAAAGATGGTGGTATTTTACTGGCATTTACATGCCACGTTAAATGCTTAATTATTCAAATGTCATCATGTTGTTTTTCCATTCATATGGTGATATGAATGAACCCGATATTGGTAACAAATAAACCGTAAAATTTTACGTGATTTTCCAAGAAAAGCATTCATGAATTTCCATTTAAAAACCGATTTATCATGCATCCAGGCACAATCACGCACCATATTTTATTGGTCTACGACACTAAAAATTCCAATATGTAATACAAAATCTATTGACAAATTGTTACGGAAATGTGAGAACCGGGTGCTCTGTTCTTTTTTTTTTTTTTTTTTTTTTTTTTTGACAAATATAGAAATAGTTGTCTATCGCACGTCATACGCTATCTGATTGAAAGAATCATATTCTGCTTATATTTCGTCTTCTCTCTTCTTCTTCTTCTTCTATATTTTCTTCTTCTGTATTTTCTTCATCAAAAAAATACGAGAAATTTTTTATACATTCTTATATTACATTTGTGAGAAGACTCGGGTCGGCCAATTGATTTTGATCGTGAAACAATGTGTATCGACATTTTGCGTTTCGTGTGCAATGTTTATTGTGAATAAATAATATCGTGTCCCTTAGTGCGAATGAATATTGATGAGAGAATTATATTCAATGTGTGATATTTTTGTTTTTCTTCTTCTCCAACAATGATCACCTACTTTTCAGGCCGAATCAAACGAATCTCGAATAGCCGTTGCAAACCGAAGAGCTCATCAATTATTAAAATAAGCACATTACTGATTACCACTTTAAAATAAAATCTAAATTGATGAACACTTGAAGGAACTTAAAACAGTAAAACAAAAAACAAAACAAAAAAAATAGGGAGAGAGAGAGAGAGAAGAGTTAAAGAGAGAGAGAGAGAGAGAGAGAGAGAGCGAGAGAGAGAAGGAGTGGAAAAAAAAGCAAAATGAAAACCGTACGCATACCAATCATTGGATGCAAATTTTATTGCAACAAAATGCGATCTCCAGCAAAGAGTAGAAAAAAAAAAACGAAAATACAATGAATTAAAATGAGCATGAAAAGAATGAATGAATGAATAAAATGCATGAATGGAAAACAATGCATGTAGTGAAACACGAAGCAGGCATATGACTGAAAAGGAACAAACAGCAATAGTTTCAACCAAATAACATTTATCAGATTTATTTATTTTTTATTTTCACCAAATAATATCTTATGCTTTTTAACAATGATATTTGCATTATTTGCATATTGACAAAATAGATGAAGAAAAAAAAATACAAAATAAAAATAAAAATAATAATAATAATATCATAACATGGAAAAAGTGCTTCAGAAATAACCAAATTTGATTTAAAAACATATATTTCAAGTGTGAGACTATAATCTCAATACATATAAATGCAGATAAATAAATCGTATGAAGAACAAAAAAAAAAAAAAAAATAAAACAATAACAACAGCAAAAATATACAGTGCAATATATATTTATAACATTCGACGGTTTCGGCTATGACTCATGCAGAAATAACCATCGAAATGGTAACGAATTGCAAATAGACAACGGAATACAAAAAAAAAAACAACAACATAAAAATAGATGATAAAAAGCACCATCAACCAATATATATCATATGAGTCTTTGACTTCCATAGAACATCAATCAAAGCCAAAAATAAGAGAAAAAGAAAAACAGAACCTAGATGAATAGAAATAATAATGTATCTACTGTGTTTTTTTTTTTCTCCCCTTTCTTTCTTCATTTCGTTTATAATTAAACTGAAAATTTTCGTTTTATTTTCAAATCAAACGCATATAAACAAATAAAATGAAAATTTGATTTGAAATCGAGGCCAGTTTGTTCACACTAATCAAATTACAATAATCGAATGTGATTTATTAACGGTTTATGTTATAAAATGCCGATAACCAAAAAAAAAAAAAAAAAAAAAAAAAAATGAAATAAAGGACCAAAAAGAAAAAAATTATAATTTGATTTTGTGATTCATGAAGCGAAATGATATAATAACCAAAAATACAATGAAATCAACAACAAAAAAAAAACACTATTGGCCAAATGAACAAAAAACAGAACAACATTAGCACGGCACTCAAAAGTTTTTTTTTTTCTCTTTTTTCATCATTTATACATATACAATTTCCATGCATATATATATTGTATAAAACAGTGGAAATGAAGAGAAACAGAGAGATAGAGAGAGACAGACAGAGAGAGAGAGAGAGAGAGAGAGAGAGAGAGAGAGAGAGAGAGAGAGAGAGAGAGAGAGAGAGAGAGAGAGAGAGAGAGAGAAATACCCAAAGCGAATGGCCAAGCCACAAAATCATTAACATTGACAAAATACCTGTTTTCCGTTAGTCATATACACAGGACGCAAATATGACCACGCAATTTACATAGCAACTCGCTGTAGAAAAATGGTATAATAGCAAAACTTAAAGCCAAAGCCAAAGATTAAAATGATATCATATGGAATGACGAAGAAAAAAAAAAAAAAAAAAGTAAAGCATAAAAATAAAACTCAAAAGACATATATATCATGTTATCAAATTAAATTATCCTTTGAATCATTTCCACAGTACTTTGAACTAAAGCAAATCAAACCAAACCAAACCAAACAAAACAAAAACGGAACAGAATACGTATTTGACTAATTTATTACGTCATAATAATTTTTTTTTTTTTCTTTTTTTGTCTTCTCTGTATATGAAGAGGTCAGGCCAAAAGTGGCGTCACTATGTACACGAAACGGATGGTTTTGTCCGTTTTGACATTAAAACCAAACCAAACCAAACCAAAAGTTTAAAGTAAATAAATAATGAAAAACAAAAAAAAAAAAAAAAAACAAACAAAAAAAAAACACTGACTAACGAACATTTTCGGATACAATATAATAATTTTTTTCTTTTGTAATAAGAACATGATAGTGCAATTATTTTTAAATAATTATTAAAGAAAAAATAAATAAATACAAATATATTATATATGTTTATGAGAAACTAGGGATCGATACGCGAGACAAATGATTTCAATATCAACGGACTAACGCGCGAAACAAACAAACAAAATAATAATAATTTAAAATAAAATAAAACAAAAGAAAACAAAAAATTTAAATGACAAAAAAAAGAAGAAAAAAAACAACAACAACAAATATCTTTATATATACAACCAAAAAAAGTAAATGATGAAAAATTTATACACAAAAATACATTTAAGAGACACTCTAATGTACATTTTGGTCAGATCATGTGCGTGTACGACTTGACAATAGATCTGTTGTTATGTTGTTATTATTATTTGTTTTGGCTTCTTTGTCTCTTCTTTTGTTTTTTATGTGTTCTACAGTGCGCTTAACTAAATAATCGGCACGTAACAACGGAAGTTTTCCTTTATATGTTGTAATTTCTATTTAAAAAGATACACAAAATAGAATAACAAAAAAGAAAATTTCCTGTTTAGAATTAAAGTGTGCTATTTGCATTTTTTTTTTTTTTTTTTTTTTTTTTTTTTTGTACTCTTCAGTTGATTCGATTTTCGTTTGATGATTTTTCTCATTTTAATTTACCATTTGTTTTTTTCTTTCTTTCTTTGTATTCTTTCTCAATTTAAATTTATATTTTATTTGTATTTAACTTTTTCGTTTGAATTTTTTGTTTTCTGCTTCATTTTTGGTTTATTTGTTTATTTTTTTATTTTTTTTTTTTTTTTCAGATGGATCAAAATACAGGTAGAGTCGAATATGCCACTAATCGAACTGATGAACTGCTTAAGAAGTGACACAATATTTCTACATTTGTACACTGGCAAATTAATAACTGAATGGCGCTCAAAACATTAAAATAAAAAAAAAAAATAAATAAAAAACTTTAGAGCAATACAAAAACAAAACTCAACAGAGAAATTTCAAAAAGGAAAAAAAAAAACAAAAAAAAAAAAGGATAGATGAAATACAAGTGAAAAAAAAATAAAAATTAGCAAATTATTCGATGTATTTGGCTCGATAAAAAAGATAATTATCGCTGTAAATTTGCACATGTAAAACGATTTGCATGATGAAAATTCATTGTATAGGAACGACAGCGATAAAATAGATGAAAATATCAACAATTTTACAATAATAATTCACAAAGAGTAAATACATATTATATATACATAATGATCGTAATTAGAAATATTTTTTGATAATAGCTTAAAAATTTATTACAAATGGAAATTTTCCGTTTCGCTTCATTCAAAACAAGAAAAAAAAAAAAAAGAAAAAGGAGAAGAAGAAGTTTAAAAGGAAAAAAAAAAAATTTAAAACTATAAAAGTATTTTGCATATTTTGCTGGCCGAATTGGTAACGGATTTTTCGTAGAGTATTTTGAATACATAATTCGCATGCATGCGAACGTGCTCTTGAGCCACAACGGCCTTCTTTTGTTTGCAGCGCAATCATTTGCAATATTTTGATCGATGCACAACAGACATTTTAAAATAATAGACCTCATACTTCCTAATTATTGCGTATGTAACAAACACTTAAACTACTATTTATGTTTCAACGATATGTTTTTAATTTTCTATTACAATTTTTTTTTTTTTTTTTTTATATCATTGAACATTTGATTTAATTTTTGCGTTTTTTTTTTCTTTGAAGAAGGAGGAGGAGGAGGAGGAAGAAAAAAAAATAATTTTTATTAATAAAATTGACTATTTGCTTATTAATTGTAAAATTTGTTTATGGTTTTTATTTATTTCATACATGAAATATGTTGACCGGTATTACATTACATTGGTTAATTCATTTCATTTTCAATTCAATATTATTTTCATTAGATTTGATTAAAATTTTGATTATTTTATATACAAACTGAATGGAACATACAACAACCATAAAACTATCGAGAGTAAAACAAAAAAACAAAAAAAAAAAAAAAAAAAAATGGAAGTTGGTTCGATGTGCCAATTTTAGCTGCAGTTACTCCATTACTTTGATGTGCGACCGCCTGATTTAAGTGAAGCCTTTATTTCAGCACATTGTCTTCAGCATTGTTGAACAACAATACCAGCCAAATGTAATTCGACGCTATTTGACGAGTGGTTTGAATTTGTTTTTTTTTTTTTTTTTTTTTTTTTTTTTTCATTCCAATGCATACATTCGCAAGCGGCCGTTAAATTAAATAGCTTTAAATAAAACTAAAACAAACAAACAAATAAACAAACAAACAAAAAATTATTTTATTTACTATTTTACAGTACAGATGCAAGAATGATGATAATGATGAATAATTTAAATGAACATATTTATGAATAAAATTCATTCGTTTAGATTTAGATTTGTTATAATTATATAATTAGCGTTTGAAAGCAGATCCCATAGGCAGATGCAATTCGTGTATTCCCAATAACAAAATCAGCAACAGCCACAAAATTGTATACATATTGCCAATGATATTTAGAAAGGAATCAATAGCCTAAAATTTATTAAATGCTTTAGGAAATTCAAGTACTTACAAAAAAAAATTATAGCGACTTTAGATTACGAATTCTGTGTAAAAAAAATGCACACACACACACACACACACACCACATATGAAAACATTAATGTGCATTTCAACTGCATTATTAATATTTGTAACATAGATTGATTTTATGTATATTTTCCACATTCAATTTTATTTGATTTTAAAATAACATTTAACACATTTTTGCGACACATAATTAAAATCCATCTTGCTAATCTCGATCACAAGTAAATGCATGTTCGGCTTCAGGCGATTATTTTAAATCGTATTGAGTGTAACTAATGACGATAAGAAGAAAAAAAAAAAAAAAAGAAAACAACTACTAATTGACCCATTCATATATGTGAAAAAGGAACGACGATACAAGAACCGATTAATTGAGATCCAGTTTCACATTGCAATTTTGTCTAATGGATTGATAATGAGAAGCACAAATCAAATTGTGTGCAAACGAATATGAGGATATTATGTCGAAATCGTGATATATATATACATATACAAATACAAATACACATCCACAAACACATATAAAGGAAAATTAATATATCAGTGTGCAACAATTTTTTTGAACGCCATGCAGAAGTAAATCTCTTTTAGCAAAAAAAAAAAAAAAACAACCATTCATTCATATGTAAATTGCGTATTTTTCATAGGATTATTATATGTTAAATTTTAAGCTTAGCTTTTATTGATCAATCTGCAATGACATGACTCGTTTGAGTGTGTGCAGACAACTATATGTATACATAAATTGCCAGTTATTTACTGATGTGCTAAATGTTTAAATTTAAAATGCAAAAAAAAAAAAAAAAAAAATAAAAATAATGAACTATGATACAATTTTTAGCCATAAGTTAGGGATAAATTTTAGCGAGACCAATTTTTTGCCAAAAAAAAAAAAAAACATGAAAAATAAAACAATTTCAAAAGTAAGTATTTGAGAGAGAAAAAAACAAACGAACATTGATGGAAAATTAAGCGTCGAACATTTTCAGTGATCTGAAACCAAGTGTATCCACAGAATGGATAGCACTTAATTCACTGTAAATGCCATTTTATTCGGTTGAGCTGTGATGAGTTTGATTTCTGCACAAACAAATAAAAAAAATATACATATGAACAAAAAGTGAAACGATGTATTCCTCCGGGCTATCCCCCACTCAACAAACTATTTTTTTTTTTCTTTTATCTTTTTGTCGATTTATCACACATTTTACACCTTCTGCCAATTTCAACATTATGATGAAACATTCCAAATGAATTAACTCAAGACCGTCGAAAAATAGTGACAAACATTTAACTTCCGCAACGACAAAACAAACAATAACAGGAAAGTAAAAAAATGAACAGAGAGCAAACGAGAGAGAAAAAAATCGTACAATATTCATTCCGTAGTTTACAATTTTCGTAATTTAGAAGCATCAAAACAAAGAGAGGAAGCGAGTGAGAGAGAGAGAGAGAGGTGTGTGAGAGAGTGAGATAGAGAGAGAAAGAGTGAATGAAAGACAGAAAGAAATTTGTTAAAAGAGGGAAAGAGGAAGATTGAGGGAAAAAGTGCGAGTATGTATGTATGTGAGAGAGAGTGAAAGAGTGAAAGAGAGAGAGAGAGAGAGAGAGAGAAAGAGAGAGAGGGAGAAAGGGAGAGAGAAAGAAAGTTGTGAAAAGAGGGAAAAAGTGCGAGTATGTATGTGTATGTATGTGAGAGAGGGAAAGAGAGAGAGTGACAGAGAGAGAGAGAGAGAGAGAGAGAGAGAAAATGTCAATTATCCGAATTTGTTACGCAGTCAGAAATCTCATCTGATTTGCAAATACAAATGCATGTGCTTTTTTATCATTTTGCAAAGATATTTCCCATTTTTATTTCGCATTCGCCTCTCTTGTTTGTTGTTTATTATCCTGTTTATCAGCCTGAGAGCAAGCACATGGTAAAAATATGCGGAGCTTTATAGTTTATTGAGATTATAAAAGTATTAAAAGAAAAAAAAAATCATAATAATAATAATAATAATAAATATATATAAAATAGATGGCACATTCAAATATCGTACGTATCACAATATACAATGATTCATTGATAGCGAGAACAACGTCAATTTTTACGCATTATTTACATCATAGATATTTTATGATGAAATTCTGTCAAATATGATATGCAATCGCAATTGATAAGAAATATAGATGACATTTATCGCATTAATCAATTTTCAACAATTTCAATTTAATATCTAACACAAATCTAATGCAAACTGACGCAAAACCACTGCTGCTATAAAACTATAAAAGCATGGCATCAGAAACCTCCGATTTAACATTAAAATATATTTACATGTATAGTTTGTGAATAAATAAAATTAATAGAATAATAATAATAATGATGATGATGATTGAAAAAAAAAAGAGAGAAAATAAATGAATCAGATCATGCCTATTTTAGAGCATAAAATATAATAAATTTATATATACACAACATAAAATGCATATGGATAGAATAAGATGATATATATATATATGAGTAAAGTAATGGTCTTAGTGAAATACAAAACTTAGAACACGTGCTCGAATCAACTTCGAAAATAAGTGCTAAACTGAAGTGACGAGACTATATTATAAATAGAAGACAAACGAAGTGAGAGTATCATCAAACCGATCCAAAAATTTATATATATACACACACTCACACACAAAAAACACATCATACAGAGAGAGGGGGAGAGAGAGAGAGGGAGAGAGAGAGAGAGAGAGATAGAGATAGAGAGAGAAAGAACAAAAATGGTAAAGAAAATATGATGGAAAAGTAGGGAAAATCAAGTAAAAATGAACAGAGATTGATTTCGTTTAGTAGCGAAAATGCATAAAAATGAGCATCACTTTATCGGGTGGGAAATGATTATACGCTGTTGAGTGGTGAATGTTAATGCATAAAGTGTCTCTCATAATATGTACAGTACATATAGACTAGCTGAAAGTGAGAGAAAGAGAGAGAGAGAGAGAGAGAGAGAGAGAGAGAGAGAGAGAAAGAGTGGGGCGAGCACTTTTTTATGTGAAAATATATATGGAAATATATCTTTTTTGAAAGTGCAAAAGACAACTTCCATTGCATATCATCAGCATTTGAGCTGGAGCATTTTTAGTATGACTTGAGGCAAACATTGACCCAATTTGACAAACAACTTTTTCCAAAGCAATGAAAACTTGTCCAGGAATTCAATTATTTTTCATCAGTAGTAAGGATATGGATGTGGGTCGATCATGCGATGTCACGGAAATGTTGTGATGTTTCAACATGAACAACTTTATCGGAAAATGTTTGTAGTTTTCAATTGGCAAAGGTATTTTAATCAATTCAAAATGATTTAAATTATACACTTGAAATGGAATTTCAATTTGCAACAAAACAAAAAAAAAAAAAAAAAAACAAAGAAAATAAAAATTCAAAAAGTATTTCTTCATAACTCAGCCTTTCTTCATCCGTCTACATTGAAATTGTGCTCGAAGCATTTCTAACCAAAAAAAAAAAAAAAAAAAAAAAAAATTCATCATTTATATACATAAATCTGAACACAAAAAGTCAATAAATGGAGCGAAAAGAAAACATTGTCAAATGTCGTATCAATTATATGCTTCAAATCATTTTAAATTCGCACTCTTTTAATATTAGAAAAAAAGCGTGCGATGATAATGAAAATAATAAAATGTAGGAGAAAAGTAATGGAAAATTAGCAAAACAACAAAAATCAAATGTCATGTAGACGCATTTATCTTATTGCCTTTTCGATGAAAAAAAAAAAAAAATTAAACAAAAAAAAAACTTATTAATTAAAGTTTAATTGAAATTATGACGGTGCTGAAACGAAATTCTCACGGAACAATTTTAAATGAATTGACAACAATGGCTTCATTTTATTGAAATTCTCTGGATATTTGTAAACATTCAATGATTAAAAAAAAAAAAAACAATTAAATTGATTGTATTCTTCAGTCTTTTTAGTTTATATTTGAATCAACGGAAGATTATCATTAAAATGAAAAAGTGTGCGAAAGCAAATTCGAGTGATTTACCGAATAAATTAACATTCCAAACAAGCATTATTTATGAGGAACATATGAAGAAATACGATTCAATTACAACGAAATTTTGTGGCAAAAAAAAAGAAAAAAAAAATTAATAAAAAGCGAAAAGAATGTTAGATATTTTTTATTAGATGAATAAAGTGGGGTAGAGAAAGTGAATGTGAAAAAGGAAGGTAGGGAGGGAGAGAGAATAGAATTTGATTAATATGAAAACGAAGGGGACAAAATAAATTATCTAAACAAAGTTTTTATTAATATATTTGTCTGTGATAACCTAAGTCCCACACGCATTTGAATTATGGTTATTGTCCTTTCTCGTTTCGTTAATATTTTTTTTCATATTTTATTTCATTTCGCAAAAAGATAACTGATTGGAATGTTGGTTTCGAATTCTATGCAGTTTATAAACTTTGAAACAAATTAAAAAAAAAAAAAATATATATATATAAATGAAATTGCAAATAAAATGCAAGAAAAAAAAAACACGAAACAATTGTAAATATATATCTATTTTCTGAGACAGAATCGTTTCTCCTGAGTCCACAATTACCATGAAAAAAAAATTCCTTGTCTTTTCCCTTGAAAAACATTTTTCCCCAAACTCTTCAAATGCATCAATTGATAAACAATTGATAGGATTAATCTACGCTTAATCGTAATCAAATAGGAAAAAAAAAAATACAATTATGAAAATAATTCACATGAAATCTTCGAGCTGCAAATTTTTCGAAACATTTTGTTAGTGGGGACCACATCAATTGAGCATTTTACAAAAAGAAAAAAAAAACACATACACTCACACACAAACACTGAATTTTTTATATGTTTTATGTTTTGTTTCTCTATCTCTCTCCTCAATTAAAAAAAAAAAAAAAAAAAAAAAAAAAAAATTCTGATACACAAACTGATTTCTTCCAAATGTTCAACATTACACACAAAATGTTTCAATTTATTTTTTTAACGATTCAATCAATCGTTTCCTTCCTTATCTTTTCCTAGAAAGCTTAAAATTTAACCAAAGAGAAAACAAGAAAATAAAAAATTGAAAAAAAAAAAAGAAAAAAAAAAAACCAAAACAAACATCAAGTAAATGTAAAATTATATAGGCTATTGTGAATTCTCTGTGTTTAGTTTAAAATTTATTGATGTCTTACGAAACAAAACAATGAAAAAAGAAAAAAAAAATATTCTATCTCAATAGCCAATTATAGAAATACAACAATTACGATGACAATTAACTAATCCACCTAAATATACTCTAAAAAAATACTGAATTATAGTCAAACTAGCGGCAAACAAATAGTTAAGGACTCAAAATGACAACAAAAACAACAACAAAATCTAACTGAAACACTCACAAATATGAATTCTAAATAAAAACAAGAACAAAACCAATGACAAACAAACAAACAAAACAGAAATCAACTAAAACTAAATGAACTAATGAAAACTAATATTTCGTAGCTATTCTACTATTGATTTTTAGAACAACAACAACAACAACAAACAAAATATCGTATACATAGAACATTTGTGTGAATTTTCAATGTGTAACTTTCGCATGATTTATTTATTATTTTTCTCTTATTTTTTTTTTTTGTTTTTGTTTTTCTATTCTGTTTTTTCCAAAATATTTAGCAACACATTAATCATATTCTTAGGGATTTTAACACGAATTAAAACAATTCAATTCTGTCTAAAAGTCTAAAATTCATTCATTAGCAAATGAATATATTTTCATTTCAATTTGTAATTAGTTATTAGTTAATCCCGGCAAATTACCAAATTTCCGTCGTACAATTTAAAGTGAATAAAAAAAAACATAGTGTCTTTGCAGTAGATTTTTCTTTGCACCCAATAAAACAATTTCAATGCTCCATATTTCAATTCCATTCCACAAATTATTCAAATTTATTATTCAAATGTCAATTGTCTCAAAATTATAAAGAAAATATAACAATTTGAAAAAAAAAAAAAGAAAAAAAGTTCGGTATACACGATAACAAACGAAAATATCATTTAGTTTTGAAAGCAAAGAAAAAAAAAAAAAAATTTGCGTCAAACGTAGAGAAAAATGGCCAAGAAAAATTAATTCATTCTAATTTTATTCAATATGATCAATTGGAATATCAACAATAATTATAAAATGGTGATAAATGATTATTTAAATTAAATAAAAAAAAAAAAAATACAAAGTGTATTGAATATTCTGAACTAAATACAATTCGTTGTTTTATTTGATTTTACATTTCAGCCATCATCTTATTCAATTTTCAATTTTAATAACAAACATTTGCTATGATTTATGGTCGAATAATTTCAATCAAAATCGTGAAATTTGGATTTTCAATTGAAAATCTTGTGATTCGAGGGAAATGGATTTTTCATTGAAAATCTTGTGATTTCAGGGAAATTAAATTTTTTCATGTATTTTCTTATACTTGAAAGCTAAGTTTCAACATTTCTTTACACTTGAGAAATTATAGCAAGTTAAATCATTTTCATTAACGGAAAAAAAAAAAATTTAAGGTAAGTTAATCTTGTTTATTCTACCACAAATGGATTTAGCACCATTATATCTTCTGCATTTTTATATGCCCCCATCGTATGATAAGCGTTTTTATGATCACAAATATTGAGAAAAGATATAAAAGAAGAAATAAATTGTAACCAATTTTGTACTAATTTTAACAACAATACAATTTTACAAAAAAAGAAAAAAAAAAAAAGATAAAAACAGAATAATTTCTACAAAAATAAACATTTGTTTTATTGCAAAATTCAAAATGACAACCAAGGCTATATAAGATGCATTCAATTATTTAAAACATACAATGAGTCCATTAAGAATTTTGTGACTTGTACAAATATTCACTTTATTGCATGCACTAATTGCACATATGTTTCATATAATTGTAAACAGATTTCAAGATTATTTGGAGTTTGAACGTTATTTCTTCGATTTACGAAAAGATGAAATATTCTGAATATGCAATAAATATAAAATAAAAATGAGGCTCAATCTCAATCACTGAATCAAAAAAATTGGAGTTTGAAACTGATTCTGGCGTATTTGTCAAAATCATTTTGACAAATATCAATGCGCGCCGACAAAATTAAAAAAAGATGAACAAAAGCGATTTAAATATTCTTCTTATTCCAAGACATAAATGTCCATGGAATCTGTATAACTGTTGTTGTCTTAATCATGTAAAATATTATGATTGTATCCATCTAATTTATTCAAATCACAATCAAGTTGCGTATGATTTATGCTAACAATGTTCAAATTGGATCTAGACCAGTTCTGTGTTACATTTGCAATAAAATTTAAAATTCCTAAAGTATAAATAGTACGCGCGTTTAGCAACAAAATTGCAAACAAGTTTGTCGGTGTTTTTTTTTTTTTTTTCATGCTTGTTCGAACATTCAGTGAAAGTAATCTGTCGCCAACTTTAATATGATATAAGCATAAATGTTCTCTTGTATTCTGTTGTAATCATAGCAAAGAATTGTATATTACGATATGTTTAAATGAATGTAATTTAAGTGATAAACAAGCTGTATACTCTACAAATTGTACAGTATCAAACGGTAAATAAAATAGCGTTAAATATGAATTTAAAGCGTTTTATGTGAAATATTGAAGAATCAATGAAATTAATTAAACGTTAGTTTTGAAGCACGTGAAATACACCGTAATCACAATTGAATGAAAATTGGCTAGTTGATTCCAGTTATTGTTGTGTGAATCAGTATACCAATAGCCATGCACATTTGCTTCTGTGTATAGATTTGTTTATGTCTCATTTTGTTTCATTTCGTTTGTGTATAGTTTATATATGATGTGCGTTACACGTTTGCTAGGAACTTTAATGATAATTTAGTCATTTATATGCCATCAATACGATAACATCGTGTGTCCGTTTACCTGTAAAACTGGCAGCTGCCCGAAAAGATCAGCCGATATCAATTCGTTTTCCAAACATTTTTTTGTTTTTTGTTTTTTTTTTTTTTTTTTGCACACTGACCTTTTTCTCCAAACTATAAAGACTGTGTAAATCGACTTTTTTTTTAGTTTTGTTGTTTGTTTTGCTCATTTTTTTTTTCGGAGTGATTGATTGTGAAGTGATTGGTTAATAACTCTTCGCATCGATCACATTGGTTACTACAATCATTACGGTAACGAATGTAGTTTAAGTGTTGAGTTTATTTCTGGAAAATTTCATTGGGAAACCGAATATGAATATTTGAACAAACAATTTTCAAAAAAAAAGAAAAAAAAAAAAAAAATTGAAAAAAATATTTCTTTTCGTTGCATCGCTTCTTTTTTGGGCATAACAATTGTGCGAAAATTTTTTCTCATGATGCATCTATCAAATTAACGGCCATCATTTGAAATAGAACCGTTAATCAAGTAAATATTCATATCGAAGGTGAACAACAATTCATTCAGTTGTATACGTCAAAGTGCTATAAACTAAATTAAAATAAGTGCAAATAAAGCCGCAAGTAGCGGGCCACATTGTAAATGATACTTTCGAAAAAAAGAGTCAATCACACACACACACACACACACACATACACATATGCGAATCGAAATAGAGAGGTAGAGATATACAACATAAAAGAGAGGGAGACAAACAAATAGAGAGGGAAAATTGAAAAAAAAAAATTAAGAATGTTAAACGATTGCTTCCTAGTTCGCGACGTGCATCGAATATACGCTCAAAATGAAACACACATTTTCTGTGCAAAAAAAAAAAAAAAAAAAAAAAAAACAAAAAAAAAAATGCGAAAATGTAATATATTCCAACCGTTTTTATTCAAATAATTCGAAATAATTGTATTCAATTTCGAGTTGTCTAGCGATCAAGTAAGGTTATTTTCCATTGAAGCGCCTCATTTTTATTCAGCGACCAAAAATTATTGTAATTATCATATTTTGTGTATTTACATTTATTTCATATGATCGAACATGTTTTATTTGCACGCGACCTAACTTATTATATGATAAAAAAGCGAAACAAAAGAAAGGCGAGTTAACGAAAAGAAAAAAAAAAAAGCGCGATGGACGTCAAGGTTGAAAAACCCGTTTGTTTATTTTTTTTTTTTTTTTTTTTATCACAAAAAATGTTAATTAGAATTTGAGAAATTATTTGTCACTGAGCTCAATTGATTTTCGGTAATTTATTTGCTCGAGTAAAAAGTGACTGAATAACAAAAAAAAAAAAAAAAAACATGAACGCAATTTCTTTTTGGCGAATCGAACTTTCACCATTTGATGTTATTCGCTGCAATTTAAATATGATCAATGAATGTATTAGCATATGAATGGTTTGAAGCTTTGACAACAGCATGAAATCGAAAACGAAAAAAAAATAGACAAAAACCCATTTGATTTGTACAAATAACGGTGATTGTATGACACTAATACTTGAAATCATTAAATAGATAACAAAAACTGAATTGATGCTTCGAAATAAAAGCTGAATTGATGCTTCAACTTTAAGCCCAAGATCATCCACGACGAAATTGATTCATTTATTTTTTTTTTTTGTTGTTATTGCAATGACCCCATTTTCGTGGTTTCTAACTGATCACTTGTTTCATTAATTTTAGCATTTGACAAGTGACCGATTATTTATCATAAGTTACACATCCCGAAAGAAATCCGTGATAAAATTGAGCAGTTAATTTACAAAACTGCTGATTTATTGAGCAAATTGATAGTATTTTGCTGTCTGATTAATAATGCCTGATTCAAGAAATGACAGAGAGATTGGTACACAAAACAATAATATTGGGTAAATATTCCATTGACGTAAAATGCTAATATATTCCAGCACCAATGTAAAGAATAAACAAAATTACAAAAAATACAGTTGTTAATTGATACTGGAAGAAAAAAACATGAAATTCAATCATAACATTTAAATAATTATTTCTTTTTTTTTTTATACTTTTGTTTTTTTTTCTCTTTGTGTGTAGTGCAATAAAGCCTGAAATTGAGCCGTTATCATGGAGATTTTGGCGAAAAAGACGATATATTGTTGTTACAATGGCATTTCTCGGTTTCTTCAATGTGTATTCATTGCGAGTCAATTTAAGTGTTGGAATTGTTGCAATGACAGAAAATAAAACCGTTCACTATGAAAACGGAACAATTGGATATGTAATTGCTTGATAACAATCATAAAGATATTAACACGTGTACTAATGATAATATGAAAAATGGAAAAAAAAAAAAAGAAATAAATCGAATAATAAACAAAAACATTTATTTTGTTTACAGGAACAAGAATTTCCATGGGATTCAAAAGATCGTGGATTGATACTTTCATCTTTCTTTTGGGGGTATATCATGACGCAATTTTTAGGCGGATTGCTTGGTGCTAGAGTTGGCGGAAATCTTGTACGTTTATTCTTTTTCTAAACAACACAATGCAAAAAGCATAAGCAAAAACAAAAAAAAAAAAAAAAAAAATCGATTTTGTATTCATTCTGTACGATCAATGACACAATCACCTCTCCAAAATTTCCATGCAGTATAAAATTATCTACTTTATAATGCCACTGTAATTGTTTTCAAATTTACAACAATCACAGAGTTAAAAACAATAACCAATATTCCAACAAATTTCGTTACCACCATGTGATATTTTGTCGTGATTGTTTTTTTTTTTTGTTTTTTTTTTTTATTGCTTAATTTGTTTCCCATTCGTTTAATACGGCTCATTGAATTTTCATTTTTCGTTTATATTAAGTAATGACATATTACCTAAATGCACATGTATTTGCTATCAATATAATCACTATATCTATTTGCCGTTCACAAAATAACCTGCAGCCACATTCAAATCTCAATGGAGACATAACAAGTTGTAATCAAGAACGAATTTTTTATTTAGATTTGTTTTTTTTTTTTTTTTTTTTTTTTTTTGTTTTATTGGTATGCATTTGTTTTTGTTTTGCATTCAAAAGTATTATATGAACGATTTATAATATTGATAGTATCTAATATTAAATGTCAATTGAATATTGTGAAGGGCAATTTTAGTTTCCCACTTTTTTTAATCAATTTAGAAGATGAATAAGAATTGAATATGAAAAATGAGACAAGCAAAATGAATGGAAAATTCAACGAAGAGAGCAAAAGATTGTTAGATAGTAAAATCTATTGGCAAATCAACAATTATTTTCCCATTTATGTACAGTTGTTTTGCATTAAACTGAATTTTTTTTTTTTTTTTTTTTTTTTTTCATTTTTGAGAAAAAATCTTAGTGAGTAAAATACGTTTTCAATTAGAAATGAGAATGATTTTAAAATGAGAATTAGTTGATTTTAACAACTAAAAATGAATGAAAATATGTAAATTCATATAATTTTGTTGTATTTTATCATGAATATTCAAACAAAAAAAAATTCATATCTTTTATTGTTTATATTGGACATGACATTGAAAGATAGCTAAATTTCATAATTTTGCTCCAATTTTAGGTATTTGGCATTGGTATAGCTGTGACATCTGTTTTAACGTTGATCACACCATTAGCTGCTAAAGCTGGTGTCGGTGCATTGATTACAGTGCGCCTAATTGAAGGTATTTTTGAGGTAAATATGAACTTATTTCATTGGGCAAATAAATCAATAAACCATTTCCGTTTCAACTGATTCTAATTGTATATGTTCTGTGTCATTATTTTTGTTTTTTTTTTTTTTTTTTTTTTTTTTTTTTTATTCGCTATATTGATGATCAACAGGGCGTAACATTTCCATGCATTCATGCAGTTTGGTCACGCTGGGCGCCACCACTTGAACGATCACGAATGGCAACAATTGCTTTTGCTGGAAACTATGCTGGTACAATTGTTTCAATGCCAGTTTCTGGTATACTGGCTAATCAATTTGGATGGGTAACTGATTAATAATAGTTTTTTGATTTAAATTCGACATTTTGATCACTAAATATCAATCAATTTATGTTTTTTTTTCTTCAAATCTCTTAGGAAAGTCTATTCTACGTATTTGGTATGAACGATTTAACGAAATGAAATTTATCAATTGTTTTATTATTTAAGAAAAAAAAAAACTAAATTTATTTCACATTAGGTGCTATTGGATGCATTTGGTATATATTTTGGGTTATTATTGTTCGTGAATCGCCCGATAAAGATAAATTCATTAGTAAAGATGAACTGCGATATATTCAAGATAGTTTAGGAACAAATTCAAATAATGCTACCATTAAGCATCCATGGAAGGATATTTTTACATCAAAACCAGTTTATGCAATTAGTGCATCACATTTTGCTGAAAATTGGGGATTTTATACTATGTTAACACAATTACCAAGTTTTCTTAAAGGTTTGTATAATCGTTTATGACATCATTCTTGTCATTTTATTCCGTTATTTTTAATTTTGTTGAATTGATAATTTTCATAAATTTTCTTTCATACAGATAGTCTAGGTTATAAATTAGAAAAAGCTGGATTTTTATCAGCCGCACCATATTTGGCGATGGGCGTTTTATTGGCTATTTCTGGATATTTTGCTGATTTGTGTCAAATAAAAGGTTATTTAACAACGACACAAGTACGAAGATATTTCAATTGTGGAGGTTAGAAACATAAAGCATAAACATTAATCTCATTATTTGTATGAGAGAATGAAAAATTTGAATTTTCAATAAATTGTCGTCTTCTGTATTTCATTCATCAGGTTTCTTAGCTCAAACTGTTTTCCTAATGTTGGCAGCATATTTAATGAGTCCAGTTAGTACGATCTCATGTATTATAATTGCTATTGGATTGGGTGCATTTGCTTGGTGTGGATTTTCGTAAGTTGACTTCTTTTAATTTTTTCATTGTTTCGATAATAAAACAAAAAAAAAAAAATTGTCAAAATGTTCAATTTATTCTTTTCTGAAAAAAAAAAAAAAATTTATTGAAATAATATTTTTCAGCGTTAATCATCTCGATATAGCACCACAACATGCCAGCGTTTTAATGGGCATTTCCAATACATTTGCTACGATACCTGGAATTGTTAGTCCTGCTTTAACTGGATTCATTGTTACAAATTCGGTAAAATGTCAAAACAAAAAATGAAAAAAAAAAAAAAAAAAAAAAAAAATGAACAAATCGTATAATTATTATGTGTTTCAGACGCCTGACGAATGGAAATTAGTGTTCATAATTTCATCGTGTGTTTATTTATTTGGTTGCGTTATTTATTGGATGTGGGCAACTGGTGAAGTTCAACCATGGGCACAAAAAACCACAACAACACCAACAATCGAAACAAATAAACCAAAACCATCCGATTCGGCTACATATGTTGGATATGCCAATGAAGGTCTTGAAATGAGCGAATAATGATCATGTTTGAAAATGGAATGTATAAAAATGTTAATGCGAAAAATATTAGAACAAAATCAACAAACATATCAACTGTATGAGAATGTTTTTTAAGAATTGTCATCAATCATCGATGATCGATATCAATTATTTGCGGTGCCAATCGAAGTTTCTCATTTAGATTCAAATCAAATCGAACTATCCAATAAAATGTAGATGTTCTTATTTTTAGTTTTTTGCACTTAATTTTAGACAAAGTGGACGGAGATGGAAAGAAGCAAAAGAGAGTTAAAATGAATGAACAAATGAAAAGAAATTAGAAAAATTGCCATAAATTTCGACATAATACGAAGCGTTTTTTTTTTGTTTTTATTTATTCAACTTGTGTATTTGTGTGTGTTTTTTTTCTTCTTTAAATACATATTGCGAATGATTTTGTTTTCTGCTTATTATTTCCATTTTGTATACAAAAATTAATACAATTTCAATTTTAAACGAAAAATTTTACTAAAAATTGTCTAATGCTTGCATATTGACATGACACATGGTGATAATAACAGATAAATATAATTATTTGAAAAGACAAATAGAGTGAGAAAAATAAATTCAACACAAAATTTCCTTTTCATATTTAATAGTCATTTGTTAATGACGATTATTCATTTCACTATTTGCAATAAATTAAAACTTAAGAAAATATATGGTCTGATCTCAGACATGAAAATCCAGTCAAGAGAATCCAATGAGAATCATTCATTTCAATGTTTTGTTTTTTTTTTTTCGATTTGAATCAAATCAAACAATCACTTAAGTAACTAGAGTTTGGAGATTATGGTTTTTGTTCATCAATGTCATCATATAAATTTAGTGACAATTTCACCATATTTGTATGTTCTTATTCTTTCATTTTTAATTTTGGCAACAATTAGCTATTAGCAAAATAGTTCAGCAATACAATGCGTTCAGTATATATTTATATATTTAAACGAAAAAAAAAAAAAAAAAAAATGGTAGAAAAATAAAAAAAAATATGGCAAAAGAAAAATTTAGAAGAAAATTCTCAAAATTTTAACATTAATTAATTCGTTCTAAAAAAGGCAAACATTCAGCTGGTAAGCTAATTGAATTCATGTATTACACAATGGCAACGATACAATCGAAAATGAGCACAGAAACAATTATAAAACGAGAAACAAACACACAACAGAATGAATTTAACGATTAATTATTAAATGCGAAAATATGTTTTTGTTTGTTTATTTGTTTGTGTGTGTGTGTATGTTTACTTATGAACGATATTTTAATTGATTTTTTTTTATGTAAATGTTCGGTTTATCTATTTATCTGTGTCTCTGCAGTTTTTCTTCTTCTTTGTTTTTTCATAATTTGTTTTTGTTGCTTTTGGTTTCATTTCCTGATAGATATTATTGTGTTATAACAATTTAAGCCTTACTTTTTTATGTAAAATAGTGAACCTTCAATAATTAAAGCCCATTTGCTTTAAGCTGCTAACTGTTAATACCCCCCCTTCCCCTATGCATTCATTTCATTTTAACTATGAATTCAATCATTTTTAACTAGCAAACAAGAAAAAATGAAATGCAATTACGCCTACTTCATCGAAAATATAATGTTTTCCTCCGAAAAAAAAAAAAAAAAAAATTGACATTATTTTCACAATCATCTTTCGACTTATCTATAAGCGAGCCCAAAAATATGTAAATACGCATTTTTAAATGCTAATCTGTGAAACGAAACATGAAAATCTTTTCTTCATTTTGACAATGTGTTTACAATGTGGTTTCTGGCACAGCAATTTTTTCCATACTATTTGCATCTTGTTTTAATGATAATTCTTTAAGTTGTTGTTCCATACGCTTAAGCCGTGCTTGATATTTTCGCTTGCAACGATCCAATGATTGTGTTAGAGACCTAAAAAATTTGATTTCAAAAAAAAAAAAAAAAAAAAAATTGAAATTAGAAATGTCTTATTATTCTACAAAAAAGGCGAGATTTTTTTCCTTTTCAAATCAATTTTGTTCAGTTTTTGTTTTTTTTTTTTCGTTCATTCAATGTGGCATAGAGCTGTCCACGAACAGTTTACGAATACTTTTCATGAAAAAAAAAACTGTTCGTGTACAGCTCTAATGTGGCATTCTTTGTATGTTTTAACATGTGAAGAGCTTTGATTTCAAGACATTAACGCCACATATACGATTTATCAATGTGCACTGACTATACCAACGGAAACGGCAAAAAGATGAAATTTGTCGTTTGCATTCCGTAATGGTGTATGTGCAATTCAGTGTATATATGATAGAGATCGTTTGCAATGTAACACCAAATGACTTATGCCATAGTACATTAATCAATCGTTGATGTACTTGTTCACGGCATGAGAGTCCACTGTATGAAGTATGAACTTTCACAAATTTTATTTGATATTCATTTAAATTCACACCATACTCATAGAAATGGCGTAAGAAACGTGCATTTCTTTACTGACTTTGATTTAACTTACAAATTGGTTTGCCTGAGCTCGGCCACAGTTGATGCATATTTTTCTTCTGATGATTTTGTAGCAGTTTCCAATGAACTAGCCAATGCTTGTAAACGGGCTTTTAATCTGGATTCACGTGCCAATGCTTCAACCAATTCTAATTCAATGCCAGCCGTATGTTCAGCATCGCTAAATGAATTTCGTTCTTTATTTGACATGGCTAATAATGCTTCTGAATCGGCTAATTGCGCTTGTAAATGTATTAAGGCTTCAAGTGCTAAATTTTTTTCCCGTTCAGCTTGTTCAGCCCGATATTTCATATCATTAAAATTTTCACGTACGCTCATTAATTCTTCCATTAAAACGGCCATTTCAAGATCAACTTTACGATTATCAAATTGGATATGCTCATTAAATTTTGGATTATTTGTAATTGTTTCATAATCTTTATATGGTGATTCTAAATTTACAACGGTATTTTGAATGGCCGCTCGTTGGCCTTTTAATTTTGACATTTGATCACGTAATTTATGATCATCATTATCGGTCCATAAATTATTACATTCATTTCCATTGGCATTTGTTTTTGTGCCACCGCCATACATAACTGTAGCCGCATCTTGCCATGGTCCCAAACTATTACCTAGGGGGAAAGAACGAAAGTAAATAAAAATAAATATTGTAAATATCCTGCAAATATTGTAAATATTGTAAATATTGTGAATATTTATAAATATACTAAATATCATAAATATGCTAAAGATATGACTAAATATTGTTTAAATTTGAGATTGGTAGTTGAGATCATACTGCATTCTCCTGTGTCTGTATTGTCAAGCAATACTTTTTTTGCCATCAACAATATATTCAAAAATTCTAACTTATTGATAAAAATTCATTGAATTCACTAGATATTTCAAATATTTATGGATATGGTGTGTGTATTTTTAAATCTAGCAAATATTCCATAAATATTTAAATATCCCGTGAATATTCTGAATATCTACTAAATATATATATTCATAAAGGGTCCTCAGCCCCTATACTATTACCATCAATATTTTTATCATTTTCCAAACGTGCCATTAAATGTTTTGCCACCGATTCGGCTGCTTTACGATTTTCAATTGATGAATCAGCATTTTCTAAAATGGCCAATTTACTTTCTAATAAAGCCAACATTACATCATACGCTTCAATTGTACGATCACTTAAATTCAATGCTTGATTTAATGCAATTGCATTTGATTCATATTTACCGCATAATAAATATAAATGTTCACAATGTGCTTTGCTATCGCCCAAATTTAATGATAACAAATTATTTTGTACACGTAAATGATCAATGCATCGTTGTAAACGTTGCATATCACCATCGCAAATATCTTTTCCATCTTTTTCTTTATGATCTGAATCAATGTTTTTGTGCGTCGAACGAATTGCATCGTAACGTTTAGTTGGTGTATCGCTACGTTGCATTGCACCACTCTTTTGTGTTGTTGCTGCTGCTGTTGCTGTTGCTGTTAATGGATTTGTATGATTATTTCCGCTTAACGATGAAAAACTATCACATAAACCATGTGATACGGTTAATTTTTGTTGTTGTAATTTCATTTTATATTTTTGTGCTTTATTCACCGCATCATCAAGATGTGATGTATCAAAAATTTCAGCTGTTTCACATAAATCATCACTTGTATAATTTGATCGGGCATTTGGTGAGATTCGTAAATGTTCAAAATTATTTCCTTTTCCACTTTGTGCATCAACATTATCAACATTATCTTGTATTGATGCCAATTTTGATTGTAGCAATGCCATGTGACTTCGCAAATATAAAATCTCTTCTTGCATTGCCTGAATCTAAATGGGAAATTAGTTTAAATTAGAAAAACAACAACAACAACAACAAAAAGAAAAAAACAAAAACAAAAAATGTCCAAAAATTTTTGATTTTTTACTTTGCAAGATACTTGCCTGTACTTGACCACCAGCATTTGCAGCTATTTGTGGCATTGAATAATGACTTTCGGATTTTTCTTCGGCTTGCTCAAGTTTTACATCGAGCGGTTCAGTTTGTGATTGTTGTTCATAGTTAATGCATTCCATTTCTGAATTGTATACGGAACCTTCTTGAAAACTTAATTCGCTGACTGTGTTATCGACAATGATGAATAAAAATAAATTATTTTTTATTTTTCATTGGAATATGTGTGTGTGTGTTTATGAATTGTTTGTTTGTTATTTACTCACCGCTTCGACTACCGTCTGGTTCTTGATCTTCAAGAATTGCGTTATCCTGTTGGAATTTTAGCTTTTTATTCAGCTCAACAATGACACAGTGCATTTCTGTGATGCGACTTTCATGTGCGGCACCAATTGATTCCAATCGTCTCTGTGTGCGTTCTTTATCATCAAGCGCTTCATTTAATTTCTTTTGAATTAAATCCCGTTGCTGTTCCGATATTTTTAAACGTTCCGACAATTCAACCACTTCGGTTTCGAGAGCAGATAATGCAGCCACTTGCAACTTTTGGAGAAATAAGAAAAAAATTAAAAAAAAAAAAAAAAAACAAAATAAGTACACGCACACAATTTGAATTTGGACTCCCCCACTCTGACAAAATTGAAGATTTATTTGTTTTCCTTTTTTCAGTGAAAAAAATCAATTTAAAAATAAGGAGTATGTGCCGGAAATAGGCAAATTTATAGTCATCATAGTGTCGAATATGTGGATTGTGGAAAAATTGCCTCTGATGATTATCTAGTTTTGCATTGCAATCGTACGTATGTTGCGAACATATTTTTGCGACGTAATAGTTTCTGTATTTTCCTGACCCGAAAACTAAATTCTACTGCACGTATATCGCACGAATAAATGTTTAATTGCAACATTTTCTCTCTTTTTCTTTCTCTCTCTCTCTTTCTCTTTCTCTTTCTCTTTCTCTCTCTCTCTCTCTCTCTCGCTCTCTTTCTCTTTGTCTATTGGAAATATCTTCTATTTTTTTTTTCTATTGAACAAATGGAAATGAAAACTGCAATCAAACTGACAGCGCAATTTTGTTTAAATAAATAGAATTGAGAAATGAAATAGCATGGAAATGGATATATGGAAGAGTGTGCGCAATTCATTTTAACTGCAATTCAATAATAACCTTGATATGGTTATGTCATAGATTTATTGTTTGTCCTTGTTTTGAAATAATCTGATAAACATTTAATGTGCCATGTTGTTTTGGCAGCAAAAGTAAGGATTACTGACCAGATAGATTCTGTTAATATACAATAATAAAATGTGCGCAAATAATTCTTACTTTGCTGGCTAAATGTAGCATTGCGGATGTACCGCCAGTTTCATTGGTGTCCATTGTTTGTTTTTCCATCGTAGACAATGTTTCATGCATTCGATGCATATTTGGTTCGGGCGATAAATCCCGGGCGCCCGAATCACGTCCCCATGATTCTTTACCTAGGTGGAAACAATAAAAATAAATATTTTAAATATTCTGCAAAAAAAAAAAAAAAAAAAAACTCGGGTTCTCAGCTCCTAGCTCTTTACCATATGAATTTTTTCCGAAACCGCCACTACCACCGCCACCGCCGCCGCTACCGCCACCACCACCACTACCACTGCCACCTCCACCGCCAGTGCCGATGCTACCGTTACCTCTCAAATCAAATTGTTCGTATGATTGAAATTCGTCCGGTGAATGCCTTGTTTTGCTATTCGATGCACGTTTTTCCTTTCGTTGCGAAATTTTGCGTGGTGATTCTTTACCAATTGATGGCAATAATGATGTTGATGATGATATATTATGTTTATCGTTTTTCTTTTTAAGATCCCGTAATAATGGCTCTAATGGTCCAGATATACCAAGTCGACGACATGCATTTGCCAATTCTTCCGCATCGATGTTACCGCTAAAATCACAACTATTTAACACATATTGACCAAATGTACGGTCATCAATTTCTTTAAACTCCGACATTTAACAGTATCGATTATTATTTATGCATTTATTTGTATTTCGAAAATGAATAATAAAATTTAAAACAATAAATGATACAAATGTAAAACTAACACGTTTCACTTTCATATGCATTGATTTATGAATTGAACATTATTGATTATCATTGTTTAAGAAAAAAAATAATATAAGAAAATGGGAAACATGAAAAATGAGACTTTTTTTTCCAATCAATGGAAATAATGTAAGACAATTGATATATTTTCTTTTATTCTTTCTCTCTTTCTTTTTCTCTTTCTTTCTCTCTCTCTCTCTCTCTCTCTCTCTCTCTCTCTCTCTCTCTCTCTCTTTCAGAGTTGCTCTGTTAGTTTATTGAATACCGCACCCATGTTTTTATTTGTTTTTGTGCCGATTCAACAAAAAAAAATTTCAATATGCAATGAAAATTCACATTTAACATCCAATTTGATTTATTTTATCAAATAAATGTTCAAATCAGAATAAATATGCAATTAAATTATTTGTCACATAAATGGCACAAAGTTTTTAAAGCACTATCGAAATTTGTTAATCGTTTGTTTGGCATTGAGAGATGAGAGATTTTATGGAAAACACATTAAACACGCCATGTTTTATGCATTTTTTTGACATTTCTCATTGATTTTGACTTGCGATTCGAATGTAATGTATGTATGTGACAAAAGGAAGAAAAACCGTACAAATGCTAATTTATCCATCGACATATTATTCGTGCTTTCAAATAAATATAGCAGTTTAAAAGAATTTTCGAAATGTTTGAATAAAAGAAAAATGTTCTTCAATTGATTTGTTCATTCAGTTTGTCGGTATTGAAATCATTTTAAAGCGGTAATTATTCATTTTAAATTAATTCATTGGAAACCTTTCAACAAAAATAACTGTTATTCATTCATTTGTTCTGTAGTTGTGCTGTCCACATGTGAATGAAACAATCTTGATATACGGAAATAAAACTTAAAAAAAGAATGAAATCTGAAAGAATGCAAACAAGAAAAGAATGAAAGAAAAACAATTCAATATAAGTTGATTTGGGTGGTTTTTTTTTTTTTTTTTTTTTTTTTCATTTTCGTTTTATTCATGAACACTTGAGATGCAAAGTTTTTTATCATAAAATGAACAAGTAATCATAATTTGATCACCGTTACAAAGACGATTTGGTGCCCAATCAGCTCCATAACAGATACTTTCATGTTTATTATATTCAGCAACCAATTTTAATTCATTATGTTCATTATTTGTATGGCATACGCTAAAATTTTTATACATGCATGCGCATAATAAAAGATTTCGATTACATTTTGATGGTTTAATACGCCAAATGCCACCAAATAATTGTAAATTAGTAATTGGTTGGCGCCATGAACGTGTATCAAATAAACGTAAATATTCATCATATGAACCGCTAATTAAACAATTTTCTGAATAGCTTAAAAATGATGTAACACCAGCAATATGACATTTATTTTTTATAATTTGTTGTACATCTGGCGCTCGAATATCATAAACATGCATAAATGTATCATCACCGCCTGTATATAAAATATTTGGATTCCATTTATCAAATGCACATGTCCATGCTTCAAATGAATGCGCTTTCCATGTTCGTTCTTTAATAATTTTACATTGTGTTACCGTTAATAATGATACAATACCACGTGAATCACTTGCTAATAAATTTTCTTTATGCTGTGAACTACGTACATCAATTGCCAATGTTAATACATTTTCATCAGTTGTGGTAGCCAAATTAATTGAATCGATTAAATGTAATCGATCATCATTTTTTAATTCATAAACAAGTATTTCAGATAATGCACTAGCCGCTATTAATAAACATTTATTTGAAACAATTAACCATTTTGCATCTAAAATTGCAGCCGTTTCAATAACATCTAAACGTTCCAAATCATCTAAATAAATATCATATTTGTATAAATAAATACGACCAATTCGTCCTATAAAAAAGAAAGATTTGAAAAATCAAATTGATTTGAAATTGTTTAAATTCATTTATAACATTTATTGAAATAATACATACTTGTTGGTGCTTGCGAAAAATCAGTTTCACCTTCTTCCAAATGATATGTACCGCAAATAAAATGATGCGAATAATCTGGATGTGTGCACCATTCTAAACAATCAGCTGGTTGCTCTGTATCCAATGTGTGTAATGTTTTGATTTCCATTTTTATTTTTTATTTTTTTGCCGTAATCACAATCAAGTGTTTTGTTTGTTTGTTTGTTGTTTTCCCTCGATTTTCCTCTTTTCAAACTTTGTTTTCGGGCCAATTTTAACTATTCTAATATTTTCCAACTAAAATTCTAATAGAAATGAAGTACATAGTAAAGCGGCAGACACGACACGTTATTGTTTTCTTCTTGGACCAGTCTTGTCAACATTGGCATCTGTACGCACGCATACAAATACACATGCAAATAGACAGAAAAATTATACATAGAATTCAACCAACGCATATTATAGACTTATTACACACATATAGGCAATCATAAATTATTTGCGTCACTAATACTCATGAAGTTGGTTAGAATTTTGAATATAATTTATTAAAATTATGCTCAACACACCAATTTATAAAATTCGCACCAGATTTGATTTTAATTTTTTGATTTTTTTTTTTTTTTCAATAAATTATGACTATATGATTATAAATGACTCCAATTGATTCGAAAATATTTCTAGAAATCTAATGTAAGTCATTGAGAATGAGATTTGAATTATTGATTATTTAATTCAAGCCTAAAGATTTGTATGCATTCAATTGTTTTATCGTCCATTGATATTAAGCATCTCATCATGTTGATTTTGAATTTTCTCATTCGGTTTAAATTTGAATGATTCATTTTTCAAAATGTAAATAATCAAAATGTGTATAAAATAAATGCAAATGTTGTTAAAATTTTAGAAGAGTTTTCGCTTATGAAAAAGAAAAATGTACATTTTCTTGAAGGAAACGTATATTTTTTTTTTCCCATTTCATATGGATTTTGTCAAACATTGGCATTTGTACGCATCCATACAAATACACAGACAAGGTATAAATTCTCATACAATTCAATCAACAACGCACTACTATTCACACATGAATCGGTTTTTACTCATGCCGCGCCATGAACATGCATGAAGTTGGTTAGGATAGACAAAAAAACACTCATATCGAAAATATGTTTGCCCATTCGTTCTTCTTTTTTTTTTTATTTCATTTTATTTTTGTTGCACGTATTGGTCTCACTCTGTCTTTCTATGCATTGCATAGAGTTGTGTCAACAATAAATTTGTGCTTCATGTATATACATCATTCATGGGTGTGTAATCAAATTGTTCGGCATAAAAACAGTGTTTTTTTTTTTGTCCTTCTCTCTGTTATCCAAAAACAACGGATTTTGTACATTGTTATAAAAGTGTGGTGTATAATAAATTCAAATAAGAAATTACATTTGTGTAAACATTTTTTGTTTTGTTTTCTGGTCATTCAAAAACCGATAGTAAGTGGGATGTGATTCATTGGTGTAAATGCAAATGTTTTATTTGCTTTTTGAACTATAGCGACATTTTCATTTTTTGCGTGTACAATTTTTCATCATTGAATATTGTATGTATACGTATGTGTAGATTCACCCGCACATAAATTTCCATCTCTTTCCTTCTTTACATTTGTCATTTCATCATTTCAATCGAATCATAATTGATAAATAACCAGCAAATCTATTGAAGACAATTTATTCATTGCTGAAATCATATTGTTCATTCGATGTAGAGATAACAATTTGTATTTACAGTTTTTTTTTTTTTTTCGATATTAATAGTTTATGTTGTTTTTAGTTGGCATTAAAATGGTGCGATGCATAAAAATGAAATCAGTTTTATTCACACTCTAGTAGTTTGTGATGGTTTTGTATTTTCTTATTGAAAAAAGAATAAATTTTATACAATTAAGTGGTGCGTTCATGTTACGCCTAATGCATTTAATGCGTTTCAAAATCAAGCAAAATTTTGCAATTCAAGAAAAATAAGAAAATAATCACATTTTATGCACATTTAATTATTTACGGAAGAAGATAAAACAAAGTTAGGCAACTAATTTTTGTCAATGGTTTAAGGTGTGATAAAAATATAAAGAAAAAAAAAAATTGTGTTTTGTGTACATTTTTGATTAGGACAAAATGACCGAGAAAATTACACTGTCGGATGCATTATCGAATGTTGAAGTATTGGATGAATTACCATTACCTGATGAGCAGCCATGCATTGAAGCACAACCATGTTCAGCCGTTTATCGTGCCAATTTCGATACAAATTTTGAAGATCGTAATGGTTTTGTCACCGGCATCGCTAAATATATTGAAGAAGCAACAACACATGCACAACTTGTCAGTATAATTTTCAATTGAATTTGATCTGATCTGAGAATATATTTTAATCTGAATGTTAACGAAAAAAAAAAAAAAAACTTAAATAATTTCATTTATAGAATGAATTACTAGACGAAGGTCAAAAGCATGCTGTCATGCTGTATACATGGAGATGCTGTTCCCGTGCTATTCCACAGCCCAAATCAAATGAGCAACCAAATCGAGTGGAAATTTATGAAAAAACTGTCGAAGTACTTGCACCCGAAGTTAATAAATTGCTAAATTTCATGTATTTCCAGGTATTTATTCGAGTTTATTCGTATTATTTTCAATTTCATCATAATGATATTGAGCTAATATAAAATAAAATTTCTTATACATTTACAGCGTAAAGCAATTGAAGCATTTTCCGGTGAAGTAAAACGTTTATGTCATACAGAAAAGCGTAAAGATTTTGTATCTGAAGCATATTTATTGACACTTGGTAAATTTATAAATATGTTTGCCGTATTGGATGAATTAAAAAATATGAAATCAAGCGTTAAAAATGATTATAGTACGTATCGTCGTGCTGCACAATTTTTAAAAGTTATGTCCGATACACATACATTACAAGAATCACAAAATTTATCAATGTTTTTGGCAACACAAAATAAAATCCGTGACACTGTTAAAGATACACTTGAAAAAATTCCCGGTTATGAAGATTTATTATCCGATGTGGTTAATATTTGTGTACATATGTTTGAAACAAAAATGTATATAACACCAGAAGAAAAGCATATGTTGGTCAAAGTAATGGGATTTGGTTTATTTTTAATGGATAGCGATTTGTGCAATATAAATAAATTGGATCAAAAGAAAAAATTACGATTGGATCGCATTGATCGAATTTTTAAAAATTTAGAAGTTGTACCATTATTTGGTGATATGCAAATTGCACCATTTAATTATATAAAAAGGAGTAAACATTTTGATCCAAGTAAATGGCCATTATCAAGTTCAACAGCAATTAGTCCACAGGCTGATTTAATGGTACATTTACCACAAATACGTGATGATCATGTTAAATATATTTCGGAATTGGCACGTTATACAAATGAAGTGACAACAACGGTAAAAGATAATCCAACCGATGGTGAAAATCGTGTAACTGCTGATTTAGCATTACGTGGATTACAATTATTATCAGAATGGAGCAGTGTTGTAACTGAATTATATTCATGGAAATTATTACATCCAACGGATCATCATCAAAATAAAGAATGCCCAGTTGAAGCTGAAGAATATGAACGTGCAACACGATATAATTATACGGAAGAAGAGAAATTTGCATTAATTGAAGTTATTGCAATGATAAAAGGTTTACAAGTATTAATGGCACGCATTGAAACCGTTTTATGCGAAGCAATTCGACGTAGCATTTATGCCGAATTACAAGATTTTGTACAACTTGTATTGCGTGAACCATTTCGTAAAGCGATAAAAAATAAAAAAGATTTAATACGTAGCATTTTAATGTCAGTACGTGAATCATGCGCTGATTGGCAAAAAGGATGTGAACCATCCGATGATCCAATATTAAAAGGTAAAAAAGATCCAGATGGTGGTTTTAAAATTAATGTGCCACGTTTAAATGTTGGACCATCATCAACACAATTGTATATGGTACGTACAATGCTTGAATCATTAATTGCTGATAAATCTGGTGGAAAACGTACATTGCGTAAAGATATTGATGGTGCATGTTTAGTGCAAATTGATAATTTTCATAAAACATCATTTTATTGGAATTATTTGCTAAATTTTAGCGAAACATTACAAAAATGTTGCGATTTATCACAATTATGGTATCGTGAATTTTATTTAGAAATGACAATGGGCCGTAAAGTTAATAAATGTACGGTACGTCATCAGCATAATGAAGAATGCAGTGATTTAATAACAATGGAAAAGCGTATACAATTTCCAATTGAAATGTCCATGCCATGGATTTTAACGGATCATATTTTACGTACAAAAGAACCATCAATGATGGAATTTGTTTTATATCCACTTGATTTATATAATGATTCAGCACATTATGCGCTCACCGTTTTTCGTAAACAATTTTTATATGATGAAGTTGAAGCCGAAGTTAATTTATGTTTTGATCAATTTGTATTTAAATTGAGCGAACAAATTTTTTCACATTATAAACAATTGGCTGGTAGCATTTTTTTGGATAAACGTTTTCGTGTTGAATGCGAAGTGCTTGGTTTTAATTTTCAATCATATCCACGTAATAATCGATATGAAACATTACTTAAACAACGACATGTTCAATTGCTGGGCCGTTCAATTGATTTAAATAAATTAATTACACAACGAATCAATGCTGATATGCATAAAAGTTTAGAGCTTGCCATCAGTCGCTTTGAATCATCCGACATTTCTGGTGTTGTGGTATGTTTTCAAGTATTTTTCATAAAAAAAAAAAAAATCATAAAATAAAACCATCATCATTTCTTCTTGATTTAAAAAAAAAAATGATTTAGGAACTGGAAGGATTAATACAAGTGAATCGTATTTGTCACAAATTGCTCAGCAAATGGCTTGCATTGGATGATTTTGAAAGTATGCTCAAAGAATCAAATCACAATGTTCTTGCCCCATATGGTCGTATCACTTTGCATGTATTTGTTGAGCTGAACTATGACTTTTTGTCTAACTATTGTTACAATGCGGCTACAAACAGGTAATAATTTTTATGATAAATGGAAGTCTTCTTTGGGACTTTGATTTTACGAATAAAAAAAAAAAAAACGTTTCCTTTGAAATCTTTCATTTTAGATTTGTACGAAGCAAAGTTCAAATATCATTTGCACAGGCAATGCAACGTGACAAACCATTACAAATGGCACATCATTATTTATGGGGTTCAAAGCAATTGAATGCCGCCTATTCAGCTCAATATGGTCAATACACTGGATTTGTTGGTTCGCCACATTTTCATGCAATGTGTCGATTGCTTGGCTACCAAGGCATCGCTGTTGTCATTGAAATTATACTAAAAGACATTGTTAAACCGCTCATACAAGGAAATCTACTTCAATTCACAAAAACATTAATGTCAGCTATGCCAAAGGTAATGCATTTTTGTTAAATAGTTTTCTTGAATTATCGAATTTGAACAAATTTCAAGAATTTGTCACAGTAAAATCAATAATTCAATTTGAATTATTTTTTTTTTTTTTTTTTTTTTGATTATTTCACAGTCATGCAAATTGCCACGTTGTGATTATGGATCACCAGGTGTATTGAGCTACTATCAAGCTCATTTAGTAGACATCGTGCAATATCCAGATGCAAGAACGGAACTTTTTCAATTATTCCGCGAGTTTGGAAATAGCATCATTTTTTGTCTATTAATTGAACAGGCATTGTCGCAAGAAGAAGTATGTGATTTATTGCATGCTGCACCATTCCAAAATATTTTACCCAGGCCATTCTGCAAAGGTTTGTTTAATGATTAACGATTTATATTTATCGTTCCAACTGAATGCTTACTAATATGATTCATTTTCTTTTTCTTTTTCTTTTTCTTTCTCTTTCTCTTTGTCTTTCTCTCTCTCTCTCTCTCTCTCTCTTCGCCTTCTTTCTCTTTCTCTTTCTCTTTTTGATGATAAAGAGGGTGAAAAACCAGAAGCCAAGCAAAAGAGACTAGAGTCAAAATATACATCATTGCAAATTGTTCCAAATGTTGAAAAATTTGGTACAGCAAAACAAGCGCGAATTGCACGTGAAGGTGATTTGCTAACAAGAGAGCGTCTTTGTTGTGGATTAAGCATATTCGAAGTAATTTTGGGTCGAATCAAAAGCTATTTAGATGATCCAGTTTGGATGGGACCATTACCAATAAATGGTGTCATGCACATCGATGAATGTTCTGAATTTCATCGATTATGGTCAGCGCTACAATTTGTCTATTGTATTCCAGTTGGTGCTGGTGAATACACAGTCGAGTATGTTAATATTTAATTTTGTTGGAATTTCATTGTGTTTTTGCCCATTTTGAGTTTTCTTAATTTTTTTTCTTTTTTTCTTTTTTTTTCCATTTTTCCCAATTCTAGAGAACTGTTTGGCGAAGGTCTTCACTGGGCTGGTTGTGCTATGATTGTATTGTTAGGACAACAACGTAAATTTGAAGCATTAGATTTTTGTTATCATATTTTGAGAGTTCAGAGAGTCGATGGAAAAGATGACACAGTCAAAGGCATTGTAAGATTCAATTTAACCAATTGTTTTTTTTTTCTTTCTTTTTTTTAAGCGAAATGATTTTCAATTGATTTTTTTTTTTTTTTTTTTTTTGATTTTGCAGAATTTGAAACGTATGGTTGACCGTATACGTCGTTTTCAAGTATTAAACTCGCAAATATTTGCCATATTCAATAAATATATGAAGAGCAATGACGGTGAAGGTTCGAATGTTGAACATGTAAGATGCTTCCCACCGCCACCACATCCAACAATGATGACTTCACATTATCATGATCCAAATAAGCTACGTCCACAAAATTAAGCATTGAGGCAACAACATTAAACCATGTTGAGAAACGAAAAAAAGAAAAAAAAAAAAAATTAAAATGTATGATTTAAGGACTCACAAATATTAAAATATAGCAATTTATCTACATTATTTACTATAATTTTTATTATTAACACGGCAATTTCAAAAGAAAATAAATGATTATCGTGTGTCAAATTCGCAAATATTACTCAAAGACAAACGAATTACAGTTTAAAATGAATTATTTATCTTTATTGTGCATTGAAAATAAATAGAAATAAAATTCGTATTGAAAATATAATCAAATGATCGTTTTACTGATACGATATTGATGCAAATTCAAGTAAGTCATTCATTAGTATTTTTTATTTCAACATAAACTGTATTTCGAATAACCTTTTTCATTTCATTAATCAAGGGATCTTTACGATTTTCTTTTTTTTTTAAATTATTTGAGACCTTATCTAATGACTGCAATAATCCATTAAATTTGCATGACAGTGGAAATGTTGTTGTGGTGATAAGCCTATATTTGGGTATAAAATCAGGAGATATTAATATTGACCTATGTGACTGGACATGAGATAATCAAATGCAAGAAGTTTCTTGATTCAACTAATTCTTGACTTGTTTTGTTAATAGATTTCATTTCGTTATTTTATATTCGATTTTATAACGTATTATTCTCCATTATACGGCTCTATCATATGGCTTCGTTGAAAACATTTTGCAATAAATTAATTTGGTAAACAGTCCAATACATGAGCAAGATGAAGAATCGCGGGGAGGAGATATAAAATCCGATTTTAAAAATTGAACAGCAAAAAAAAGGTCTTCGATTTGGAGAGAACTATTTTCTGTATCAACAACTGAAGAGGGGGGTATCTCCATCGGAGAGTTTCAGTAGAGATAAAAGCCAAATACAACCTCCCTTTTGCTATGTATGATTCAAACGATTGCCAAATTTTTCAGATTATTTTTCAGACACACATTAAATGTGGCTAAATATTTTGGATTTTTCCATGACATAACTTTATTTACATTTTTCATGAGATTGTCAATCACATTTAATTTCATTTACAATTTAACAATCTAAGCACGTATTTGATGATTGCAATTTGGAATCTTTTTTTACTGATAATTACGTGAATGGACTATAAACTTAAACGCGCAGAACAAACAATTATCTTGCTGATATAATTTTAGAATGTTTTAAAAATAGTTTATTTTTGGCAATTTTGTCAAATTTGTTATATTTACTTTAACAGATTTCAAATTTTAGAAACACGGTATAAATAATCAGCTCTTCCAAATTTTCAATCAGTTAGTTTTCAACTGTTATTGGATTCAAAACAATATTCAAAATGAAAAAAATTATTTCTATCTTTCTCGTTGCTTTGTTTATTATTTCTGTGTTCTCTGATGGTGAGTTGATCGCAAAGCGTTTTTGTTAGAAAAAAAAAGAAAAAAAAAAAAAAAAAAAATTTAATTAAATTTGTATTGTGCAATAATCACTTTTTTAGAGGTACCTGAAAAAAAATGTGTCGATGGAAAAACATATAATGATGGTTGTAATAATTGCTTCTGTGCTAATGGAAACATCGCTTGTACCCAAAAGGCCTGCTTTGATGCAGATGGAAAACCAACACCAGTAAATCCTCCACCGGCAGATTTTTATGAAAACTAAGAACTTAAAACATTTGTAATTATTTCACTTCTTTGAAATTCAAATACATTGCAAAGAAAAAGTTCACTCGGTTTTGTTTTATTTCATTTTCTGATAAAGAAAACAATGAAATTAGTATTAACACATCCGTTTTGTTAAATTGATAACATTTTGAAATTGTTTAAGATATTCAGCTAATGAGGTTTTTGCAATAAAATGGAAATATTAAAGGTAATTGTCCTTCCTTTCTCTTTGACCTTGTCTCGATCTCCTTTTAGCAGCCAGCAGATTTTTGGGAAAATTAAGAATTGAAAATCTTCATCAATCATCATCATTTCTGTTCATTGTTTCATTTTATGTTAAAGTCAACGATGAAATTATCAATACTATATCTGTGTCACAGAAATGTCACAGATTCTGTGAAATTGAATAAGACATTTCTATTTCCTGTTTTCGATTGATAATTTTAATTTCTTAGCTAGATTATAAAATCACATTCAATCAAAATATTGATCTTTTAATCGATAGAAAATACATGAATATTGTTAATATTAGAAATAAATTACGTTTTATTAAATAGAATATAAATAGCTATCTTTCGTCAATATTTCATTAGTTCGTCATTAACTGTTAATTGATAAACATTTAAAATGAAGAAAATTATTTCAATTTTTCTCGTTGCATTGTTCATTGTTTCGGTATTTTCTGAAGGTGAGTTAATCTAAGTGGATCTATCGCTTGCGAATCCATTCGTATATTCATAGTAAATTTTAAATATCTTACGAATGCAAATGTGAATGCGACCATAACATTTTTTGGGGAATCAATTTTGTAACTGAGTGAGATTTATCAATGGGTTTCACCCATTCGAAATCATCTCATATAAAATCTATATATACGCATTCGCAATGAATTTGCAATAGATTTGTATGATTTTTACAAATAGATACAAATGTTTCGCATAGATAAAAAGTGATTTTGTATGAAACAAAAATTTTAATTTTAAAACAATTAAATTATTTAGAGGAACCTGAAAGAAAATGTGTCGATGGCAAAACATACCATGATGGTTGTAATGACTGCTTCTGTCTCGGTGGGCAATTGGCATGCACTATGATGGCCTGTGTTGATTCAGATGGAAAATCTCCACCAGTAAAATCTCCTCCAGAAGATTTTTGGGCAGAACAATAATTAAAAAGCTCATCGATGAGCTAATAAAATCTGTACATTGAAACATTTTGTACATTGAAACAATAATAAAATTCTAACGAAAAAGTATACTCTGTTTTGTTTCATTTTCTACCGAAGACAATAACGAAATACCATATTAATGGGGGCTTTTATGTTTGAAAAAATTCATATTAAAAAAAAAAAATATTTATAAATCACATTATAAAATTAATCCCATTTCATTCATGAATGTTTTGAACAGAAAAAAAAATCTATTTACATCCACGAAGTGCAAATAAATGATTTTTTTTACTTTAAACTGATTTTTTTACGCAAAATAATCTAATAAACTTTATTTATAAATGAAAGGTTCAGAGGAAAAATGTCATACAGAAAAGTTCCGCGGAAAAATGATAAAAATACTTATATGTCACTTATTTGGAACACATTTTGCGTATACAATACTTCATTTGCCACTTGTTTTATTCATTTTTCCATGGAACTTTTCTGTATGACATTTTTCCTCTGAACGCTACAAATAACCTTCATAGTTCGGAGGAATTAGATAGATTTTTTTTTTTTTTTTTTTTAATCTTTTCAATTGATAATTTTTGTTTCTTAACTAGAAAAATCACGCTCAATCACAACATTGATCTTTTGATTGTTGATTAAATTAATAATCGATAGAAAATGCAAAAATGCATAAATATTCCAATATAAGAAATAAATTACGTTTTATTGAATGAAATAACTATTCATCTATCCTCAATATTTCATCAGTTCAAAATGCAAAAAAAAAAAAAAAAAAAAAAAATATATTTCAATCCTTCTCGTTACTGTGTTCATTTTTTCTCAAGATAAGTTAATCTCAAAGTTTTTTTGTGTTTAAAACTAAATTTTAATTGTAAAACAGTAATTTTACTTTTAAATCATTTGATTTAAAGGAATCTGAAAGAAAATGTATCAATAAAAAAGTATTTAGTGATGGTTGTAAATGCTTCAGTATCGGTGAAGAAATGGCATGCACTATTCAAGCCAGTTTTTATTCAGATGGAAAACCTCCACCACAAATATCTCCTCCAACCGATTTTTGGAAAAATTGCAAATTAAAAAACCATTCCATTCAGTCATAACTATCTCTTTTCTTAAAAAAATGATTAAAATTCTAAAGAAAATGTGTACTATCTTTTGCTTTGTTTCAATTTCAAATTATTAATACGAATATATCGAATAAACAACGGGCTATGGGACAAACGTTCCCGATCCAAGCCAACCCAAACACCAATCAACAATCACAACCCAATCAAAACCCAAACACAATCCAACCAAAAACCAATCACAACCCAATCACAACCCAACCAAAAACCAATCACAACCCAACCAAAAACCAATCACAACCCAATCACAACCCAACCAAAAACCAATCACAACCCAACCAAAAACCAATCACAACCCAATCACAACCCAACCAAAAACCAATCACAACCCAACCAAAAACCAATCACATATTACCAATCAACAACCACAAACCAATCACAACCCAGCCAAAAACCAATCACAACCCAATCACAACCCAACCAAAAACCAATCACATATTACCAATCAACAATCAAAAACCAATCACAACCCAATCATCAAAGTCCAATTAACATCGAAAATCCAAACACATACCAATCAAAACCCAAACACAACCCAACCAAAAACCAATCACAAATCACCAATATACAACCACAACCCAATCATCAATGTCCAATCAACATCGAAAATCCAAATACAACCCAACCACATCAATGTCCAATTATTTATAAACAAAAATCCCAAAAGAAGCCCAACTACATACACATATCAACCTAAACTCAATCAAAATCAAATTGCTCATACGTTTCAATCCAATCACTAATAAACAAACTGGAACAAACAATGACACCAATCACTAATTACAGAATTACATTTATTTTATGATGATCACAGTTCGTTAGTATAAAGCATGATTTAGTTTGTGTGTGTTTGTTTCATGTTCGTTCGAGTTCGCTCGAATTTTAGCCGAACATGAACAGATCATTGGGAGGAAACCCTCTGTGTTCTTTCATGAGCAGCTTTGGGATTGCTCTATTAGCCACATTATCCCCTCCCGAGGCGCTTCCACAAGAAGTCTTTGGGTTTTGCTTGCATATCTACAAGTCTATTCATCATCAGAATCTTCGGATATTTCTGATGAAAAGCTCTCATCAGATTCTTCAGATCCATCAGATTCAGAATACTCAGATTCATTTTCAAAAAGAAATTCCTCGGAATAATAATCATGAATATCATCTGAAATTAAAATTATGTAAAATGGACTATATAATAATAATTTCACTGGATATGTTTCCGTCGTTACTTACATTTAGCTTTCTCTGCCATGGCAGTTAAAAATTTTCGCGCTGACATTTTGTTGTTGTTTAATAAAGCTGTGTTGTGCTGGATAATTGCTTCGCGTTCTTTATCCTTGTTGTGCCGGGGTTCAAAATGCTTTGCTGGCAAGATGTCATTTGCCAGATTGTGCATGCGGTCTGAACTTCTGCTTTCATGAAGTTTGAGGCGTTGCACAAACTTAAAAAAGTTTAATTTCCTCATAATTGTGTGATTCAGAACTCGGTTGAAAGCCTCCAAAGAAGAAGTGGTGCGCATCGGAAGTTTGGCAACAGATAGTGACGTTTCTTGATTCTATGTAATCCAACATTATTTATTAAGATTAAAAAAAACTACGCGCGACCGCAATCGCACAAACACTATCATACAATGAAAAGATGAATTAGCGATCACAAACCACCAGCTCGTACACAAACACATAATAATCACAATTGTACACAAACACACTGAATTAAGGCAATCATAATCACAATCCTACCGCAAACACACTGAATTAAGGCAATCATAATCACAATCGCACACAATCACACTGAATAAAGGCAATCATAATCACAATCGTACACAAACACACTGAATAAAGGCAATCATAATCACAATCGTACGCAAACACACTGAATAAAGGCAATCATAATCACAATCGTACACAATCACACTGAATAAAGGCAATCATAATCACAATCGTACACAAACACACTGAATAAAGGCAATCATGATGATCACAATCGTACGCAAACACACTGAATAAAGGCAATCATGATCACAATCGTACACAATCACACTGAATAAAGGCAATCATAATCACAATCGTACACAAACACACTGAATAAAGGCAATCATGATGATCACAATCGTACGCAAACACACTGAATAAAGGCAATCATGATCACAATCGTACACAATCACACTGAATAAAGGCAATCATGATCACAATCGTACCGCAAACACACTGAATTAAGGCAATCATGATCACAATCGTACGCAATCACACTGAATTAAGGCAATCATGATCACAATCGTACGCAATCACACTGAATTAAGGCAATCATAATCACAATCGTACACAAACACACTGAATAAAGGCAATCATGATCACAATCGTACACAAACACACTGAATAAAGGCAATCATAATCACAATCGTACACAATCACACTGAATAAAGGCAATCATGATCACAATCGTACCACAAACACACTGAATAAAGGCAATCATGATCACAATCGTACACAATCACACTGAATTAAGGCAATCATGATCACAATCGTACGCAAACACACTGAATTAAGGCAATCATAATCACAATCGTACACAAACACACTGAATAAAGGCAATCATGATCACAATCGTACGCAAACACACTGAATAAAGGCAATCATAATCACAATCGTACACAATCACACTGAATAAAGGCAATCATAATCACAATCGTACACAAACACACTGAATAAAGGCAATCATGATATCACAATCGTACACAAACACACTGAATAAAGGCAATCATGATCACAATCGTACACAATCACACTGAATAAAGGCAATCATAATCACAATCGTACGCAAACACACTGAATAAAGGCAATCATAATCACAATCGTACACAAACACACTGAATAAAGGCAATCATAATCACAATCGTACGCAAACACACTGAATAAAGGCAATCATAATCACAATCGTACACAAACACACTGAATAAAGGCAATCATAATCACAATCGTACACAAACACACTGAATAAAGGCAATCATAATCACAATCGTACACAAACACACTGAATAAAGGCAATCATAATCACAATCGTACACAAACACACTGAATAAAGGCAATCATAATCACAATCGTACACAAACACACTGAATAAAGGCAATCATAATCACAATCGTACGCAAACACACTGAATAAAGGCAATCATAATCACAATCGTACACAAACACACTGAATAAAGGCAATCATAATCACAATCGTACACAAACACACTGAATAAAGGCAATCATAATCACAATCGTACACAATCACACTGAATAAAGGCAATCATAATCACAATCGTACACAAACACACTGAATAAAGGCAATCATAGATCACAATCGTACACAAACACACTGAATAAAGGCAATCATAATCACAATCGTACACAATCACACTGAATAAAGGCAATCATAATCACAATCGTACACAAACACACTGAATAAAGGCAATCATGATCACAATCGTACACAAACACACTGAATAAAGGCAATCATAATCACAATCGTACACAAACACACTGAATAAAGGCAATCATAATCACAATCGTACACAAACACACTGAATAAAGGCAATCATAATCACAATCGTACACAATCACACTGAATAAAGGCAATCATAATCACAATCGTACACAAACACACTGAATAAAGGCAATCATAATCACAATCGTACACAAACACACTGAATAAAGGCAATCATAATCACAATCGTACACAAACACACTGAATAAAGGCAATCATAATCACAATCGTACACAAACACACTGAATAAAGGCAATCATAATCACAATCGTACACAAACACACTGAATAAAGGCAATCATGATCACAATCGTACACAAACACACTGAATAAAGGCAATCATAATCACAATCGTACACAAACACACTGAATAAAGGCAATCATGATCACAATCGTACACAAACACACTGAATAAAGGCAATCATGATCACAATCGTACACAAACACACTGAATAAAGGCAATCATAATCACAATCGTACACAATCACACTGAATAAAGGCAATCATAATCACAATCGTACACAAACACACTGAATAAAGGCAATCATGAATCACAATCGTACACAAACACACTGAATAAAGGCAATCATGATCACAATCGTACACAATCACACTGAATAAAGGCAATCATGATCACAATCGTACACAAACACACTGAATAAAGGCAATCATGATCACAATCGTACACAAACACACTGAATAAAGGCAATCATAATCACAATCGTACACAAACACACTGAATAAAGGCAATCATAATACAATCGTACAAAACACACTAATAAAGGCAATATATCACAATCGTACACAAACACACTAATAAAGGCAACATAATCACATCGTACACAACACACTGAATAAAGGCAATCATACACAATCGACACAAACACACTAATAAGCAACAACACAAACACACAACAAAAAAACCAAACAACTAACAACACACAAACACACTAATAACAATCATTCACAATCGTACACAACACACTGAATAAAGGCAATCATAATCACAATCGTACACAAACACACTGAATAAAGGCAATCATAATCACAATCGTACACAATCACACTGAATAAAGGCAATCATAATCACAATCGTACACAAACACACTGAATAAAGGCAATCATGATCACAATCGTACACAATCACACTGAATAAAGGCAATCATAATCACAATCGTACACAAACACACTGAATAAAGGCAATCATAATCACAATCGTACACAAACACACTGAATAAAGGCAATCATAATCACAATCGTACACAAACACACTAATAAAGGCAATCATAATCACAATCGTACACAAACACACTGAATAAAGGCAATCATAATCACAATCGTACACAATCACACTGAATAAAGGCAATCATAATCACAATCGTACACAAACACACTAATAAAGGCAATCATAATCACAATCGTACACAAACACACTAATAAAGGCAATCATAATCACAATCGTACACAATCACACTGAATAAAGGCAATCATAATCACAATCGTACACAAACACACTGAATAAAGGCAATCATAATCACAATCGTACACAATCACACTGAATAAAGGCAATCATAATCACAATCGTACACAAACACACTGAATAAAGGCAATCATAATCACAATCGTACACAAACACACTGAATAAAGGCAATCATAATCACAATCGTACACAAACACACTGAATAAAGGCAATCATAATCACAATCGACACAAACACACTAATAAAGGCAACATATCACAATCACAACACACAATAACATAACACAACACAACAATTCAACACAAACAAAAAAAACAAACACAAAACACAACCAAAAACAAAACAAAACAAAAAAAAACAAATACAAAAAAACACACTAATAAAGCAACATAATACAATCGTACAAACACACTAATAAGGCAACATATCAATCGACAAAACACACTAATAAAGCAACATAATCACAATCGTACACAAACACACTAATAAAGGCAATCATAATCACAATCGTACACAAACACACTAATAAAGGCAAATAATCACAATCGTACACAAACACACTGAATAAAGGCAATCATGATCACAATCGACCAAACACACTAATAAGCAATCATAATCACAATCGTACACAACACACTAATAAAGGCAATCATAATCACAATCGTACACAACACACTAATAAAGGCAATCATAATCACAATCGTACACAAACACACTAATAAAGGCAATCATAATCACAATCGTACACAAACACACTAATAAAGGCAACATAATCACAATCGTACACAAACACACTGAATAAAGGCAATCATAATCACAATCGTACACAAACACACTGAATAAAGGCAATCATAATCACAATCGTACACAAACACACTGAATAAAGGCAATCATAATCACAATCGTACACAAACACACTGAATAAAGGCAATCATAATCACAATCGTACACAAACACACTGAATAAAGGCAATCATAATCACAATCGTACACAAACACACTGAATAAAGGCAATCATAATCACAATCGTACACAAACACACTGAATAAAGGCAATCATAATCACAATCGTACACAATCACACTGAATAAAGGCAATCATAATCACAATCGTACACAAACACACTGAATAAAGGCAATCATAATCACAATCGTACACAAACACACTGAATAAAGGCAATCATAATCACAATCGTACACAAACACACTGAATAAAGGCAATCATAATCACAATCGTACACAAACACACTGAATAAAGGCAATCATAATCACAATCGTACACAAACACACTGAATAAAGGCAATCATAATCACAATCGTACACAAACACACTGAATAAAGGCAATCATAATCACAATCGTACACAAACACACTGAATAAAGGCAATCATAATCACAATCGTACACAAACACACTGAATAAAGGCAATCATAATCACAATCGTACACAACACACTAATAAAGCAACATGACACAACGACACAAACACACATAACAACAACACAAACACAAACACACAAACAACAACACCAACACAACACAACAAACACACTAAAAAAACACACACAAAAAACAAAACACACTAACAAACAAACACAACACACTATAACAATATATAACACACTTAAAAATATCATCGACAAACATAAGCAAATAAACTCGACACAAACACTAATAAGGCAATCATAATCACAATCGACACACACTAATAACACATAACACATACACAAACACACTAATAAAGCAACATAATCACAATCGTACACAAACACACTAATAAACAACTATCACAATCGACACAAACACACTAATAAACAACATAATCACAACGACACAAACACACTAATAAGCAACATACACAACACACAACACACTAATAAGCAACATATCACAATCACACAACACACTAATAAACAACATAATCACAATCACACAAACACACTAATAAAGGCAATCATAATCACAATCGACACAAACACACTAATAAAGGCAATCATAATCACAATCGTACACAAACACACTGAATAAAGGCAATCATAATCACAATCGTACACAATCACACTGAATAAAGGCAATCATAATCACAATCGTACACAAACACACTGAATAAAGGCAATCATAATCACAATCGTACGCAAACACACTGAATAAAGGCAATCATAATCACAATCGTACACAAACACACTAATTAAGGCAACATAATCACAATCGTACCAAACACACTAATAAAGGCAATCATAATCACAATCGTACCAAACACACTAATAAAGGCAACATATCACAATCGACACAAACACACTAATAAGCAACATATCACAATCTACACAAACACACTGAATAAAGGCAATCATAATCACAATCGTACACAAACACACTGAATAAAGGCAATCATAATCACAATCGTACACAAACACACTGAATAAAGGCAATCATAATCACAATCGTACACAAACACACTGAATAAAGGCAATCATGATCACAATCGTACACAAACACACTGAATAAAGGCAATCATAATCACAATCGTACACAAACACACTGAATAAAGGCAATCATAATCACAATCGTACACAAACACACAATAAACAACATAATCACAATCGTACACAAACACACTAATTAAGCAATCATATCACAATCGTACACAAACACACTGAATAAAGGCAATCATAATCACAATCGTACACAAACACACAGAATTAAGGCAATCATGATCACAATCGTACACAAACACACTGAATAAAGGCAATCATAATCACAATCGTACACAAACACACTGAATAAAGGCAATCATAATCACAATCGTACACAAACACACTAATAAAGGCAATCATAATCACAATCGTACACAAACACACTAATAAAGGCAATCATAATCACAATCGTACGCAAACACACTGAATAAAGGCAATCATAATCACAATCGTACGCAATCACACTGAATTAAGGCAATCATAATCACAATCGTACACAAACACACTGAATAAAGGCAATCATAATCACAATCGTACACAAACACACTGAATAAAGGCAATCATAATCACAATCGTACACAAACACACTGAATAAAGGCAATCATAATCACAATCGTACACAAACACACTGAATAAAGGCAATCATAATCACAATCGTACACAAACACACTGAATTAAGGCAATCATAATCACAATCGTACGCAAACACACTGAATAAAGGCAATCATAATCACAATCGTACGCAAACACACTGAATAAAGGCAATCATAATCACAATCGTACGCAAACACACTGAATTAAGGCAATCATAATCACAATCGTACACAAACACACTGAATAAAGGCAATCATAATCACAATCGTACACAAACACACTGAATAAAGGCAATCATAATCACAATCGTACGCAAACACACTGAATTAAGGCAATCATAATCACAATCGTACGCAAACACACTGAATTAAGGCAATCATAATCACAATCGTACGCAAACACACTGAATTAAGGCAATCATAATCACAATCGTACGCAAACACACTGAATAAAGGCAATCATAATCACAATCGTACGCAAACACACTGAATTAAGGCAATCATAATCACAATCGTACGCAAACACACTGAATTAAGGCAATCATAATCACAATCGTACACAAACACACTGAATAAAGGCAATCATAATCACAATCGTACGCAAACACACTGAATTAAGGCAATCATAATCACAATCGTACGCAATCACACTGAATTAAGGCAATCATAATCACAATCGTACACAAACACACTGAATTAAGGCAATCATAATCACAATCGTACGCAAACACACTGAATTAAGGCAATCATAATCACAATCGTACGCAATCACACTGAATTATGGCAATCATAATCACAATCGTACACAAACACACTGAATAAAGGCAATCATGATCACAATCGTACGCAAACACACTGAATAAAGGCAATCATAATCACAATCGTACGCAAACACACTGAATTAAGGCAATCATAATCACAATCGTACGCAAACACACTGAATAAAGGCAATCATAATCACAATCGTACGCAATCACACTGAATTAAGGCAATCATAATCACAATCGTACACAAACACACTGAATAAAGGCAATCATAATCACAATCGTACGCAAACACACTGAATTAAGGCAATCATAATCACAATCGTACGCAATCACACTGAATTATGGCAATCATAATCACAATCGTACACAAACACACTGAATAAAGGCAATCATGATCACAATCGTACGCAAACACACTGAATAAAGGCAATCATAATCACAATCGTACGCAATCACACTGAATTATGGCAATCATAATCACAATCGTACACAAACACACTGAATTAAGGCAATCATAATCACAATCGTACGCAAACACACTGAATTAAGGCAATCATAATCACAATCGTACGCAATCACACTGAATTATGGCAATCATAATCACAATCGTACACAAACACACTGAATAAAGGCAATCATAATCACAATCGTACGCAAACACACTGAATAAAGGCAATCATAATCACAATCGTACGCAATCACACTGAATTAAGGCAATCATGATCACAATCGTACGCAAACACACTGAATAAAGGCAATCATAATCACAATCGTACGCAAACACACTGAATTAAGGCAATCATAATCAC
>JAQOWM010000195.1:1560000-1945698 GCA_029041755.1 Resseliella maxima | reverse complement strand
GGCAATTTTTTTTTAAATACTCAGTGTTAGCAGCTAGTAGTATTGATAATAACAAAGTGAAGAGGATAAGTGTCTCATTAATCCTTTAAGTATACACAATAATTTAATTTTCTTTACGCTTTTGTAACCAGTATTATAATTTGAAAATCCTGCTATGAATAAAAGGTCTTACATTAGTAAGACGTACTTTTCCGTACTGGTGTCTACAACATTTCATTTTTTCTTCAATAATGATGTATTTCATAATGTTCTTTACACAAGAATAATATGAATTATGGTGGAAATAGGTATAAAATCTGTTACTTCATTGAGAATAACCAAAAATAACTTGTAAATGGTGTTTGAAATTTCATTGTTACTTTTGTTTCAAAATGAATTCTACCATTCGCTCAAAATGTGCAAATTGTTAAATAATTATGCTTGTTTGAAGCTGAATTATATGCGGGCAATGATCTCAACCAAACTAAACTTTTTTTTTTATAAGAAAATGATAGTTTTCTCACAATAAATTGTCGAATATGTTTCTGTTATGTGTCTTTTCTTATAAAACTACCGTGTTGGGACATTTTGAATTAAAGAATCCCATATTAAAAACACACAGTAAAAAGTAAAAATGAATTCAAGGTCGATACAATTGAAACTCTTCATGTACAAAAGTGGCTTTTTTCACTAGAAATCTCATCTGAGGATCAAAGAACAATGGAACCGACTTTTGAATGTTCGAGTTTCCCTTGGCGAAAATGCCCTAAGATGCCTATTTTGGACACTTTCCATTAAAAATCGTCATTTACACTCAACAAGCGTCCATTTAACGGATCCACTAGGTGATCATCATCCATGGTTGAAAATCTAATGGTTTCTATTCCTGAACTATTGGGTGTATGCAAAAGAAATGTCGATTTAGATAATAGATGGCGTAACTAGCGTTGTGTGCATCGGAGCACACCGCGGCCATTTTCTATTTTTTTGTCTGTCATTACGCTATAAATTTCAGTATATGTCATTTTGCTGAAGTGTAAACAACAAAGATTTTTTTTGCTTCAAAAATGTCGAAATTCGTGCCTGAAAAAGTGGTTTTGCGGGGAACTTTAATACCTTCTTTCATTTGAAGAAAACCGCTGCTGAAAGTTATCGTTCGTTAGTAGAAACTTACGGTGAACATGCTTCAACTCAAAAAACTTGTGAACGATGGTTTGCGAGATTCAAAAGTGATGATTTTGACTTGGAAGACAAAGAACGGCCAGGTCTTCCAAAAAAAATTGAAGATGCGGATTTGCAAGCATTATTGGATGAAAATCCTTGTCAAACGCAAAAAGAACTTGGAATGGAGTTGAAGGTTGATCAAGTAACTATTTCTAGACATTTGCATGCAATGGGAAAAATTCGAAAGCTGGGAAAATGGTTGATGTGGCACAGCGAAAATCAACTCAGAGCAAAAAACACCTTGCTGAGCACAAAAAACATAGTTTTTTGAGTCAAATTGTTACTGGCGATGAAAAATGGATCTATTACGGCAATCCCAAGCGTAAAGCAGCGTATGTTGATCCAGGCCAACCAGTACCTTCGCAGTCAAAACGAGAAATTCATTACCAGAAGATTATGCTGTGCATTTGGTGGGATCAGGAAGGTGTCGTGTTTCTTACGGACATTTCTTTGTATAACTGACAGCGCCCTCTCGACCATCTTACAAGAAATAATAGAATTTCCCGATGTTGATGGAAGGTCATTATTCTTTATATATATTAGCATTAGAACCAGCGAATGAGCATTATGTGCAATGCAGTAATAGCTGAATGATGATAAAAAATTATTTTGCGACGTAAGTTTGGGATGATTTAAGGCGAAATGCCGCCAAATAAATATTTCGAACTAAGACCACGACATGCCACAATTTTTCAACTCTTTCAAGCGGAGATAGCATTTGTTCGCCATGATTTGAAGGTATAGGGACTTTTTTTTTCCCCGACTCTCTTCAACATATTCCAATAACCTAATGATTCTCTGCGAACAACTTTTTGAGCTGAGTCATAATTCATCCTATCTGAAGGATTCAAATCAGTTGATGTCAATAAATGTATATTAGGGCGGGTCAATTTGTATGAAGCAGAAAAAGTCGATAAACGGCGCCCCCTAGAAGTGTTCTACGGACAATTCTAAGCAACTTTGCCGAAGAAACCATATGTCTCCCCGAAGAAACCATATGTTTTTTTTACTTTTTACATATGTACTTATTTTTTAAGTTGAATTATCAAAAAAAAAAAATAAAATAAAATAAGAGAAAAATAAGCTTTGTTGATTTAGTGATAAAACAAAAAAAAAAAACGATTTTTTGTTTTGAACTGAATGAAATGAACACAGAATTTTCAAAGTGATTGTCAACGCTGAACATTTTCGACTAATAAAAAATGTTATTACAACACGAAAAAGTCAAATATTCCTTAATTTTCCCAAGAAATTTGTCATTTTTCTTGAAAAAGAAGCAAAAAATGGCAAAATATGCATAAAACGCCCTCTGGCGGCGGTGATAGGTAAAAATAAACATCAAAAATGAATTTGTTGACCCCAAAAACCCCCCATACACACATAAAAGTGATGAAAAAAATTGTTTTGAAACGCCAAATGTTGATTCAACACGACGCATTTCGTTGTTTTGGGAAAAAACCTACTTTTGAAAATCCGGGGGCTCGAAATTCAAGATAGACATATGATTTCTTCGGCAAAGTTGCTTAGAATTGTCCGTAGAACACTTCTAGGGGTCGCCGTTTATCGACTTTTTCGGCTTCATACAAATTGACCCGCCCTAATGTATATCCTTACAAAAATGCTTCAAAACGTACTGAAGATGGAGATGTTGTATAAAATAATCACCAAACGGAAGTTTCTCTTTTTCTTCAATCGTTGACAATAAAAAGTTCCGTAATTTTGTGGCAATATGTAGATAGTCTTGGAAATAGAACGGCGGATCAAGATTAATACCAAACTTGAACAATCCAGTTAGATCTTTTGAGTCCTTTCCCAAATTAGAATTTTTCCGCATAGCAGCATTGTTTTTAGTGTCACTATCACTCGACATAGATAATACAACTATTCCAACTTTTTTAAGCTCCTATTTGACGTATGTCTATCTTTTTGATATATCTTCTGCATAGCTTTGACTATAAGTGCCGTATATTAACATTAACATTAACATTAATCATAGTTTATAGACCAAATGGTATACCGAATTTTTCAGTGTGTTTAGTCTTTAATCAGCCAGTGAACATTATATTCGAAAGCATATGTGAGAGGCTTGCAGGGCACAACTGCACCACAATCGAACGTTCGGCCACATTGGCTACACCTTTTTGCGGATTGAAGTATGAACGACAATCCAAGCGCTAAGGCGATTAATTAAAGTGATGTGCGTTATAAGCAAACAAAAAGATGACGCACTCCCATGTGGTTGAGCAATCATAGCGTTTATAAAATTGGCCACTGGAATATCAGAAGCAAATTGAGCGGCCGCTGTACTGTATTTATATCACTTATGTGAGTGAAAGTGAGATGGATATTGGTCGAATCGAATGAGATAAACATCGTACACAGTCTACACTCTTACTATGATTAAATACATTTGACGTCAAAAATGACTGTTTAAATTTGCCATCTGATGGGGAATTTGATGTAAAAACAAAGAAGAAGCAGAAAAATCCTATTGAATTGAATTCAATTGATGATAACAAAAACAAACGAAAATACATTGGAATCGTTGAGGAATTTAATTTTTTGTGTTTTTACCTTTTTACTTGAAAATCTTGTTTTTTTCTTTATTTTTCTCATAACATTCTTAATTATCTTCCTATTAAAATTGATTCCATATATCTTCCTTCTTCTTCCATTTTTCATGAATTTATGAACATTTTTACACTTCCTTTAAATATTTAATAAAATATTGGTACATCTCATTTCAAATAATTATGGGTTGCATGCAAGTTGCAACTTAGCAACCAAATAGTTTTAAGGTGTTATATCATCAACACATTCTATTGTTTTATTATTTTGTGTTATTTTACATGAAGACAAGGGGCGATTTACTACTGAATGCACTGAAAAAACTGACAGTTACTGAAAGCCATTTTTCAGTACCTTTCAAAATATCAGTCGAATTTACACCCCATATTAATGATTATCTATAAATGTTCATGATTATTCTGTGTCAATTGCTAGTTGAAAAACATGAGAAAAAATTAAAAATGTGAGAAACAACAATTGCAATCGCTAATAATCAATGTATAATAGCAACTGCTAATAATGTAGCAAAATCATTACAAATTTCAAAACAAAACAGCGTGTTAGTCTCGTAATCGTTTAATCGAAGGATCGATTCCTATATTGGGAATAATTTTTTTTTTAATTTTATATTATCCAAATTACATTTTCATGGAAGTTTTCAATTTTTTTCACATAGACTTAAAATTCATCAAAAAGTATATTATTATTTATTTTTTAATTTATCCAATTATTTTTTTATTTATACATTTATAATTTTAAATTAATTTTGTTTAGATTTTTTATGCATTTCAGATTTGTGTTGTTAAAATATTCTTTGAAACATGAATTTCAGTAGAAATTTGCCACTTTCATCAAAACCTCTTCTGAACTTTACTAACTCATTCGTTGTATTGAATATACTCACTGAATCATGATTTACTATCAGTATTATAATTCTACATGTAATTGACAATCGAATTTAATTTAATTTAAATAATTTAATCAATATCAACGGTGAATCTCCAATTATTCACTGTTCTGTTGGCTCTGATGTCTATCTTAAAAATCCGTTTATGAGAAATCAATTCTTCTTGTATACAGTAAATGAAGTAAAAAGTTTTACAATTACAAATTTGAATGAGTTTTTTTTTTTTGGTGTCAAATTTATTTTATTTTTTTATATTTGGTTAAGATCCGAAATAAGAATAAAACTTGCTGATTCGTTTTTACTTTTCCGAACACACAATTCTGTGTGCGTAAAAGTATTGCAATTGGCCAACATTTCAGCACACCCCAAAAACATGATTCTTCACGTTTTGAACATCGGAGAACACGAATTTGATGTTTTTAGAAGGGAGTATTGTGAACTGTTCCACGTTGTACGTTGTACGTTCTACACAAGATTTGTTAACATGATCGCTCATCTCTAACGTACCCAAAAAAAATCTGATGATGCGGATTTGTTAAAATATTGGGTGTATGCAAAGAAAATGTCGATTTTTTCGGTGAAAAGAAAATTTTATTTCATAACTAAATGAATGAGCACTTCAACCAATGTATTCTCCATCGTTAGCTATGACTTCACGCCATCTTTCAGCAAGTTTGTGGATTCCGCGTCGAAAGAGTTCCTTATCTTTTGAAGCTATCCAGTCAGCGACCCATTTTTGTATTTCTTCAAAGTTTTTAAAGCGTACATCGGCCAGGTCAATTTGCATCGATCGATACAAATAGTAGTCCGAAGGGGCAATTTCTGGAAAATACGCGGGTTGATCAAGCTGATCCCAACCGAAGTGTTCTTTCTTTTTTTTAACGATCTTTGCACGATGTGGCTTGGCATTATCATCGTGAAAAAAAACTTTGTCTTGTTTAGTCGCTATTCGTGGATGTTTCACCTTCAATGCTTGCTCCATTTTGATCAATTGTTGTTCGTAGTACTTACCATCAACCGTTTGGCCAGGTTTCAGCAGCTCATAATACACGACACCTTCCTGATCCCACCAAATGTACAGCATAACTTCTGGCAATGAATTTCTCGTTTTGACTGCGAAGGTACTGGTTGGCCTGGATCAACATACGCTGCTTTACGCTTGGGATTGCCGTAATAGATCCATTTTTCATCGCCAGTAACAATTTGACTCAAAAAACTACGTTTTTTGTGCTCAGCATGGTGTTTTTTGCATGTTTCGATTCTTGCTCTGAGTTGATTTTCGTTCAATTGATGTGGCACCAATTTTCACAGCTTTCGAATTTTTCCCATTGCATGCAAATCTAGGGAGCTATGCAGTGAGAAAAAAAAAATTCAAACACGTTCCCGAACTCCATCTAAACTCACGAACATAAATTAGATTCACCAACATTTGATACTGAATCTGATTAAAAATTGATTATGTGTAATTATATAAGAATAATTAAATATTTATGTACAATAAAATATTTTTCATTATTAAATTATCAACCAAAAATGAATATCAACTAAAAAATGTGCTGAAAGAAACATTCTCGGCAATTTCATGTGAGTTGCCGAGAAAGTTTTCCTTAACACCATTGAATATCATGTTGAAATATTCTCGGCAAATCAGTCGTACCGACAAAAAATGTCGTATGAATGAACTGCCGGAAATATTTCCATACGACATATTGCTAAGAAAAACTTTCTCGGCAATTGCTGTTGAATGCGTTCTGTCATTGACATCAACAAGTAGAGTAGGCATGCAAAATAGCATTAATTGATGAAAATCCTTGTCAAACGCAAAAAGAACTTGCAATGGAGTTGAAGGTTGGTAAAGCAACTATTTCTAGACATTTGCATGCAATGGGAAATATTCGAAAGCTGGGAAAATGGGTGCCACATCAATTATGTTTATCCGTTATGACATCAACAAGTAGAGTAGGCATGCAAAATACATTCAAAAAAAGACTTCATTTTTAAACCAACATAAATTCTTTTTTCAATGCTATATACGTTTGGATTTGTAACGAAAAATCAATCCTATGATTTGATTAAAAAAATCAATTCGTTACTGAGTTTTTTTTTAAATGTTGCATTCAAAAAAAAAAAAAAAAAAAAAAAATTAAACGCAAATTCGCACTGTCAACGATGATATAAATATTCATTTCACAGTTCATTGAATAATTTCAATGGCAGCAACACACCAAACATTTCAGTTTAGACTCATTTTCTATTGCTCCAGTGAATTATAACAGTGCGTCAAAAGAAAAAATATGTTCGTGTTTTCAATTGCTCTTTCATCGCTACAAGGGAACTTTATATGAAAGTGCTCGGACAGCCAATGGTTTGCGCATAAAATCTCGAAAAAAAAAAAAATTTTCATGTTTTTCAACAGTGAATAATAAATATATATATATATGAATTAAAGAGGCTCGGAAATAATGGGCCCTTTTAGAACAACTAGTTGACAGCTGTCAAATAGTACTAATTTGGTACTAAATTTGAAATATCCAACAGATGGGGCTGTTCTACTACACCGATTTTTGTCGGCTCAGAGACACAATACTCGAGGAAAACTATTACTTCAAAAGGATTATAATGATTTAATGCGTTTTTTTTTATTATGTTGTTATTATAAAGGATTTTGGAATTGAAAAGATTTTTAAAAATTTTACAGAATAAAGATGTGTCATTTTGTTCTCTTTTTATTGACACGCCATCTGGAAAGAAACTGCGCAGCAAAATAGCAACAAAAAAAACAAGCAATTTGCGCAATACAACAAATGTTACCGAACATTCTAGTTCAATTCGTTGTCAATAGACATATTATTTACGGTATAGATGGCGCTTCAATCGCGGATTTTATAAGACTTCTCGAACATGTTTGGAAATGTTTTCTTTTTATGAGTCATTTGTTCATTTGCTGCGCAATAACTTCATCCATGCTGTATTTCCACTGTACAGTTCCCCTGTATCAGGTTCTTATTGGTCAATTCTGGTGAGAGAAATTCAAAGTCGTCAATGAATTACAATTATTTTGTGAAATATATATAAGAAAAAATGCATTTTCAATTACTCTACTTATTCAAACACATAATAAGTACAGCTTTGCGTTTTAGTTATGTTATGATTATTTTAATGCCAACATAATTAATGTTATGTTATGTTTGAAACACTATTCATCTTAATAACGTTAATAAGATTCCACCATAATAATAACATAATATGTTATTAATATGTTTGGAAAATCTTATTATTATGTTAATAACATAATCAAACATAATACAATACCAAGTCTCATGATTTTTCGGATAAATTTATTCTCAATTGCATTTCAAAGAGGAAAGAAACCCACGTTGAATTTCAAATTGATTTTTCTCAGCTATCCGGTAGGAAAAACGCAAAAATAAATTAATTTTTGACTATAGTAAAAAAAATTTCAAGACCTATCAACTAGAAGTGTCAGTTGCCCAGGCTGATCCATGGATTCTCAGGATTTGGCCTGCATTCCAAGGCTTCCTATTTGGAATTTCATATAAAAATAAACATAAAATTATGTACACCAATTGTTCATGAAATTTCAAACAGGAAGCCTTGGAATGCAGGCCAAATCCCGAGAATCCATGGATCAGCCTGGGAAACTGACACTTCTAGTTGATAGGTCTTGAAATTTTTTTTACTATAGTCAAAAATTAATTTATTTTTGCGTTTTTCCTACCGGATAGCTGAGAAAAATCAATTTGAAATTCAACGTGGGTTTCTTTCCTCTTTGAAATGCAATTGAGAATAAATTTATCCGAAAAATCATGAGACTTAGTATTGTATTATGTTTGATTATGTTATGAATATAATAATAAGATTTTCCAAACATATTTATAACATATTATGTTATTAATATGTTAGCATCTTATTAACGTTATTATTATGTTATGTTCGGCCAAAATAAATAATATTTGATTATATTATGGTTATGTTATGTTATATCATACTACTTTTTTAATAACGGTAAAGCTGTACATAATAAGTGCTTTAATTTGAAGTGTTTTTTTTTATTTTTATTTTTTTTAATCGGCAAATGTGACTGTCAACCCACGTTGGATTTAGTACACTAGTGACGCTATCTAATGTGTATTTTTTAGATTTAGTACAGAAATGTCGTCCTCTTATGGATAATTTCAGGTTTGCAAATGTCAAGTCAGGTGTACTAAAAGGGCCCAATTTTCCTTCAGTCATTTCCGAGGCTCTTTTGTTTATCACATTAATAATGGCAATGTTCACGCAATGTAAAATGCATTAAAAATTTCCATTTGTTTGGTGTATCAAATAATCGCTTGAGTTGCGGTATCATTATTAATGTTGTGTTTGTTTAATAAGCCGGAAAAAAACGTTCATTGTTGATAAATGACGTCATTTTTAAAAAGATTTCATATCGATTTCATAACGAAATTTGAGATAGTGTTATGGAATAATTATAATTTTTCTTGTCTATCTTAATTGAGGTAATTGAATTTCACTAGAAAAAAAGAAATCCACAACTAAGTAGTACAATCCTTTTTTAACAAATGCGAAAAACTGTATTTTTTAAAAAAAACGCGAAAAACTATATTTTTTTTTTTGCACCTTTAACCATCAAATTATAAATGAAATTATTATATTCGCGTCAATGGTGATTTTAAAAAACGCAAATTGTAAGATTAATCATTAAGAGATTTCAGACCAGATTTTCAATCGTGAAGGCTTGGCTGAATTGCATGTGCGTAATTTGGAAAACAACACATTCCATTTCGCAAATTTGTTTTTGTTTTTTTTTTTCTTTTCAAATAAAAGAATTCACATTATCAAAATCGGTGAAATAATAAGAATCATTGTTTTCTGAATAAATCGATATTTTTAATGAATCTGAGATTTAATCGAACGAACACGAACATCAAAATTGCAATATTTTCGAACTCGAACTGTCCGAGTTCGGTTCGTGAACAGCTCTAGTAACCATCTCTTTTGGACGTCCACTGCGTTCATCGTCTTCGGTGCTCATATGGCCTGTACGGAATTTAGCAAACCACTTACGAATGGTTCTTTCGTTTGGCGCAGAGTCCGGATAACACTCATCAAGCCACTTTTTGGTTTCGACAGTTTTTCTACCGATGTGTTATTTATTAAACAATTTTATTTATTTATTCTTGCTGCGTGTTTATTTCTCTGGCGATGTGAAAACAAGCAATAACACGAATGAACGAACGTGCGAGTCATAAAAATGTGTTCGCAGTGATAGTCATGAGCTCGCAATATCTATTTGATTCTTAATTGAAGAAAATAACTAGAAGATCATTAACGAATGGTCTAATAGTTTTAGACCAAACTCGAAAATTATTTTCAGTTGCTTAAATTAATGTTTTCAGAAAATGAGAAAAATTTAAATAGCAATAATTCGCACTCGCTTGCTACGCATTCGATAGCATTCGCACAGCTCAATCAAAGTGCGAATGCATTCGAAGTATTAGCAGAGTTATTTCCCCCTAGTTTAAATTAGGTTTGGTAAGACTTATTTCTTATATTGATTGATTATTAATCTCCTCTAACTCAACGTTTTCGTTTGGTTCTTCTCTCCGATTATTTCGCTTCTTTCGATAAATGTACAAACCAACAGCAATTATAACCAAACCTAACAGAATCTGAAAAATTTAGAAAATTTTAGAACATTTCATATTTAATGAAATTAAATCAATTCAAAATAAACTCACAAATAAAATTGTAGACGTTGCGATACCGTATTCTTCCCATATATAACATTCCCACGAATGGCTCATTTGTAAATTTACTCTTTTTCCGTACTCTGTATGTTGAGCACACTTCAAACGGTAAATATTCTTATAGTTTTTACCATCAGTACCACAAACAGTATATATTGACAATGGTACGTAGGTACAGGTTACAGGATCAAAGATGATGGGTATACTTTTATTCCAATAATATCTGGCATTTGCACGAGTATTTAAAAAAATTATAACAAAACTGATGAAAATGAATTTATTCATTCTTATTAATACTTCCGTATTCATTCAATCGATTAATAAATTTTTGATATGAACTTCTCACGGTTTTCAAAATCCAACAGAAAAAATATATACGTTTGTGATGGTAAGTTGTTGATCGTTTTAAATCAGGTGTTGTTTTCAATCGATTTCGTTGAGTTGTAAATGTAAATAATTTTACTCAATTGTCATCCACAATTATTGCATACATACAGACGATGACAGATATACATATGCAAGTACATTTTTCCATATGCCAACGTCATCTATCTAATGCGCTTGAGTATGGCGCTGTTTTCGTGTTGTTCAGTGAGGGCTCAGTGTTCGCATGCAAACTACAAGCAAACCGGAATTCATTCAAATATTGAATGTAGACAAAGTAACCTTATTTGATTTTTCACTATGCTCACATGAGCATGGTAGTACCGGGACAGTTCACACTAGTTACGCACTCTTGTCGTCTATAAATGTACGCGACAATGTCTTGAAAAGATTCACGATTTCTATCGTGAATATCTTAAAAACCAGCAATTTATCCTCACTCTATGATTCTCTTCTTTCAGATACAATTTCAAAAATTTTCCTACTACTACGATTGCAATGCAGCCAAAATATAAACAATAAAACTTAAATTGCTGTTGTTGTTGACAAACGAGAACTCATAATAACTGTTGAAAAGTGATCATGTGTAGATTTGTAAAATTCATTTTTATTTGAAAAAAATATAAGCAAAAAATTTCATTTTCAAAACAAAACTGTTTATTTTTTTTCTCGTTATTTTTATTCTATTTTAGTATTGTTCTTCGAACCACACCTCGTGTTTTATTCAACTAGAACATATTTTATTGATAATTTAGCGCATTCATTCTGTCAACACATACATCCGCTTTTTAAATGGAGCATTTGTTTTGCATTTGAACTTGAAGCATAAGACAAAAAGCGAAGTGTGCATTACCTACCTCAATAAATAATGCATTGACCGACAGTTGTTTTTTTTTTGTCGTTTTTCATATTCATTTACATTTAGATTTAATTGCAGAGATGTTATTCGGTCATCATATACATCCGCATTTAAATGGAGCAGATGTTTTGCACTTGAACTTGCTGATTACGTCCATACCAGTTTTGATAAAATTACCATATCAAATCATATCACATCACCATAATTTTTCGTGTCGTGTGTGAGCTCATAAAGCAATCATATACATTTTAATTTGTGTAGGTAATTGTTGAATTTTCTTTTATAAAAGAAACTTTTCAACCAATGACCAACTGGTTTACATACAATCTGAATTGAATATCATATCTATTGGTGAGATCTAAAAGAAAGTATGTTTTTTTTTTCGCCTTAAATTTTGGAAAAGGAATGTATGTATTTTGCCCATTCTGTTTCTTTAAAACGAAAGTAAGTTTCGTGCCAAATATATTTTGAAAAAGGAATGTATGTATTTCGATTGAATCAATTGTTTAAAAAGGAATGTATGTTTCTCACCAGCTATATTTTACAAAAGAAGAAGTATGTGATTCTGAATTAGTTGTTAGAAAAGTGATGCATGTTTCAGTACATTTGGTTTCGATAAAAGAAAGTATGTGATTTTCTTCTGGAAGTGGGCTTTGGTGGACCTTAAGGATCGTTCTGGAACTGGATTTTGGTGGATCTTCAGGATGGACCAGGGCAGTGCCAAAGCAGGTCTGGTCCATCTTGAAGATCCACCAAAACCCAATTCCAGAACTGGGAGCAGTTCTGAACGATCCTTAAGGTCCACCAAAGCCCACTTCCAGAAAGAAAACATATACATTCTTTTGTAAATACTAAATATATCAAAACATACGTTCTTTTTTCAACAACTGAAATAGCCAAAGAACATACTTTCTTTTTGTAAAATATAGCAAATGCGATACATGCATTCCTCTTTCAGCAACTAATTCAGCTGAAATACATACTTTCTTTCAACAACTTCAAACTATGAAAAAACTTGCATTCCTTTATTGCGACAAAGTCGAACAAACTTACGTTCTTTTAGATCTCACCGATAGATATGTGATTGCTCGCTAAATAGAAGTTTGTACTGAGATAAACAAAAAACGAAAAAAATAAATAAATAAATAGAATATATAGAATTAATCTGTAGAATGTGGAAGAGATTAGGAAAATATTGGCGCATTGATTATCGTTATGCGACTTGATAACCAAGACCAATGATTCATTGGCAATGAACTATAAAAGTGTCATCAATGTATTTCGTTGGGATGACCAAGTGAAATCACGCCAAGGTAATTTTTGAAGAAAAAACGAGAACAATTTCATATCAATCGTAAATAGAAATGAAGAAAAGTAAGTTTATTATTCAATAGCAGATTTAATTGATTCGACATTTTACATTTTTCTATTTTAGTTTGTTTATTTATTATTTTGTGCTGAAATTATTCGCTTCATATGATTGTCGTTCGGCAATTTCACGTTTAATTTCTTCTATATAAGGATCCAAATATCTGACATCTTCTTCGAATTTTGTCCATTGATCCTTTGGCAAGTAAACATTATTCAATGAACAATGGGTAGCAATGATTATACGTTTTTGGCGTGCATCGTACAGATCTGGTGGCAATCGTCTAATTGCCTCTACAACTACTGGATCTTCATCGTCGTACAAATCATTTTTCATTAATCCTAAAATCAAAACAAATTTTTACTCATACGATCAATATCACATAATATTGAGAATGCTTACCGTATTTATTGAATCCAGACATGTTGTAAAACCATTTTCGGAATGGAGCTATATATGAAAAAAAAAATCGTTTAGTTCATTTATATCAGATATGCTTTTCAAAACAAGTATAGTTACATAAGCAACAAAATGTACTTGAAATCAATTTAAATTTCTTCTAATTTTGCTAACCATTTTTTGCAAATTGCAAACATTACTAAATAAAAAATTACTTACTCTTAATTTTTGGACCAATTTGTGCAACGTATCTGGACATTGTAGAAATTTTACTCGAACAATTTTCGATAAAATTCTCAAATGAAGCTAAATTGCAATCACAATTAAGCACACGTCAAAATGATATGGTTCTTTTGACATTTCTGTCTAGAATTCAAATGTTTTTTCGTCTATTATATCCAATAATGAATTTCCAATTATTGCGCCATCTAATTTCTTCAATATAAATCCCAAGACACAGACATAATATACACCTTACAAATGATTAAATTGGATGTTTGAGGAAATAATTTTTTAAAAAAATGCATAAAGCTGTTTTTGGTATACAATAAAATTGATCAATATATATTGAACATATTTTTGCGGCTAAAATATCATATAAAAACATCGAAAACAACAGTTGTCAATCAAGGGTTGCATACCAAATAAAAATTTCAAAAAATCTTTCATCAGGAGGTCTTATTCATACATTCAATCCAATCGTTTGTAAAATGTATATTATGACTGCAATTTGGGATTTATAAAAATGACAATAGATGGCGCAATAGTTGTAAATTCATTATTTGACATAATAGACGTTTTTAGACATAAATGTCAAAAAAACCATATCATTTTGATGTGTGCTCAATTGTGATTGCAATTTAGCTTCTTTTAAGAATTTTATCGAAAATTGTTCGATTAAAATTTCTACAATGTCCAGATACGTTGCACAAGTTGGTCCAAAAATTAAAAGTAAGTAACTTTTTATTCAATAATATTAGCAATTTGCATAAAGCGATAGCAAAATTGAAAAAAAGTGATTTTTTAAGTGAAAATTTTTTATTGATTTGAATACATTACGTAACAATATTGTTTATGTAACTATTTTTGTATTGAAAAGCATATCTGATATGAATGAACTAAACGATTTTTTTTTTCATATATAGCTCCATTCCGAAAATGGTTTTACAACATGTCTGGATTCAATAAATACGGTAAGCATTCTCAATATTATGTGATATTGATCGTATGAGTAAAAATTTGTTTTGATTTTAGGATTAATGAAAAATGATTTGTACGACGATGAAGATCCAGTAGTTGTAGAGGCAATTAGACGATTGCCACCAGATCTGTACGATGCACGCCAAAAACGTATAATCATTGCTACCCATTGTTCATTGAATAATATTTACTTGCCAAAGGATCAATGGACAAAATTCGAAGAAGATGTCAGATATTTGGATCCTTATATAGAAGAAATTAAACGTGAAATTGCCGAACGACAATCATATGAAGCGAATAATTTCAGCACAAAATAATAAATAAACAAACTAAAATAGAAAAATGTAAAATGTCGAATCAATTAAATCTGCTATTGAATAATAAACTTACTTTTCTTCATTTCTATTTATGATTGATATGTTGTTTCGCGATTTTCAAGATATTTTGAGATTTATAGAATATTTTCCACTTGAAAAATGCATTTAATGTCCCAGTCAATCATATATCAAAATACATTTTCATTTAATATTTTTATGATAGAAATTTCATCGGGAGAAGGCAACATAAATATTGATTTAACAGAGCAATTTACGGATTACATTACATTATAATACGTTCCAATTAAAATGGGGAATATGAGTGATAATTTGAAAATTTCGAATTGCAAAAATTTTCTTCAAAACTAAGCAATCAATTCAAGTGCATATTTTCAAGAATAATAAATGTTTTATTTAGTTTTGTAATGATTTGTTTATTGATTAATAATGACATTACTGAACTGCATAATAAATTGAAATAATTACATTCTTATGATATTAGTTATCAAATACCAAAAATGTCCGACAAACTCTGGTTGAGCATTTACAATGTTCATGTTTTCAAGGGAGATGATAAATATTCAACCTATGACGTAGTCAAAATTTCAACTGGTGGTGTGACAACGAGGGAAAATTTCAATGATTTTTATTTTCCACTCAGTTTGTCAGTAAGAACCCAAGTGAACGCAATAGGCTTTGCCGAAAGTCTACAGGCCTTCAGCTGGACTTTCAATATAATTCTTATGCAGGCGTTCGTTACTATTCTTTCTTCTTCACAGTTAATATCATCTGCATGCGTATAAAACAAAAAAGAAGAGAAGGGAGAATAGAAACGAACGTCTGCATCAGAATTATATTGAAAGTCTAGCTGAAGGCCTTTAGTCTTTCGACAAAATCTATTTCGTTCACTCGGGAAGAGGAAGAAAATGAATTTTTTGTAAGTTCGATTTGTGGGAATTTTTAGAAGCTTGACAATAATCCATATGGCTAATAAAATTCAATTGGGCCATCAAGACTTGACAATGCTAACAAAAATGCATCTAGATTGACGTCAATCTTTGATTTTGAGAATAATTCAGCGTTAAAGAAAACAACAAATTATTGTATTTTGATTTACAAATCCGAATAGGATTATTTTATTCATTGATTATGAATCAAACAAACATCTTCTGTTGATGATTTAACCACTACTTCAATCTAATTGGAGGTAACATTGAGCTTTGAAAAATAAATGGCGTTTGTTCAAATAGTATTATTTAAACCATAAACGCTGCAAAGTAATTCTATTTTTTCAAAAAGTGAATAGGATTACAATTTTGTTTTTAATTTTTTTTTTTTCTCTTCTTTCGTCACTTTTACTAAATATTTCACTTACATGCTAAAATTAAAAGTTTCCTCTATTAAGAAGGACATTGGATTTTGAACATATGTAATTGTCCGTAACATATATGTGCAGATTGTCGTTTGGCTTGAAACCACAGAAAACTAAACAATTGGAAATATATAAATCTTTGTTCACAAAAATTAGGCAGGATTTTAATTAATTATTCTACAAAATATTCGTTTTAGGCATTGATCACCGTTTTAAGAAATTGAAAATGATAATTTATCATTGATAAGGCTTTTGTTTTTTTGTTTTTGGAAATGGTAGAACGACGGTATTTCACATGCAAATGAGATCGATATAATGTGAGTCAACATTTAGTTGCATTCGTTGTTCATAATTACTTCCATTTGGATTCCTCCAAATTCGCTTGAAACAATCGAATTCCTTTTTTTTTTATCATTCGTTTGATTTACTTTTCTGATTCATTTTTCTCTTCTCTCGTATTATTTGCATTCACTAATTATTATTATTATTTTTTTTTTTTTTTTTTTTTTTTTTTTTCAAATGTAAAACTAGATTTTGGGTAGAAACACATATCATAAGATTGACAGAAAAAGTGAAAATGATTCGAAAAATACTTGAAAATCAGATTAAAACAATACCAATCTAGATTTTGTGCAAATTTAGATTTTTGTTTTTTGGCTGTATGATTATTGTAAATTGTGATTATCACTATTTCTTTTTGAAGTCATTTACTTTTTAATGGTCTACGTGCAATGTGCTTTTATACGGCAATGTAAATGCTGCTATTTTACAAAACTAGTGCATATTTTCATTAGTTGATTTTAGTTTCAGGTGTATATATATACAATACGGTACAGAGCGCTATAGAGATATTCATTTAGTTGCACATATTTTTGGAAATATTCGAAACATTCATGGTACAGATTTTTGGATATTAATCAAGACGAGACGAAATTTATTTTTAATTACCCTGCAATAGTTTATATTTATTTTTAGAATATCTAATATAGAATAATTTTTCTAGATTCACTGTCATCAACGAAAAAAAAAAAAAAAAAAAAAAAGAGAAAATAAAGAATGATTTCCGCTAGTTGTGCAACAATAATGAGGAAAATGTACTCTGTACATATTGAACTACAATGGTATAAATATAGAAATTTCTATTTGTATTTAGACAAATTTAAATTCGTAGTGATGTTGTTTCTAGATTTTGTTGATTGTATGAGATTTCAAGTAAGTTTTTTTTTTTTCATATACATTTTAATGTTAATCTAAGATTTTAATAGAAATTCATTTCTTTCTAAATATTGTTGATTTTATATGGCTTTGATTTAATGTTCCTGCTCTGTATGTCGTATATCGGTCAAATCGTTTGGTCCAGGTGTTGGTGGTGCTGACATTGGTCTTCCATCATTGAATATATCATACAATTTACTATTTTTCTCATCACTCAATTGAAAACGTTCCATTATTTTTGCCACAATTACTGATGGGAGGACGTGTGGATTTCCTTTTCGTTTGAAAATTCAAGAGAAAAAAAATCATATATTAGTAATTTATAAAAATGAGAAATTTCATGAAAAAAAAAAAAATAAAATTTGCAAAAATAAAACACACAAATAACACACAAACATCAAGTATTTTATAAAAGCAAAATTAAAATGGTAAAAAAATTGGTTTCTTTTCATTCATAAAAATGGGGAAAAAATTAAGATCGCCAAAAATAAATTAAAATATTTGAAAATTGCAGAAAGATTGATGTAATAAAAGAAAAGAAAAAAGAAAAAAATTAATAAAACAAAAAGTGAAAATAAAATGTTGAAAATTAATTTCAGTAATAAAATGGCTACAAAATTGTGGAAAAAAATCAATTTTTAATATTTTAAATAACATGCCACGATGTAATGAATTTGCATGCGTACAAAATGTCTACATATTGTGATTGGCTCATGCTCACCTCATAGTCAATTTCATTTTCATGCGAATAAATGAAAAACTAACATCGACTAAAATTTTTAAATGAAAAATGATAAAACAAAAACAATTCTCGTTGCAATTTGCATAGATAGTTTTTCTACAAGACAAAGAATATATTGTGCAAAATCTTGATATGATTTCAAAAAGACCACCTCTTCGAAATGACTAAATTGACAATGTGGTTGGAATCTTTGCAGAATTTGCATCCTATCATCTGAATGATACAAAATCATTGGAATTTGTGATTTTTTTTTTTTTTTTTTTTTTTTGTTTTTTTTTTGAAAAAGAGAAAGAATGAGAAAAATGAAAATATATTGCTTATGATCATTTGAATTTTGATGATATATTTGGCGCAAAGAGAAAATGAGAAAAATTGCCAATTTTACCTGTTAAACCACGATAACCAAGGATACTTTGCTCATGTAAATTGGTTGCAATTTGTTGTTGTCTCATAAATGCTTCGGTATCAATGCCTCGAACTTGAGATGGTTTCAAAAATCTATCAAATAATACAATTTATTATAAATTTATTGAATCAATAATCAACAATAATCAAAAATTTTGAATAAATATTTTTGCTAACCGTTTTGGAATACGAGATAATAAATCCTCTTGATGTGCTGGCCCAAAACCTAATTGCCTTAGAATTGCTTCGGAATCGGGTTTTCTAGCATCCAATAAACTTTCAACACTTGAACAATGACTTGAATCAGATTGAAATGAACTACCTTTGGATAATTGATTTCGATGATGCCTTGAACTGTCCGACAATGAATGATCACGTGATAAAATGCCACGTTTTAGCCCACGTTGCGTTGGGCTTACCGAATATGCACGACGTTCAAAAAAGTTTCCATTTGATCGATTATTATTTTGTATTGCAATACTTGAACTTGGTGCACTAATATTTCGTTCACCAATTATAATCGCTTCATCATCTTGATGTTCACTAAAACTTCGTCCAATATCAGCTAAATAGAATTTATTACGCAATCTAGGATTATCACTTGTACTACGTCCGATATCGGCCATGGCAATTTTACGACTAACATTTAAATGGGTGATGTGACCATCATTGATGCTTGGCATCGATACATTGAAACTATCATCATCATCATCATCATCATCGACCGACAGCATATCATTGCTTTGTGATAAACGTGAAAATTCATCTGCCGATAAATCCATATCGATTGTATCACAAACTAATGAAGCCGTTCCGCTCACTTCCGGTTCACTAACAACTGTTGCTGTTGTTCTTGTTTTTGTCGTCACTGTTGCTTCTGCTGCTGGTACTACTTTTGAGGATGCAGTTGCATCGGTTTCTGTTTGTGCAATCGTTTCAATTACATTACTATCACTATGATCATCACTGGTTGCCGTCACATCATTTTCATTTGATTTGGTTTCGTCCCAATTAGTCGCTGCTAAAAATCGACTTTTTGCATTATTTAATAATTTTTTGGCTTCCATTTTTCGCTCTTTAATGAAATTGTAACGCTTTTTACTGATATTTAATTTATAATAAAATTCATTTAATTTGGATTTATTCAATTGTGGTTGATTTGTTAGAGCATGCTTTTCTGCATCATTGCATTGAGTTAAGTGTGACGATGCATTGAGATCTTTAGTTTCTGGACAATGTAACGATTCAGTGGTCGATCGTATCCGTAATGCAGTCAAAATTGATGATTTTTTTTGCCAAAATCGACGATCACTATTCACACCAGTATCGGTTGTGCATTCAATTAAATTTGACTGTGATTTTTGTTCTTGATTTTGATTTTGTTCTTGCTCTTGATTTTGTTTTTGTTCGTTCTCTTGCTCTTGCTCTTGCTTTTTTATTTGCTCTTTATTTTCTTCGTCGTTTTGTTTATTCAAAAATGTATCTTTATTTATATCATACGTTTCTTCACTTTGAACATTTAATTCAGTTATTTGTTCTGTAATATCAGTAACGTTGGTTTCATTTAAGCTTGAATGGCAATTTTTTTCACTAAATTCAGCAATATTTGTTGTATCTTCAAGGCTATCGGTTGTATGTATTTTATCATCTGATGTTACTGTAACATTTTCATTCGGCAATGAATCGACCCATCTTTGAACAACTGCCGGACTTTTTGTTCTCATTTCACTCACAAAATTTGTTACCCATGAGCTCACTTTGATTCGAACTAGAAGAGTATTGCATGAGTAAAAGAAAAAAAAAAAGAAAAAAAAGCGTTTAGATAATAAAAAAGGGGGAACAAAAATTAACAAAATTTTCAACATTTATTCAATGAAACAAAGTGAAATATAATCTAAAACATATTAAATTTGCACATTCAATCTAATGAAAATCACAGGAAAAATTTTATTTAATTACATTTACATGTACGATATTAAATTAAGAGAATAACAAAAATGCTAAAAATTATAGATGAGATATACAGATGAGATTTATGGCACAATTTATCTTGTTCGTGCTTAATATATGAGAGAACGTATGACAAAGAATTAGATCTACTTCAATGACCAGCTCAACAACAAATGATTGAAATGATTTGATCGCTTTCTTTTTGAACCTGTTGCATTGCATTGAGTCATCAACATAATAAATAACAAAACACAGATAGAAAGAGCGAGAGAGAGAGAGAGAGAGAAAGAGACGCGATTTTTTATTTTTCGAAATAAAAACAAATATTCTAAACATAGGTGTGATTAAAATTGGGAATTTAGCTGTGCAATTTTGATTTATTCACTAGATACAAGTGAAAAATGAACATAAATAATATAATAATAGTCATGTGAATGAAATTAAAATGGAGGCGTTACCAATTGAAAACAAACAAACAAAAAAGAAAAAAACAAGAAAAAAACAACAACAAACAAATGTAAAATCCTCTTGAAATCAATAACGGTCAAAATGAATTAAACATTTGTTTATCTTGTAATATGAAACGAGCTTTAGAAAATAAAAACAAAAACAATAACAAAAACAAAATGAAAAGCACTTACAAATTGGCCGTAAAAAAACAAATAAAACAAATTCAATATCAAAACAAATGAAAGATGCAATGTAAACATTATAATTGTGATCACGAATCAAAACAGAATTGCGAATCGAGATCGTAATTGCAACGAATTAAGTGATTGAGAATGAGCGCTAAGTAGTTGCGTTGAAATGCGTGTGCGTACGTGCAATATTGATTTTTGAGATAAATTAAATCTAGAGACTAGACGAAAAAAAAAAAAAAAAAAAAAAACAACTTGCGATATAATTATGGAAACCAGATGCGCATAATTGGTATCATACAATGAGCTTGCTGTTGAATTGTAAAAAGAAAAATAAAACAAAACTACACATTGTTTACATCGAATTAAAACATATGTGGAGTTATCAAGTGTATTTATGTGTGTACACATTGAGTATGTGTGTGTGTGCGTGATGACAGTGTGTGATTGAAATAAAAGGGAGACACAAACCGTTTGTATTTGATGTTGTCGGTTGACATTCAGTTTCATTATCCATAATTTATTAAATTTTTTTTTTTTCTCACAAGCTTCTAACTATGTGTTATCCTATCAAATTCATTGACAGCGATTTGATTTGATTCTTTTTACGAGAGAAAAAATATACGATTTTTTTCTCACTCTGTTTGATGCTGGGTTGAATTTTCTTTCATATAATGCGAAAATACAACAAATAAAAAAGAAGTTAACATTAATCGACAAAAATAATTGATTTTGATTTGAGAAAGAAGAACAAATTTGTTCGAATGAAAAAAAAAAAAAAAAAAAAAAAAACAGAAACTAGAGACCATGATTGAGAAATGTACGGAACAATGAGGATTACATTTAAGGTAAAACGAGACAGGCGAGATTATTGCAAAAGCCACAATAGTGAAATAAATGTGTTTTTATTTTAATTTTAAAAGAATTTTGCTCTCAAGTAAAACAACAAAATGCTTGAAATAATTGAACGCCGCAATTATTTGAGATGCGAATTCGTCTTGTTGTATGTATCCAAGAAGAAAACCATATTTTATGTATCGTTGTTTTTTTTTCTCTCTGACTACGCAATCGTCAATAAATAATTATATTAATAAATTTCCATCATAGAATTGTCTCTCTATGTAAGGCATTTTTGAGAATATTTTTCATATAATTCCAGTCATTAAATTGCTTACGATAATAACAATTATTTGTTAGGATTTCGCGCGCAGCAGAACAATTTGATAAAAAAAAAAAAAAAAAAAAAAAAACAAATAAGCTGACATGTAAAATATATGTATTTATATATATTCGCTCGAAATGGCAAAATCTATATGTATGTCTGAATAAATATGTATAAAACCGTGACAAGAGCAAAATGAATGAAAATTAAAAACTCAACAACAACAACAATAATATCAACTAACCAGTAAAAAAAAAATTAACAACAACAACAATATCATCGGTATGGCACAAAAGCATACAGTGTGAGCGATACACACATATAGATTTAGGCATCGTGTTGATGTAAATGGTGCAAGGTTGACAAGTACATCAAAAAGCTTATGCTTTTGTTTGCCTCTATTCGACGCAATTAAGAAAAAAGAAAGAGAGATGAAAAGAAAAATGAAAAAAAAAAAAAAAAAAAATGAAAAAAGAGAAAAACATAGCAACACCGATTAGAAAAACATAAAGCCAAGGAGCGCGTTCGGATATAAAGAATTTGATCATTGATCCATACATAAAATTGAAACTAATAAAGAGACGAGAGAAAAAAAAGCATTCACGCAATTTCATTGAAATTTAACGCATTAGTTTGCATAAAAAACACTAGCGCCAATCAATTTTTTTTTTTCTTTTTTCTTTTGTTTTTGTTTTTTTGCAATTAGGAAAAAAACACACAACAACCACGAATTGAAAATAAATCACAGCACAGCACACTAATTCGATAGAAAATGTGCTGTTGTTTACTATATTGATTACAGCAGATATGCCTGTGGAGTTTTTTATTTCTATTTGGATGAATGATGATGATGATGATGATGATGCTGCGGCGACATTATTTTTTCATCTTCATTTTGTTCATCTCCAACTCCTTTTCTGTGTCATTTTGTTTGCGCATTGTAAATTTTTTCGATTTTTATTGTAGAAATTTGTTTTTCGTCTCTTCCGCATCATTATTATCAATGATAACGTTGCTTTTAATGTGTTTCGTATTATATATATATAGGAAATTTTGCGTTTAAATGTATATAATATTGCCGCATCATTCGTATACATTCACAATCTGTTTACAACTTTTACAATTTACATAGAAACAAGATCCAAAACAAGAGAGACTGAAAGCAAAGAAGCAGACGAAGCGAACAGAAAACCGAACGAAAGGAGATAAAAAAAAAATCCCCTCAATATTTAAAAACAAGCAGAGAAAGATGAATTTAACGACAAACAACAACAATAACAAGATTGAAAAAAAAATAAAATTTTTCGAATAAGAAAGTAATGTTTCATCGTGTTTTTTTTTTGTCATTTTTACTTATTCGTTTTCTTCGATAGTTTTCATGACCCAATTAGGATTGATTCAATTAATGATGCGGTGAATTATAGTCAAAGTAAGACAGGTAAAAATCGGAAAATCTTTTTGGCACACCGTTTTCAATGATGAAATTACATCTCGTTGTTAAAATGTCAAGACAAATTATCGCCTTCTTAATAGAATTTCAGTCTTCACTCGCTCACTCAACATTTTTTTTTTGTTTTTGTTTTTGTTTTTGCTGCTTTTTGCATATTTTTTTTTTCCTTCTCTCATCTTATTAATATTTCCGTATTTTACAATTCGTTTTCTTTTCTCTCATTCACTCTTTCTTTCTATTGAAGAATTATGTTGCACTTGAACATTTCCATATTGTTAACATACCTTGTTCATTTATAATGCGTAAACCAATATAGTAGTATATCACGTTCAATGATGATCAATTTTAATCACAAATTCTTGAAAATTAACAATATTTTTTTGCCCTCTCTCTCTCTCTCTCTCTCTCTCTCTCTCTCTCTTGCATTTATTGATGATGAATAGAAACAACAATAAATTGAAACTACTGTATGTTACTTGAATGTTGAAATAAAATTACAAAAATGGCAAAACAATCAAATTTACAATAAGAAAAATGAAATAAAATATTTTTTCAATTGTTTTATACAATTAACAAATGTATGTATTTACTGACTATTTTCGAAACAAAATTAAAATAAAATATAAAATTAATTAATTAACGAAAATGAAAAATTAATCGATAAAATATCACAAGAATACTATCATTTCCCTGTTTCACCATCTGAATGAACTGATATCATTTTAACTGTCAAATTTTTGTTGCCGTTGTGTCAAAATCGTGTTGACATTTAATTGTTTTCATCTATTTGTGTTACGTGTGTGTGTGTGTGTTTGTTTGTTATTGCTGCTGCTTGTGGTGTATTTTTTTTTTTCTTTCTTTTATTTCTTATTCACTTCTTTTCAATTATTGTAAACATCGACATTGCCATTGAACGAATTAGAATGAAATACACAATTGGTGTCTTCCCGTTTTATGGTTTATTTTTGCCCGTAAACTTATAATTCAATTTGTGCACAAAAATTTAGTGAATGATTGTCGGAATGTCATATTGTTTGGATAGTGTTATTAAAGATATTGCACAACAAATTGACAATCCAAACGAAATGCTAGATCAACGTCATTATCGTTTATTGTTAAATTTGCCGGCCGTTGAAAAGGTATTGCTTTCTATCTCTCTCTCTCTCTCTCTCTCTCTCTCTCTCTCTCTCTCTCTCTCTTCTCTATCTTTCTTTCTTTCTATCTTTTTATGTGTAAATGGTATTTTCAAACTGTCTAATTTTTAATTAAACTTGTTATCTTCTAGCATGCATTAGCAAAATACGTTCTAGATTTGAATTGGAATGTGGGCAGCCCAATTGTTATGAAATATTTACAAAAAACCAATATTTTGAATATGTCCGATTTGATTGTTCACGTGTATAAAGAAAATTCCGAATTGGCACAATTGATTTTTAACGATCTATTGGAAACTGATTACCGGCTATTATCGGATTTACTAAAAAATGCCAATAGCAATGATCCAATCGGTATGACACTATGTGATTTACTAAACGAAGGTTTTAAACGGCTTTGCAATGATGTTATTCAAAATCCAAGCATTTTAGTGCAAAATTATTTAATTGAAATTGATGAATATGTATCAGGTTTGTGTTGAAAATTAAATTACCACATTTTCGAAACTAGTTTGAATTTGTTTGCCAAATGGATTTGTATATGTAAAATGACGTCTTGATTCATATTTTTTTTATTTTTATTTTTATTTTTTTGGATTTTGAATTTCAGATGAATGTTTAGAAGAATTTCGTTTGTTGCATTTAAAATTGATGCTACAAGAAGGTCCAACAAATTCAATTGAAGAATCAATTACCGTGCAATCAATGTGGAATGATGAAATCAAAGATGAACACACCGCGTTCAAATCATTTTTATTGTCAATTATTGGCAATGATTTTGAAATGCGTCGAAAAACCCTTGAAAATATTCTTGAAAATTGTGATAATTGGCAACATGGAAAATGGAAAGCCAATTTATTACTATTGAGAATGGTAATTGATTTAAAACAATGTAAACAATTCAATGCAGATGAACGAAATCATTTTAAAAAAATTGTAAAAAGTTTGTATTTCATTTTCACAAAATTGCTTATTGTTAGGAGAAATTTTAAATGAATTTTCATTTTAGAATTCATGAAAGACACATTCCGTCGATCGTTAGACGAAGAAAATGAGAATGGATTTTATGTACTATTTTTGATTGCAAGAGAAATAACACGGTACAATGAAACGATGTTGGGGAATTATGGAACTTGGTAGATTTCTCTATTTTCTATATACAAAAATCACTCAAAATCAATGAAATAAAATTGTTTGTTTTTCTCTTTCACATGAAATAGGTTCAAAGATACTATAGGTGAAATGAAATACACCTTGAAAGGCAACAATTTTACAATGGCAATGGAATTTCTAGCTGGATTGATTCATTTGGAATCCGATCCTAATATATTAGAAGTAAGCGTTAAAGTATTTGAAATTATTTACGTTCGAGAACACCCACTGACGCACTCTATAATTCTTTTCACAATTCATAATTACCTTTCGTCTGCTTATAGGTGCACATAAATACATATATTCCAGCGGCACCGCGCTGCAACGATATCGTGATGAATTATAAGCAATTGTGTCGTAGTCGACAAATGCATTTATTGAATAAAAATACAAGTAAATCAAGTGTAATGGATGACGATGAAAAAGCTGATACCAATGCAAATGCTGGCGCTGATATTGATACCGATTCCGATGTATTTCTTCTAGATGACGAGTAGCTATGGATTATGGACGAAGAAATTCATGTGGAACGAACAAATTGAAAAGACTGACAAACTAAATATTAAGCAGATTTTTTTCTTCTTTCATCATGTTTCAATAAAAAATAAAATCAATCAAGAATTTTTGTTATGGGTTGTGTGAATAAATATTTAATTTTTTGGGGAAATTAAATTTTATTTAACTATAAATTTCTGCTTCATTTTATTTTGCATTATTTAAAGAATTATGAAATAGATCAGCCAATTGAACGTGGTGGTGCTTCTAATTGTAATGTAAAATTACAATTATCATTGGCAATATTTTCATAAAAGCAATCATTTGGATTGGCCAATATAATGGGCTTGGTTTCATTGATTTCATTATCGCAACGCGGACAATGGAATTTTTGTGTTGCATCCATATAAATATCTTGTACACATGTTTGATGAGCAGCATGACCGCACAATCCAAATATTAATGTTTCATGTTGATTGTAAAGCTTTGAACGGCATAAAATACATTTAATTGATTTGATTGATAAGCCACGTTGTGCAATTTGTTTTTCTTTAGCAAGCATACGATGTAAATCATTACCAAGTATACGAGCGGTTGTTTGTTGTAAAATTATTTCATATTTTGAATTGGCCAACATACCGACAAGTAAATGTTTTATATCGCCCAAATTGCCCGTTTCACTGCTTGAACTTAATACTAATTGAACTAAATTGGTTAGATTAACATGACCGCTGGCCGCATGTAAAATACTTTTTGTTATTGCATTTAAATCATTTCGCGATAAAACCATTTTAATTAAGGTAAACCAGAGATTTTCACGATCACCATTTGATAATACATTTAATGAACGTGAACAAAATGCGCACAATTCTAATGCACGATTTTCGGCCATACCCTCTGGCATTTCTTTTAATAATTTTAATGATAAATTAAATGCAGCGTCAATATCACCTTGACGTTCATATAAATAGATAAGACAATCATTTAAATTGTATTTTTTCAAAATTTCAATCGCACATTCCAAACGATAATTTTCATTTGTGCGCAAAAAACCATCAACCATATTTGAATCATATCGACATAATAGATCCAAATACATTTCACAATCCTTTGTTGTTAAACAAATGCTATGCTTTAGCAATAATGAAATAAATGTAAATAAATTTTTTTCATCATTTTCAAGTAATTGAATCAATTGATTAATATTTCGTGGGAAAAATTCAATCATAAATTGTGTTATATTTTTGCTGCTTATTTCAAGCAATTCAATAAAATGATCATAACATTGTTGGAAAATTTGACGCTCTGATCGGTTTGCATACAATTGTAAATAATTCCAAATTTCATTGTGTCGCTGTGAATCCAATAAATAACAATTTAAAATTTGATCAAATGATTTTTGCTTTTCCAATAAATGTTCAACCACACGATAACATTTTGATTGACGTGCAATTGTTAAATGTTCTGTTAAACTCCATGTATTAATACGATCAGCATCGAGCAATGCAAGCCATGCTTGTTCACGATCCGAATGTTGACGTCCACTTTCATTTTCAATTTTTTCCATTTTTAAATAATCCAATACTTTATTCAATAGCATTGAATCGTCGGGTAAATTATTTGATGCAATTTGATGTGCAACAAAATTAAGCAAACATCCAATATCAGTCCATTGAAAGTATTCTGGTTTCATAATATCAAGTAAAATATTAACGATACGTTGACGATGTGATTGGCCCAATTCACCGCTAAATTCTTTCTCTTGAAATGCCAATGAAATTACATTTAATGTTTCTTGTGAATCAAATGTCAGCAATGCACGTAAATATGGATATGGTAACTCCGATTCAATTGCATGTATTGAATGAATTGATGTCAAACATCGTAATACTTCATGTTTAACATTTTGTATAATATCTGGATTTATATTACCCGATGGATAACCGCGACCCGATAAACAGCTTGATATGTACACAAGTAGATAATTTCCCAAATTTCGATCTTGTTCATTGATAATTTGTGGTATAAGTTCGGTAAGCGATAAACAATAATCACCTAATGCAACTGTATTTAAATGCATTTGTGCACGATAGAGATGTTCTTTTTTCGCTGCCGATAATACTTGATGCAAATCCAAACATTGCCAATCCAATTTTAAAATAATTTCTTCCAATTTGAATGGTGATTGTTTTAACCAATAATCGCATAAGCATTGCGCTACAATTGGTGATATAAATGAAATGTGACCATTTTCAATTTGTTCACTCAATAATATTATGTATGTATCTTTGGTTGTTAATCGTTCCCATAATTCTTGCCATAGCATATCATATTCTTGTATTTCAATTAAACAAGCCATAATTGAATTAAGGCACAATTCTGGACATCTTGCGCTTGCAACTAAATATTCATCAACTAATTGAATAACACGATCTTTGGCCATTTGTTTACGACGTGAACGTTCACCAGCACTTCGATAACCATCTATTGCAAGTGAACATGCTTCGCACCATCGTTGATTTTGTGCTAAATGTGTTATACGATCACTCCATGATCGTACATTAATTGATTGTAAACTGCGCGCACCAAGCACATACAATTGTGATCCTTTTGATATAATCGAATTATAACATGCATATGTTCCGGCTAATGCAAATGCTGGCGAAACATTACCACCGGTTGCAAAACCTTTAAAATGTGCCGAACCATAAACAAGACCAGCATTTGCAATATCAATACATTCCGATTCTTTTGTTGTACGAACATCGGTTAAATGTAGCATCTCATTTCGATCAATTGTTGCAATTGTCTTTGGACCCATCCAATGTACAGCCAATAAACTATAACTTAGGCATATGTGACGAAGAAACAATAATGATATTTTACCCGATTGAATGCAAATCTAAAATGAAATTTAAATCATTTTTTTTTAATTATACATTTGTGATGAGTGTGATTGTGACTTGTGAATTTTACCTGATGAAAATATACATTTGTACCACGAGCTGCAGCTAAAACTGGATCAATGACACGTGTCGAATCGGCCGATTGAATTAGTACCATTTGCCATGATATTAATGGTAAACTTTCTGGTGGGCCTTGTAATGGATGAAATTTGATGACTTTTAATCGTGGCCGAATCATGACTACAAAAAATTTCGATAGTGTTGCCAATGCAACAATACAATACGATTTTAATGGATGATCTTCTTCATCAATAATTAACGGTTCTAGTGAACACACCTGAAACGATATTTGTGTACACATTTTTTAGATGTCGAAAAAAAAAAAAAAAAAATTGAAATTTACTTTGAAACCAATTTAAAATACAAATTGAATGAATACTAACTTCACCTCTTGCACCACTAAACAAACATTTTGAATCACAGCCACGTTTACCAAGTCGCCGTGTAAAACTCAATGACCATACAGAGCCGCCAGTGTCTGAGCACAAGGCAAGTGTTGGTTTGCCAGTCCATTTTATATTTAAAACGCCGCTATTCGGTGTTATGGCATCAGTAAGAACACGTAATGAATCACCCGTTGTTGTATCAATCATAACAATATATCCTCTGGCAAAGCCAGCCAATAATCGTGTACTTTCTTCATTAAATGCAAGACTTGTAACAGCACCTTGTTGTAAATACTCTTGACAGCACCATCGTAATGTTTGTAAAATATCAAATGCCATAATATGACCATGTGATGTTCCAATGGCTATCATATCTGATACAGCTACAGATGTTGCTAAACCAGAATTTATTCTCTCCTATATGGAAAATTTCATAGAAATGTATAAATTCATTTGCTTGTAAAAAAAAACGATGACAAATGAAAAGAAAACAGATCAAATGATAAAACTAACCGAAGCAGATGTAATTTGTGATGTGACACCTTGCAATAATATATGCCTGAGCATTGTTCCAGTTTTTGGTCGATCATCAATTGATGGAGTTGGTGTAATACGAAAGCTAATATCAGATACAACATCTGAATCTGTATCTAATTCACTTAAAATACTTTCCAATGATGGCATCATATCAACTTGTGGAATAGAGTATTCAGCATCATCCAGCTAATTTATACACACAAAACATTTGATATACGCATCAATATCCATATTATGCATCACAAAAATTATTCATCCAAAGGGAAGTATATGTACCTCATCAAGATCCAATTGCAAAGATTCTGCCAAAAGACTATCATTTGAACCACGATCTGAATCCAATAGCGACTGAACTGATGGTGCTTTCAACGAATTCATTTTTGTTTGTTATTGTTCAATAATATTCTTGTGCCAATATCAAATGATATAATCTCATTTAAATGAGAAAAAAGAAAAGATAGAGAGAGAGAGAGAGAGAGAGAGAGAAAAAAAAAGAAGATGCCACAATTCGCTATTGGAAATAAATTATCGTTTGAATGATATATCGACAGTTTAACAACAACAAAACAAATTATAATTTATTTCATTGACATTGATACTGATTTATTGGAAATTTTAAATATGTTAAAATTATGTTTTGACTTGAAATTTTATTTGACAAATAAAGAAAACATTGCACATTACAAACTATTTAATACACATTTTACAAGATATAACTATATAATATGAAAACAGCCCACTTTTATTGCAATTGACATAAAATAGCATTATCAACAGCAAAATGACAAATTCACACCGATGCAAAAGAAAAATAAATTGAAAGCAATGTATATGTATGACGTGTGTTATTGTGTGCGTATTTCGATAGGGAAACGTGCACACTTGTGAATCTCATGTCAAAATTTCAGAAAAAGAAGAAAGTACATATTGAAAGCATGCACAAACACATACACACACATTGTGTGTGAAAAAAAAAAAAAAAATCACAAAAAATGAAAGAAATATTATGATTTGCAAAGATTTGTTTAACGTTTTGTTTTGCAAATTGCATTTGAATTTATTTATTGAATCAACGATTTGTATGGAATATGAAAAAAATTAAATTTATATGAGAAATATTTTGAAATTTTTTCTTTAATTTCTTGTTAAATGAAGGAATTATTTTTATTTCTGGAGAAGAATATTTTAATTTTATCGCGGAAAGCATAGTAATAATCAATAAGTATCATCTATCTTCAATTTTGTTAATTTTCCCCTTTTGTTAATTATACGGTGGTGCTATAAAATCGGCTGCATATCTAGCTGGTTGTTAATTTGGTAATAAATTGTACGAATCCATTGGTATGTTGTGCGATTGCAACTTTTGAGATTACATTGGCGGCAATATTTTTTGCTAAAAACAGAAAATATTGATTTTTTTTTTGATTAAGAGATTTTCTACTGTATTTGAACAAATGATTCCATAAACAGAAACAACCAGAATCTTTTCAAAATCAAAAGATGGCAGTAGATAAAAATGAAAGAGCCGAAAATAATGGTACCTGTTACGTTTGCTGATAACGGATTATCATATATAACTACGTCCATTTTATGTTGTATATCGTATAAAAAATTAAATCTCCCACAATTGTAAAGTTCCGTTGCGATGACGGTATTTTACTATCGTATAACTAAAAAAAACAAGTTTATCATTTAAAAGAAGAAATAATTGATTATATTGAATTTTCCAATTTAAATACTTACTGACAATCCTTACATTCAGTAGCCACAGATTGAATTTCCATTATAGAACCGGCGCAGATGGAGTTTGCTAATCCATTGCATGTTGTGAAACTATCGCCAACTAATACTTTCAATCCATCAATTGTTGATCTGGTATTATTAAGATTATTTTTCAATTGATTATTATCAGCCTGTAAATCAGTAAGCATTATGTTCAACGAATTCTGAACAACATGAACCGAACTTGAACGAACATGAACACACAAAATGTTTCCGAACATTTCGTTTAAATTTTTCAATTAATTCAACTGGTTCATAAATGCGATCTGTTCCTGTTCGTTCAAATTCTACACACTTGACGCCATCTATACGATTTATCAACGTATGAATTTCTTGCATGAAAGCGATTTATCAATGTACATTGTCTATATCAACGGAAACGGCAAAAAGATACGATTTGTCGTTTGCATTCCGTAATGGTGTATGTGCCATTCAATGTATAAATGATAGAGATCACTTCCAACGTAACGTAACATGACTTATGCGTAGTACACTAATCGATCGTTGATGTACTTGCACACTGTATAGAAGTCCACTTTCTCAATTTTGTTTGATATAAATTTAAATTCACAACGTTCTCGACTAGAGATGGCGTTGAAGACAATGAATTTCTTTGCTGAAGCGACTTCGGCACTGCTTCATTTTCTGAGAAAAACAACTGAACTGAATAGCTCGGTTGTATATAAATAATAGGAATTTTCGATATAAACAAAACCTATTCGAAATATTGTTGCTTACTTAAATGTTGTATTGGAACAGTTCAATTTGGTTCAGTTAATTGAACAATATTCGAACGAACATGAACCGAACTTGAACATTAGGAACAAACTGAACTTGAACTCGAATGAACATGAACCCCCTTTTTACTCTTTCGAACAACTCGAACCGAACCCGAACGAACATGAACATAAAAGTGAAACCATTCTCGAACATGAATGGTTCATGTTCGGTTCATGAGCAGCTCTACACACTCTACTAATTATTAACGTTTTACTTACGCTGACAGTATATGTTGAAATGTCATTTCAAAATAATGGAAACGGCACTAGATTACTAACACATCTATCTGTAATATGACATTTAACTGACATTTGGCGCTCATTCTACTGATGTTGTTCTCTGTGTGCAGGCATTAGGCGAATGGGCGAAAGCAAAAGAAAGAAGAAGAAGAAGAAGCAAATAAGTGCCGTAAGAAACATGCATTTATTTATGTCAAAACCTCTCCGGAAGCTATTTACTCATCTTGCACAAAATAGAATAGAGAAAATCATCAAAAATTTTGATTCATATTGATATAGTAGCTGTATAACAAGCAAACTCAATTTGCTGCCATTCTAAAAACTTCGATGAAATAAAATAATGACGAAAAAATATCGAAAATATGATTTTTTTTTTGTGCTCGATTCGATGCTTACGTTCAATACATTATTGTGTATTGGTAGGTTAAACTAAACATTGTGTGTCTATTTTATATAAAAAAAAAAAAGTAAATAACGGAGCATTGAGCACACCCATTATCACAGAGGCTCTTTCAGCCGGATGAAATAAAGTAATTGATTAAAAGTGCCTATTTGAAAGCATTTTCAATTTTTTATGTGAAAATGTCAACGACAAAACCGTGTATTTTTTGTGATATCATTGCTGGCAAAAGTCCCAATACAATATTCGAATACGAAAATGACCATATTGTTATATTCAATGATATTCGACCAGCATCAGATTACCATTTTTTGGCTGTACCAAAAATTCATATGCAAAATGTTCGTGCATGCAATCTCAATGATAAAGATTTAAGTAAGTTAAAAGTGTATGCAATTGAAATTGAATTGGAATTTGATGATATAATACATTTTTTCGTTTTCTCTCTCACTCACTCTCTCTCTCTCTCCGACATCTCGTTTAGTTATTGAGATGCAAAATGAACTACGTAATCTATTGAGCACAAAAAATGTAAATCTTGAGGATGTTTCATATGGTTTTCATTGGCCACCATTCACTAGTATTGATCATTTGCATATGCATGCAATTGCGCCAGCATCAAAAATGGGCTTTGTTGCACGGCTCATTTTTAAACCAATCAATATGTGGTACTGTTCGGTAAGTTAAAATGTTGAAAATATTAATGAAATGAAAAATGAATTATTTTTTTTTTTCTAATATTTCTATTGATTTTAAAAATTTCAGCCAGAATATGTCCTTTCCAAACTGAAACCAGCACCACAAACATAAAATGCTCACATGAAAAAGAAAAAAAAAAAAAAAAAAATACAGAATTATTCGCGTTTTGTTTTTTGTAATTATTAAAATTTTATGTTCGGACCAATTTTCTCTCTCTTTCTGTCTTTTAAATTAGTTTTAAATTGTTTAATTTATGAAAATAAAAGCGCAAATAAATTTGATTGAATTCAAAAGAGAAAAAAAAAAAAATCAGTTTTCATTTATTATTCATTTTTCGTTGTTTTATGAATTGTATGCATTTGACGAAGTAATACAATTACCAATTTTGACATTTGACAGATGTGCTCTCACATATATACCTAGCTTTAGCTCGTATACAAACAAAATTCAATTATAGATAGAAGTGTTATTGTTTAATACATTCTAAACTAGTTGAATTTGGTTTAAAAGTCAAATAAAAATTACAATTTCCCATATAAAGTGTACGAGCATTTGTTGCATTGTGATTTCTATTATTTTTTTTTTCGTTTTCTCCGCTCTTTTTTTTTTTTTTCTTTACCTTTTGTACATTGTGTGTATTGTTTCATTCCATCCACATGTTTTTTGTGTTTTTGTATAATTCCCTCTATGTTGATGGTGTGTAAGTGAAAAAGGTGGATTGAGAGACAGAGTGCATACATGAACGCAATAATTGCATTGTGTCATTTTTGTGAAGCGCATGGTCCGTGTCCAATATTATGTACACATACATTGCGTGATACAAAAATCGATGAATTAGTAAATAATTGCAATGATAGTGAAAATGCATGTCCTGGATGTAATTCAATCGGTAAAACAGTTGCCTTACTCAGTCAAGATTCAGAAAGTAATGCAAATTTTTTAAGCACTCAAACGGCCGTCATCAATGATATTGTTCCATTGGTAAAACAAGCGGCCGTTCGTAGTTTAAGTTGTGAGGTAAATATTTTTGCCAAAAATACATTTTCGTAATTACAACACAATATGAACATTTTGTATTTAATTTAGGTAAGCAACAATAATGATGGAAGTTTGGTATTTTTCGGTGATGCATCACGTGGTCATGTACTTAGCTATACATTTCAAATACATGATTCACAAGCCCGTGGATTTTTTCGATTATTTTCAATTATTGTTTTAATGAAAGATAAAATGTATTTGTTGAATGTGCAACCATTTTTAGCAGAAAATTTACATAAAATTTCTACCGAATTACAAAGCTATTCATCGCAAATACATTCGGCCGAACAGGCTAAATACTCAGAACGAGCACAGCGATTAAATTCTGGCCATGCAAGCACTCAATTACCAAGATCACTCATTGAATTGACGGGTGAAAAAAATATTTTCGCTTATATTCATTCACATTTTGCATGGATTTTGTGGATGGGCGCACGTTATCTCACAGAAAGTATAAATATTGGATTACCATTTCTGGGTCCTACCAATACTAATCTCGATCCATTTTCGGTGATTCAATTGAAAAATCGAGAATCAAACATGACGAAAAAATTATTTTTTGACAATGACAATGAACAAAATGGAATATTTATAAGAAAATGTCGAGAGCTTCTTGGCGAACATTTTTCAGCAGCATGCTATTGTATTCTTGTCGGAATACAGGTAATTATGGAAACGAATTTTGGTTTAAATAACTAAACGTTTTTTTTTTTTTTTTTCTCATTCATTTTTATAATAATTGTAAATATTCATTTTTGAAGATGGTTTTAAGAGGTCCACCATCTATAACAACGGACTGTGTGAAATGCTTTGCAAAATTATTACCAGAGACTATGCATTATTTGATTTGCATTGAATCTGAACAATATTTACCACCAAATAAATGTCGAATCTTATCAGTTTTATCACATGTGGCTGTGCCTCAACCATCGGAAAAAATATTCCGAATTGATTTTATCGAAGATTCAGACAATGTTCATATTAAATGGCTTGGAACAAAACCTAATAAATGTGAGCCCATAAAATGAGAATAATTTTGAAACAATTCATCACTATATTCAATTTGATTTGTTTTATTAATGTTTTTAGATCCCGACCTTTTGAGGAAATTACTCCGATCAATTGACGAAAAATTACTACCAGATTCGGTATTTAACAAAGAATCTTAAGAAATTTACAATATTTCTATCATATCTAATCTTTATTTTCTTTCAATCATTCCCCATAGGTACTTATCAAACAGTTACGAGCTTTGGTTGAAGAATGGAAAAAGTATGAACTGAAAAATATTCGAATTCATTTTTTAAAATCAACTTATTCACTATTCTTTCTTTTTTTTTTTAATCTCGTTTTGTCTCCATTTATATATTTCTTCCTTCCATCCATCCATAAACAGTAAAGTTGTGTGCCTTCAAACGGTCTCTTCAAACCATGATGTGGTTAAACTGAAAACAGTGCTTGGTATTCAGCCACATGATCAAGCAATGATCAATTATTGGTATAGTTCATTATTGAGCCAGTAACAAAATATATTTAAATAGAAAATTATTTGTAATCGTTATTTGAAATTTATTTTTAATAAAAAAAAATTCGTAAAATGAGAGAATTTTGTTTGAAAATTGCAAATTAAATTTGAAAAGAATTATGTAAAATAAAAATTAGAATTAACAGAAACTTGCAAGTTGTGTTCTATTATCTGAAGCCATCTGAAAAAATGAGGTAATTTTAACTAACGTGGCGATGCATGTTTTGCCATCGTTTCTTCAAGCTTTTTAAGATATTTACTAAAAAAATTCAAATAACAAATTATATACTCAAGTATAACTATTAAAGTTAAGCCTACAGTGGAGCTGCTTGCAGCCACTAGTGGCGAAAAAAGGAAGTGAGTAGGATTTTGATAGCTCTCCATTTAAAATATTGGTAGTATTAATTAATTTTAAGGATTTTTGTGGTAAAATCGAGGGTTTATTTCGAAAAATTCTTACAATATATTATTATTCAAAGTATTGCCCATCGTTAGCTATGACTTTTTCCCATCTTTTTGGTAATTTGTGGATGCCGTTCGAAAAAAACTCCTCATCTTTTGAGGCTAAGAATGTATCGAGCCAATTTTTGATTTCCTCAACTGAAGTGAAGCGTATTCCGGAAAGGGCATTTTGCATCGATCGAAACAAGTGGTAGTCAGAAGGGGCAAGGTCTGGGCTATAAGGCGGGTGAGGCAGATTTTCCCATCCGACATGTTCCACGTAGTTTTTGGGCCCTTGAGCGCGATGTGGCCGAGCATTGTCATCATGGAAAATTAATGACTCATGTCTGCTCTCCCATTCTGGCCGTTTTTGTTTGATTGCTGCGTTCAATTTGATGAGTTGTTGTCGGTAGCGTTCTCCATTAATGGTTTCATTTGGTTTTAGCAGCTCATAATATAGCACACCCTTCTGATCCCACCAAATACAAAGCATTACCTTGGCAGCGTGAATATTTTGCTTCGACGTCGATGTTGATGCATCCCCGGGTGGTCCCCATGATTTTTTGTGCTTGGGATTATCGTAGTAGATCCACTTTTCATCGCCAGTAACAATACGATGCAGAAATGACTTCTTTTTGTGGCGAGCCAGCAGCATTTCCGACATGCAAAATCTTCTTTCAACGTCTCTTGGCTTCAATTCGTGTGGCACCCAATTTCCTTGCTTTTGAATGAAACCTGCTTTTTTTAAACGTTGTGAAATGGCTCCTTGAGTAACTCCCAATGATTTTGCAAGTTCTTCTTGAGTTTGACATGAATCCTCATCGAGTAATGCTTCCAATTCTTCATCTTCGAACTTTTTAGGCTGTCCAGGACGTTCCTTGTCGTCAACATCAAAATCACCACTTTTAAAGCGTCGAAACCAGTACTCACACGTTTGTTGCGATGGAGCATGCTCACCATAAACTTCACACAGCAATCTATAGCTTTCAGCTGCTTTTTTCTTCCATTGGAAGCAGAAAAGTAAAGTTTCCCGCAAATTGCGTTTTGTTGGCACAAAATTTGACATTTTTAGAACTCAAAAAAATTATGTTGTTTACACTTCAACGAAATGACATATACTGAAAAATTTAGCGCAATAATGACGCTTCACAATGAAGTTAGTTGCAGTGTAGTCTGATTGGTTTTAATATTAGTAACGCCATCTCTTGTAAAATCCTTAAAATTAATTAATACATTAAGAGAGAAATGTTTTTCCACTACTCATTTTTGTGACACATCTCTTGTTTTGATGATTGATGCAGCCAAAATGTTTGCTTGTTTCTTCTATGCTTACCTTTTGTTCATTGGCAACGTAGTAATGTCACATCGAATAAATTATAATGCTGAAACTACTCATCGCTTGCTTAAAAATATGATAGAAACATCGTACATATAACCATGTGTTCTGTTAGTTTAATCAATTTGTATTTAGCTATAAAAACATATCAATTTTGATTTCAAACCACCAATTAAGCTTACTATTAAAAATAAAAAGCATTTCATTTGTGTTTATAAACTTTTTCAGTTTAAATTTCCTTGCTTTTTATTGTATTTTAAACATTACATTTAATAAACGCATAGGATTTGTTGTTTTTTTTATTATTGTTGTTGTTGTTGTTATTTTCGTTTAAACATCGCCCATGATGTATGTATGTTTTCAAGCAGTCGATGAATATAAATCGAAATCCGTTTACTTCTTGTAACCGCAGCTCTTTCTGCGACCACGAGCACGTTCAAATTTGCGTCCCTTTGATCGAACGTATGGTCTGGTGTGTGAATGTGGTACACCAGGTGCTTTACCGAAATGCTTGTTAGCAACACGAGCAGTACGTTTACCTTGAAGCAACAATGTACCCTTACCAGTTGGTGAGCGTACAGCCAATTGATCAAAGGTGATTACTTCACCGCCAGCTTCCAAGATACGGCCGCGTGCTTTTTCAGTTACACGAAGTGCGCACAATTTCAATTTTGGCACTTTCATCAGACGAATATCATCTGTGACTGTACCAACAACGACGACAATCTTTTCTTGTTTGCCGCTTTGTTTCAAAAACCGAACAATCTTCTGCAATGACATTGGTGGTTGATTGATACGGCTCATAAACAAACGTTTCAAGATGATTTTGTTGAATTTCTTGTATGTACGTCTGTACAAGAAACGGTACAACTATTTTGAGAAAAAAAAAGAATAAAAACAAAAGAAAAGAAAAGAAAAGACAAGAAAATTAAAGAACGAATTTTTGGTGACTTGATCAACATATTTGCATAAGATTGGTTTATATCTTATATGATATTATTATAGTTGGTTTATCTGATTTTGTTCACATGTGATTTCATCCAATGGATTTTGTTTTCTTTCAAAAACTTTGTTAGCACACTTTGTCACATTCACATTCATGTTGTTTGACATTTGATTCTAAGATGCTTCCAACTGGCACAACTACTTATTTACTTCTCATAATTTGGTGTGATTTACTTTAGAAAAAAAATTTACCAAACATATTTTTTTTTTTTCTGTTTTGTTTGCACAATTTTAATCATTCACTGAATTCACTTGTTGTCTGTTTATTTCATTTCATTTTTTAATTGGATATTATAATAATCATGCGTTTTGAAACATAACCAAACATTACAACAACATTATTTTATCACGTTGTAAATACTTGTACTCAATGCTATTCGCTTATGTTCAAACAGGCGAACAACACAATATTTGTAATTTAATTCTTATGTTCAACCAATATTGGCAATTGAAAAGCGTGCACAACATCACATAGACCAATTTTGTTTTTTCTTTTTCTACATTAATTGTTATGTGTTTTAATCAATTTATCATTAAAAATCGTATATTACCTTAACAAGAAGACGCAAATAAACATCTTGACTCTTAGGTTCCGTACGACGGACCTTACGGTCGTATTTATGACAAATGTCAATACCCTAAAATTAAAAAATAACACCTTTTAAAACATAATTAAACATTAAACTGCATAAATATGCAATAAAATATGAAAAAAATCATTCAGTAATTTGGATGATTGAAAATGAAATTGTTTGAAAAAATTGCTGTGTCGTAGAATCGATACATCACTCACCATATTCAAAGGAGAAAAGACCGGACGTTTCTATTAGGTTTGATGTTAACGAGAAAAAGAACGAACAAGCATGTAACTTCATATGAGATCTGTCGCAGTGACAGTTTAACCAACTGTTAAAAATGAAAATGTTCATTGAGCAAAAATATGAAAGCGGATTTTCACCGATCTACAATGTTTTACAATTTGTATAAAAATACACATTTGCCTAAATTTTTGATAAAAAAATTTTTTTATTTGAAATCAATTTTTCGGAAAATTGTAAATATTTCATTAAATTAAATTTAACATTCAGAAATTAATTCGCAAACAATTGATTATGCATGTTGAAAGTCGCTGATTGTGTTTAAAAAACTGCTATACCATTTATTGTGATGTTGGCGCTGCAGTTGCAAATTTTTTTCTCTCTCATTTTAATGGTGGTAAACATGACTATTGCTGTGACCATTCATACGACACCATAGCGAATGTCATAGAAATTTTTTTTCGGCCTTTTTCTTTTTGTGCTCCAAGTGAATACAAGCAACATGGGTTTCGCTAACGTTTGGTACTCTCATCCACGAAAATACGGCCAAGGCTCACGATGCTGGTAAGTAATTCAATTTAAAATCAATTTTCATTCAATTTCATATACAAATTAACTAAATTTATGGCATTTATAAGGATTTTTTTCACAACAAATTTCCCAAATTTGAATTTGTACACGTGCTCATAACCACAAAAAATAAAATGTATTGTTCAGCCATATTAACATGGTTCTATTAAGTGTCATCAATGAATGATAATAAAAACATGTGAATTAAATGGAATGGATTTTAAATTAATTGTAAAAAAATGTTGTTTATTTTCAGCCGCGCCTGCTCCAACAGACACGGTTTGATCCGTAAATATGCATTGAACATCTGCCGTCAATGCTTCAGAGAATACGCCAATGATATTGGTTTCAAGAAGGTAAAATTATATTTTGAACAATTATGAAATATTCACCGATTCTATAAAAATATGACCAAAACTTAATTTTTTTTGTTCGTTTCTTATTTCATTTCCAGTTGGATTAAAATGTATTCTTGTAACTCGTAAAAATTTATATTGGAATTAATCTAAATGATGATCAATATCAAGCATAACAACAACAACAATAACAACAACAACAACAACATAATAACAACAACAACAATACCAATTGTCGATATGAAATCAAGCTGTACACTGAGCAAACCATTGTATTGACAATTATTTAGATTGATTGCAAATAAAAACATTTTTGCAAACATAAAAATAAAATAAGCAATCATGTGTTTTACTTAACAATTCCATACTTGATGTGACATTGTCATTGTCTTAGCAAATTTGACATTTGAATTTTAATGGAAAGCAGTTTATTTATTTCAATTCATTTGGTTGTTTCATTGTAGAAAAATATTTTCTGTTTTTATTGATGTTTTCTTTTCATAATTGATTTGAAAAATATGAAATAGATCTTATAATTTATGAATAAATTTATAGTTGATACCATCCTTTGAAACGATTAACAGCCCGTTCCCAATTTTTCATTTTAATCATAGTGCGTTCGTGCACACTTTCATTTGGCACAAAGACACGTTCAATTTTACGTAATTTAACAAGTTCATCACGTGAATTCCAAATACCAATTCGTAAACCAGCCAAAAAACCAGCACCCAATGCACTTAATTCTGAATCATATGCACGCTCAACTTTGAGCTTCGTCAAATCGGCCAGCAACTGACATATAAAATCATTTTTCGATACACCGCCATCAACACTACAATTCAAGAGCGAAGATGAAAAAAAAAAAAAAAAAAAAAACATACACGAAATTAGCAAATGAAATAAAAATGAAAATTAAACAAAACGAAGTGATAAAAGAGAAAAATGACACATTCACATTGCACAAGACATGAATAACATACCGAATAACCGAAAACTTGAAATTTGTTTCTGTTTGTGTGCATGTGTATAGTTGATTCAAACGAAATGCTATACTTTCTAAAATGGCTCGAACAATATGCGCATTCTTTGTTGATGGTCGAATCCCAATCAAACCAGAAGCAGCCTGATGATCATTTATTGGTGCCTGCAATCATTTAATATACAAAAAATAGAAGATAAATTGCATAAAATTATTAATCATAAAATGGACTGTTGTTTCGACATCTGTTAAGACATTTTACACAAATTGTAAATTTGCAACTTAATTTATGATTCTCTTAATTATGAGAATCAATTAAAAATAGCAATTAATGTATTTCATATTTTGTGGTTTTTCATTTGTGTTGTAAATGTATAAATATATTTCTTTCAAATTAATGGAAATTTTATTCAAGTCAAACAGATGTTAAAACTTGAAAAATTTGAAATCACATAATAGCAATAATTCGAATAACTTACGCCCAAGCCACTGAATGCAGGTACAAAATAAACATCTTCTGTATCATCAACGGAATTGGCAATTTCGGCTGATTTCGATGGATCATCGAATAAACCAAAATTCATTGCCCATTGAATAATTGAGCCAGTGTCATTGGCAGCACCTTCCATGCAATAAATTAATTCGGTATTATTGCTTGGTTTATCCGTACATTTCCATGCAACCAATGGATAAAGGCCATAAATCGATGCCGGACACTGTGAACCAGTATTTAAATTCAAAAATGAACCGGTGCCCAATGTTATTTTTATATCGCCCGTATTAAAACAGCATGATCCCCACATTGATGCTGATTGATCACCCAACTGAAATGATTTATTATTTACGATTTCAATTTTGATTTGTTTTTTTTTTTTAGATAGTGAGCAATTATTTTTTTTTTTTTTTTGTAGTTGTCAGCTTTGTTACTGAGCCTTTCTAATTAACCATGAAAAAAAAAACAATAGAAACAATAGAAACACTTACCGATGAGCCGATTGGAATCTCATGTCCAAATAAACTTTTATGTATATTACCGAAATTATACGAATTATCTACAACGGTTGGCAACATGTTTGCCTGTAAAAAATGAGAATCAATTAAATGTAATTGCTGTCAACTGTGAAAATGACAATGATGATGATTCCGCGGCAAAAGACAATTCGAAAACAAAATGGGAAATAAAAAAGTAAAAATGAGATTTTAATTGTACCTTAATCGAAAACAAATTTAAAGCCCATTTGGCCCATTGCAATGTGAATGGATCATAAAATCCGGTAGCTGAACAGCTTGTTACATCACTGATATGTTCTGGTTTGAAATCTAAATCGGTGCCTTGTCGCAATCGATACAATAACCATGAATCTAATGTACCAAATAGTGCATTTTTCTGTTCAATAGCTGCTTGAAGCTTTTTATTATTTTGAATCATCCACGACAATCGTAGTGTGGTCTATGATAAAAAAAAAAAATTTAATCCAATGTTAAAATTGTTTTGATCATAAAATTTCAGAAAAAATGTTGCTTAAATATGCAAATTTTACCTGAGCATTCATAAGTTTTAGTACGCTTCCAGCAAGAAAACGTTTTTGTCTCGTAAAAATATACAAGCAATGTGATACGCCATGCATTAGCTAATTATCAATTAAAATTGAAGGAATAATCATTAGAGCAAATAATAAGAAACAAAATGAAAAAGAGAGAGAGAGAGAGAGAGAGAGAGAGAGAGGGGGGAGAGAGAAGGAAAGAGAGCGAGATAGAGAGAGAGAGAGAGAGAGAGAGAGAAGGGAAGAGAGAGAAGGGAAGAGAGAGAGAGGGAGAGGGAGAGAGCGAGAGAGAGAAAGAGAGATAGAGAGCGAGAGAGAAAGGAAAAATTATAAAAATGATCAATTTTGGTGTCTTACCTTAAGTGTTACGCTGTCATTCCATTTGCGAACCATTGAATCAGCTCGCAAATCTTTCCACGTAATAAAATTGTGGAATGTTTCACCAGTTGTACGATCCCATGTGATGAATGTACTACGCTGCGTTGATATGCCTAAGCATGATATATCGCTTGCATTGAGTTTGGCATCATTGATTGCATTTTGTATGGTTTTCAAAATTGATTGCCACAAATCATCCGGATTAATTTCAACATATCCCGGTTGTGGATACAATAATTCAATCTGGACCAAAAAAAATATGCAATAATTTAAATTAAAGATAACTCAACAAAAATTCGATGACAATTTTAATATATTCTCTTTCAAAACAAATATAATAAGAAACAAGTGAGAAATAAGAAAAAAAAAATGGTTTAATTACATTTGCACATGCTTTTCCAACGATGTGAACGTTAACATCGTAAATGAAGCATCTCATGCTCGTGGTGCCAACATCCAACGATGCAATATATTTCTTATTTTCATGACTTTTTTCGCTCATTTTGAACTTTTAACAAATAACCCCCATAACAAATAACAATAACAAGAGAAAAAGGAAAAATAAACAATTTTCTTTGGAATTGAAAACGAGACTATGACAAAAAAAAAAAAACAACAAGTATCAAAATAGCGATAAAAAAAAAACACTCGACGTGCCGACGACTGGATTCTGACTAGTACAACCTGAAAACAAAGTTTATCGTTAAAGGTATAATTTACTAAAGAGAAGACAAATTGAAAAAAAAAAAAGAAAACAACAGTCAATTTCATTCAACCACAGCCACTATCATTAACACGCATGAGTATCGAAAGAGACAAGATTTGATTTGATGTGATTCGCTTCACTGGTTTCACCACCAAGTTTAGAAGCAGACAGGTTTATAGTTTGTATTGTTGTTGTGTTATTTCTTTCCTTCGATCAGATAGTTGTTAATCAAGCACACTTAAATCGGTTTATATTCATATTGAAAAAAGTTAAAAAAAAAAAAAAAAAAATATTACTTTTGATAGAGCATGCGACTGGTTAACGTTTCACTGAAATACATAAAATTGTATATGGTGTGATTGGCGTGAATAAGCTCAAACTGCTTTGATCGCACTATTCGAGCGAACATGTGTCTGTGTTTGTGTCTGTGTATGTATATGTGTTTGATAGATAGAGATTGTTGTGCATTTTTTTTTTTTGAAATGCAAAAATAGTCAAATTAATTTCTCAACAGTCACGAAACAAGCGAAATAATTTTAAAATTGAATAATAATATTACATAAAGAAAAATAAATGGCAATTTCGTAAAGTTAAAACTGGTTTGCAACGCGCTACATTCAACACCATTTGATAAAACATGATAAAATGCTATCAAATTTGTATTCAACCGAAATAATAATAATAATAAAAAACAATATATATTTATATATATCTACGCAACAATGAAACAGAGACCTATTACAATTGCATTATGTTTTTGGCGTTTTCACTGGAACATGGGTGACAAAGTTCGTTTTTCTCATTAAAATTGAACGAAACAAATGAACACGGAAGTAATGAAGGGCAAAACAAATTGATGTTTCACTCCGGGTCATTGCGTTGACCAGAATGTTTTCTTATTCTTCATTCTTTGGTTTTAATTTCTTCATTATTGTCATATCATGCACACGCGAGGAATCAATATATATATATTTACATCGATTTCAAATGACATAAATACAGAAGTTGGTGCCGGAAAATCAATGCGGCAAAACAAAACAATTTTGTGTCGCGTGAAGAATTACAAAATAAATTATCATTCAGTTAATTTTAAACAATGGAAGAAGTGATAAGACATTTTACTTATCGCAATGTTAATGCAAAAAAAAAAAATGATTTTTGTTTTCTATTTTCAAACAAAACTTCGGTTGTTTACCGCAAAAACAATGATTTCGTACTATTTTAATTTTTTTTTTGTATAATTGAAATGATTCCACACAATTTAGATGCGCGTTAAATATTGACTTAATTCATTTAACGCGTGTACATTTTTTTTTGTTCGTTACCACAAAGTAACAAATAATTGACGACAAAAAACACAATACATACAGATGATCAGCATTTTACGCTCAATCACAACACATGTACTAATTTTATTTGCAAACAGAACTGACCACATCACACATATCGTACTGAAAGAACAGTTTTATGATTTCCATTCACGTTTTATCGTCGACTTTTAAATTTTTGTTTGCTTTCCCAAGTTGAATGTTTTTTTTTTTTTTTTTTTTCTGCATCATACATTACACATCATACATGATGCATTTTAACTGTTTGTTATTTATTTACATATTACTTTTCTTGATTTGCAAATACATTACAAAATGGCAATGACCGCCTGGTTTTCTTCAAATACATTTCAACGGCAATTAGCGATAAGAACATTTCAATGGGATTTACGTGTGCGTGAAACAATCGTACGATATATATATATATATATATGTTCGTCATAGTAGTTTTTTTTTTTTATTTCGGTCAATAACAAATGTGAAAAAGAAAAAGTGAGAAAAAAATAATCGTTCACACACTCAATTAATTTCAAAAACTTGTTCTCTTCTTATTAATTATTTTTTATTTTGTTGCACATGAAAGGAAAAAAAAAGAAAAATTCAAATCTAATTGGATGGTTATGAGATCACATTTTTATTGAATGACGTTTACCATCAAAATTTTATGATATAAAATCAATGCAAAAACAATACACAATTGAATAGGTAAACAGACAGATAAGACAGACAGCGAGAGAAAGAAGTTAAAACAAACTGAATCAATATTTACGTTTTTTTATTCGCTCTCTCTCTCTTTCTCTCTCCTTTTCTCTCGCTCTCTCTCTTTCTTTCCCTCTCTGCTTGTTCTTCAGTCAGATAAATTTTACACCTTTTATATCTCGACTATACTTTTCATTTCTATTGACATTTTCTTCATGTATGTTTGAATAAATTCTTTAAGGCCGCTTTGGTAATACGATTATTTTTCTTTTTTTTTTTTTTTGTCTTTTTTCCGCTTTGATTTAATTTTTTTTAATCTATTGAACTGTCGTGAGGTTTCCTCAACAGCATTCTCGTTAGTTATATTTTTATTCGAATAGTTGTCAATTACCATGCGACTGTTCATTCACTAATAGCCGTAGGTCGTAATGTATCATTCTCTCATAAAGGAAACCTTTTTCTTCTTCTTCTTTTTCTATTTCGATTGACGATCCACGCATATCATTTACTGTATACGTATCGCATGAATTCGTATAGAATTCAAAAATCCGTGAAATGTATATCACACAAACAGACATCCATCGCTATTTTATCCAGAGCATCACAATGTGTGAACGTATTTGTATGCATGCTTGTTTGTATGAATGTGTTTGTGTGTGTATATGCCTCTCTCTCTCTCTCTCTCTCTCTCTCTCTCTCTCTCTCTCTCCTCTCTCTCTCTCTCTCTCTCTCTCTCTTAGTGTGTGTGTGTGCAATTATGTGCAAGGAAGTGACATTTTGTCACGTGTACATGTAGTATGTGTTAAAACTAATCGTTGCATGTATTCATTTATGAATTTGTGTGCGTATGCGTGTGCGCTTGCTACTTCGATCAATATGTATGCGGCTTAGTTGAGCCACTGACGCATTGGTATTTTTGAATTTGTCTGTGTTAAACGTTCCCATTTTCAAAACCGGTAACGTAAACGGTGGTTTGCTTGTCTTGTTTTTCTTTTGTAGCGTCATCAAGTTTTTGTGTGAATCTTTCGAAGGCGAATGTCAAAAAGCAAAAAAAAAAAACAACAAAAGAATAAATACGACAACAAAATTTGTACTATTTGTTTATATTTTAATTAATAATTGTGTTTAAATGTGCCACTATAAAGGTGAATTTTGAATCAAATTAATAACTATTTATTTTTAAAATCGAAAAATATCGTGACTTGAACAAATAAACAATAAAAATATTTAAAAAAAAAAAAAAAAAAAAAAAGAAAATTAATTTGGAAAAATGTATAAAATATATGAAAATTCTTTTCGACGATCGATATAATATTGACGAGAGAATAACTAAATAATAAAACAACAGTATGTCTCAAATTAGTTTAACAATTGGAGAAGATATTAAGGTAATGAACTTTATATATGTGTTCGTTTTTTCTTTCATTTTCAAGTGAATTTCAATTTGTGTGCATGTGATTTTAATTGTGTATGTGTTTGTGTTTTTGTTTTTCAGGACTATGAAATTCTTGATCTTTTGGGGAAAGGCGGATTTGCCAGTGTTTATCGGGCAAGATGCTATAAATCGGGTTTTGAAGTGGCCTTAAAAATGGTAAGTTTCATTGGGATCAAAAATTAATCCTTTCGGATTAATTCAAGAAAAAATCGCAAATAGATTAATTTTTAATCCATTTGAAATAACAGTGTTGTGAAATAAATTGTCAATGGCTTATGTATTTTCACCTTAGATTGACAAAAAAATGATGCAGAGTTCAGGAATGGTGGGCAGAGTAAAACAAGAAGTGGCTATTCATTCAAAACTAAAACATCCAGCAATATTGGAATTGTATACTTTTTTTGAGGATGCAAATTATGTGTATTTAGTTTTGGAATTGGCGCAATATGGAGAATTACATCGATATTTAAAGGAAAGCCAGAGAGTAAGTGCATTAAATATTGTGCAATTGAATAGCAATGAAATCGTTATGAATTAATACGATCAATTAATAATTAAATTGTATTTGTTTTTCTTTTTCTCTCTCTCTCTCTCTCTATCACTCTCACTCTGTCCTCCAAAGGTATTGACCGAATCGGAAACGGCGCATATACTCATCCAAGTTGTAAATGGCCTACTCTATTTGAAGCGAAATAATATCCTTCATCGTGACATGTCCCTATCAAATTTACTTTTAACAAATGATCTCAAAGTGAAAATTGCTGATTTTGGCTTGGCCACCCAATTAACTCGGCCAGATGAAAAACATACAACATTATGCGGTACACCAAATTATATATCACCTGAAGTTGCATCACGAGCAACACATGGATTACCAGTTGATGTATGGGGTTTAGGTTGTATGATGTATACATTGCTTGTGGGTAAACCACCATTTGATACAGATGGTATAAAATCAACCTTAACAAAGGTTGTAATGACCGATTTTATTGTTCCAAATTATATATCAATTGAAGCAAAAGATTTGCTTGAACGTTTATTACGTAAAAATCCAAATGAACGAATCCCAATTGAAGATGTTCATACGCATCCATTTATGTTAAAACATTTGGCTGCATCACATCCAACCTATTCAAATACGGTTGCATCAGTTGACAGTGGCTTATTAACAATGTCAAGTGGTTTAACATCTGCACAAAATTTAACCGGAAAAATGGATATGAGAACGCATCGTTCAGATGATCAATGCTATTATAAACAACAGCAACAACAGCAACAACAACAACAACAACAACAAAATATACCAATTCAAACAAATAATGTTTTTGATAATATGAGAATTGGACAAAATGCTTCATCATTGTACAATCGGTATGATTCACAGTATACGGATTATGCACATCAACCACTTCAATCACAATCCAATGAGCTCGTGGATCGAATCGGAAATATGGGATTGATACAACAACAACAGCAACAGCAACAACAACAACAACAACAACATCAACATCAACAACCACAGGTGGATAAACAAATGTTTGGTGGATATACAACAGCAACAAAACCAAATTATGCCAATTTACATAATCCAAGTGATGCGCTTACAAATCACACACCCATAATGCCATTGCAGGAAAATAGATTTTATGGCATTCAGCATCAACAAAATGTCGCCATACCAGCGCAACCAATTCAAAATGTAAATTTTGAACCAGTGTTGCCAGCCAAATTGAAAACAATTCCAAAATTAAATGTACCACCAATCAATTCGGAACGTTTATTACCAACACGTTTTAAAACAAAAACGGCCGTTTTAAGTATATTGCCACTTGGTGAAGTTGTTGTTGAATTAATTAAAATGAAATACAACGAAGAACGTGTGGTCGATGTTTGTCGAATATCAAAAGATGGCCTACGCATTGTTGTTTATCAACCAGACGCTGGACGGTAGGTCAAGAGTATTTTGTACTCTGTATTCTGTCATTTATTATTGAACAATTTTTTATTTTAAATTTGATTGTTTCATTTCAAATTAATATGTATTTGGTTTTTTGTATTTCTCATTTAGTGGTTTGAGAGTACAAGATTCACCACCTGATATGCCGACAGCCGGTGCCGATTCAATTTATAGTTATGAAAATCTTCCAACAAAACATCAAAAAAAATATGTGTATGCATCACGTTTTATACAATTGGTACGTGCAAAAACACCAAAAATCACCTATTATTCGCAAAAAGGAAAATGTGATTTAATGGAAAATTTGGAAAATTTTGAACTATCATTTTATGATGGTGAAAAAATTGTTCGAACATCAGAAAGTAATATAAACATATTTGATAGCGATGGTAATATATTGGCTATAAATAATGAAAATGATTCAATACGAGCACTTTGGTCACATTACAAACAATGTTTTGAACATTGTAAAACATTAGAACGAACATTAAGCAGTATACATTGTGAAGGTGATTGTTTTCCGATCATTGTTGGACGACGACCAGCATCAGCACCCGTTGTTGGTGTATCAAAATGCAATAATTTAATCACGCCACGTGGTGTAAGTGTTTTTTTTTTTCTGAAATTAACTTTGAGAATATTCTAATCGAAAAAAAAAAAAAAAATGTATTCATGATGAAATTTTGTTTTTTTTTTTCTAGGCTTCATCATTAATGTCACTAAACAGTGTAACATCAACAAAAACCTCATCAAAATCATCACCCATGTTTCAGACAATTGAAAAAAAAATTGTGCCAGGCATTGGAATTATATCGCAAACAAATGATGGTGCAGAAGTAATTTATCCAGATGGTAGCCGATTAGCCGTTGGACGACCAGAGCAAGGTGGTGGCGTTACATACATTCAAATGAATGGTATTGCATGTCATTATAGTGCAAAAGAAGAATTACCCGAATTACTTCGTAGAAAATTAACCGAATTTCAAACGGTACTTAAACAATTATTGGCTCAACAACCATCACCACAACAACAACAACAGCATCGTATGGACAATTGTCAACCAATTTGTACGCCAGTTAGTAATCGATGTATACAACCCCAAATGAAATTCTTTCGATAATTTCATAAAATTAAATTAGAGTATTTAATGCCATTTAACATATCATACATTGAATGGATATAAGCCATAAGCTTCAAACCAGTGATTAAGCTTTGTTCAAGACAAAAAAAAAAAAAAAACATACACGTACCCATACAATCTGCATTTAAATCATAGAGATTTTATTTTTTATATTTTTTTTTTTTTTTTTTTTATAATGAATTGTAGATGAATAAGTATGGTTAAGATAATTTTGATATATTTTTTTTTATGTAATCTTCTTTTCCATTGTTTTTTTTAAATAACATTGTCGACTGATGCAAAAAATATGTGAACAGAACAAGAAAAAATGAACAATCGTACAAGGAAAAAAAAAAAATATATATATATATAAATTTAAATATAACAAAAAATGACAAATGCAAATGATGATATTCTGTGTCATTCTTTTGTTGATTTATTCATGCGAAATGTGATGCAATGCATATCCAAAAATGATATCAAATCACGATTATCAAATGTCATATCAATGGTTTTGAAGAATTTTTTCAATTCAATTAAATTGATGGGCTCGTACAATAAAACAGATTTGCGTAGCTCATGATTTGCACCAATTAAATTATGCCATGCAATGTGAAGTGGTTCAAGGCACCAGGGTTTCTGTAATTGAATTTTTTTTTAATTTTTTTAATTTTTTTTTTTTTTTTTTTTGTTTTGTTTTTGTATTTAAATAAAAAAAATGGCCACTTCAAGCAATCAAAATAAAATACCTTTGCTCGTAATGCTGATGGAAGAAATATTCGATTGACTTGACGTTTTTTAAATTTATCATCGACTAAATTATGTGTAGAAAAACCAATATTGAAATTTATCTTTGCCACACTATCTTCATTATTATCGTTAGAAATGTTTTTGGTTTCTTTTATGCTGTTTGCTTTCTCATTGATGATATTTGGTTTATCATTTATTCGAATTGGTGAATGTTCAAATTTATTGCAATCTTCAATGATGGGATGTGTTCGATTATAAATGTATTCTAAACAAATGATGGCTTGCCGTCGACGCAATGATGGTTTTAAACCAAATTTTCGTAATTCTAACTCAAGCGATGTCGTGTCCATTTCTTCGTAATTTGGTTTCGGTGAAACAGAACCAAAACGAATGTAATAGTCATTGTTGGACAGATCCATTTGTGTTTCTGTTGTTGATTGAGATGGCGGAGATTGTTTAGGCTTTTCAGGTGTTTTATACTTTTTATTAGGTGATAATTCAAGACCATTCAATCTTGAAAATGTTGATGTTGAAGATGATGATGTTATATTTTCATACCGAGAACTCAGCACAGTCTCTGAGTTTACTTTTTTCAGTGATTTTGCACCGATTGATTTTCGTTTTGCTACACTAATTGGTGAATCACCATGTTCAAATGTCTTTTCCAATATATTGCATACACTTTGATTCATAAGCTTTTCATCTGGTTCCAAATTTATATGTTCGTCTGGATCCAATAGATTGAAATCAATTGGACTTGGCAAATGATAATTGTAAAATACATCGATGTTATCGATATTTTCTTGCAATGGTTCTGATTCACATTCCACACCTTTGTTCATTGAATAATTAATTTCATCATCCGATAGTACAATTGATTCCTGTGATTGCATTTCGCTTGGATTTCGACTATTATTTTGATTGTAACATTCCGCCGGAAGTTCATCAGTGAATCCATTTAACATATCTTTTTCGTACAATTCTAAACGCTCAGTAAATGATAATTTTTTCTTTAAAATACCATTTTCAATTGATTTGTTCGATGTATTTGGTTGTTCACTGTCAATCGGTTTTATAAAGTCTTCATTCTCATATTCATAATTGCATAGATCAAAATTTACATCAATTTCATTATCTGTAATTTACATTTAAAATTAATTATTCAAGAAAGACTGTTTTCAACATTTACACTTTACCGTTTATTGTTAATGGATTTGGTTTTTCTATCACATTTTCCGTCACATTTTCCGTCACATCTTCGACAACACTTTCGGTTACATTTTCTGAATCTGTATCGAGCAAATCGATTGTTTCTAATACATTTTCAATATTCATTTCTTCTGAATCCATCTGCTCCATGCTCTGAGTACTTAAATTCGAAGTTGGAGCTAAATTAAAAAAAAAAAAAAAAAAAAAGAAAAAAAGAATTTTTTCTGCATTTTTTCTTACTTCTAAAATTTTTTTCACCTTGATTCGAATTGCATTCACTTGAACTAATTACAATAACATCTGAGCACGTAGCTTCAACTGTATCTTCGTCACTTATGAGTTTTATTGAGCTTCGTTCACTGTTTTCCTCTTCATTTTCCAATTCAATCTTATTTTCATTATTTAATTTACTATTTCCTTCATTCTTGAGATCTTTCCTTAGATCATCTGTTGCTTCGATTTTCTCATCTAAAAAGAAACATTAATAACTGACTTTCAATTAACATTTTCAAATACATTTTCTAAATGTTTGGCGAAATTCTTATTAAATGAGTAAAGGAAGAAAATGATTTCAGTTAAAAAAAAAAAAAAAAAACTCTCTATTTCTATGAATTTTGTGAGGAAATTCTTACATATTTCATCGGACATTTCAATATCATCATCATCACTGAATAAATCCGGTGAAGGTGCTCGTGTTGCATGCGCTGATGATTCATAAGTGACAACAGTCGTTTGAAAAATGTCGGAAAATTGTTGGCTAAAGCGAATTTTTGAATTGATTGCATCAACTTTCATCTGAATATCATTCGTATCCATCATAATTGTTACATCTGCATCTGCATTTACATTTGAATTTGCATGTGCTTCTGGATGTGTTTTTACTTCAACATCACTATTTTCATCAGTTCCCAACTTCTCGATATCACTTTGTTTTACTTTATCAAGTTGCACTTGATGCTCAATTATTTCTTTGCTTTGCTTCTGTTCATCCAATTGTTTTAAATCGTTAGTTTCCATTGGTGTTTCATCAGTTACTAAATATTGCCGATTAAAGAAATTAGCCTTTTCATCTTGTTGATTATCAATAATTTCACAATCATTTAACGATTCCATTTGTGATGAAATCATATCAGTCTTATCATTTGAAATACCATCAAAAATTGAATCTCGGCCCGGTATTTTTGACCAATCTCTCAATAGAACACCAGCATCCAATTCAGAACATTCTACCAAATTGTTTGTGTAATAAACTCGTAGATTGTTTTTAGTATGCTCTGCATGGCTATTCATTTCAAAAAGAATACGCTCTGATACACAAAGTCGTTGTAAATGTTTGCTGTGGATTTCATGCGATGCATAATCGTTTAAATCAAAATATTCGGGCGATTTTGGTTGAACAGATTGGCTTGATTCAATAATTATATTATTGAGCAGTAATTCATCGATTTTTTCGCGAATTTTCTTCTGTTGTGCATCATCTTTTCGCCTAGTTAATTGTGTACATTTTGAATTCCATTTGAAACGTGCATTTTTCTTTTTTGGAACATTGAATAATTCAAATATTTCTTCATCCATTTTAACATTTGCTTTAAATTCAAACGTTTCTAAATTGATTGGTTGATCTGATGCAGATTCATTGGCTTGTGATTCAGCTTTGGACATTGCCAAAGCTAATTCAAGTTGAGCATCTTCGGGCAAATGGCTAAAATTAGTTGATATGGTATCTCCTTTGATTGTCAATGCTTTTCGAATATCCGGCTGTTTACGACGTGCTCGTGAATTTTTTATTGGCTTTGATGTTATCGCCAATTTTGGGGCTCTTTTTACCACTTTCGTTGGAATCTCAAAATCGGCCATGCTATCGTTGTTGTCATTCGTGAAAAATGATTTAATTGATGATTTTGTATCATTTGAAGTAATTTTATCATTTCGATGCATCTGCTTTGCAACAATCATCTTTTTCTCTGGATATTTTTCAGTTGTTGTATTGTTTGTTTCAGATATTCGTGTGGCAATCATTTCATCATATTGATCACAGTCATTTGATTCATTTTGTGAACATTTCACAATAGAACTCTGTTTTGTTGCATCGTTTATTTCTTGTTTCTGCACATCATCACTTGCATTTGATTGGGAAAAAAATCGTGAGATTTGTGAATTCGGCAATTGTGAATTGTTTCTGAAAATGAAAAAAAAAAAACAAAAAAATAAAAGAACAAAAAATACATTTAGCAAATGAGCAAAACAATACTATTTTCTTTTGATTTTTCTAAATCAAATCAATGATGGATTGTTCTTACGAACAACTTTTATTGATAACTCGATTCATAACACAATTTGTTATTTAGTTTTCTTTTTGGTTTTTAACAATAATATTCCATTTCTAAATTTCTACATTCATCTAATAAAATATTCATTATTGAAGTTTACCGAGTAGTGACGGCTTTTTGACATTGAGATAAGCACAATCGTGAAAATTTTAATCGATTTGGTTTTTTATCGCCCATTTTCTTGATCACTCTTAAAATATTGTGCGTGTGTGTGTTTATTTAAATTTTATGGTCGCCTATTTCGGTTTCGTATTTCTTCTTATGCCGTAAAATTTTACGAATTTCGCTTGCTGATTTCTGACCAACCAATTGATTATTTAACATAAAGAAATGTTCTCTTTTTTCACGTTCAATTTTTTCGTTTTCCTCGTCAGAAAAATATGTTTTATTTATGAAATCGATTTTTGGACGTTTGCTAAAAAGTACGAACAAAAAAAAAAAAAAAATAAAATTAAGAAATTTCTATTTATTCTTTATTTTTGAATCAATTCATGTTATTTACTCACTATAAAAAATAACCAATTCCACATGCAGCTGCTAAGGCCAAAGCACTGTATATATTAATAACTCGAAGTGCTGGAGTTCCTCTCAAGCGTCGTGGTTTTCGATCGCTCGTATCAATTCCTCCAGCCATAGCCTTTATTGTTGCGATTCAACTTGTGTATCGCAATAAACAAGCAAAACAATGCGCTTGATTTCAAAACAATTACGATTTGACTTTGAAACAATAGCTAAATGTTTTAAGGTTATGTTATAAAATAGCGCTAAATGTCATCGATACTGTCAATATTCAAACAACAACAAATCACAAAATTAAACATTTAAAAAATTCAATCAATATGTTTACCATTGAATTTTTTAAATGTTTAATTTTTGTTTTTTAAATTTTTTTTCCTAATCATTCTCAAAATTTACTATAAAAAAATTCCATGAATGATTTTCCATGAAAATACTAAATTTATTTGGAATTTTTACAGAATTCATTGCAAACTGTTGGCATCTGGTAAGACAAAAGTATAAATAAAAAAAAAAAACCACCTTGTTGTTATGTTTGGTGAATTTTATTTATAAATGTGAAACGAAAGGAAAAAAAAAAACAAATATTCAAATAAATAACACCAATGGTAATGTAAAACTGAATTTCTTAGAAAGAGTAAATTGATTCCGTCTTTGATGTGCTCCCATATCAAAATTCCTTTTACTTAATGGCAGTGGTTACGAAGTTCGTTTTTTCATAATTTTCATAAAGAGAACCATAGCTGCAAAAAAAAAAAGTAAACAATTTTTAAATCGAAGCTAATGTCTTTTTCACATTTAGTATTACTTACATATGAATATAGCCATAACTAATCCGATCATAACCCAAAGCCAGCATTTACATGCTCTTTTCGAATGTGCTGTCAGAATTGTTGCCTCTTTATTCAATGATGTATAATTCTTTTCGGATAAATTTGTGGATTTGGTGACAGTCTAAAATAAAAAAAAAAATGCCCAAATCAATATCATAGAGAAAAGAAAATCATTTGTTTGAAAAATAATTAAACGCCTAGACATACTTCAGTATCTTTTCGTATAATTCGATTAGCAATTTGGGTTTGTTCCTTTAAATTTTTCGTTAATATAAGCATTTCTGCGGCAATTTTTTCTTGCATATCAGCATGATGTTTCATAGCTTGATTCATATCCTCACCACTCCCGGTTGTTGTATTAGTTTTTACACGTTGCCGTACACTATTATTTGGATCATTTCCACTCACACCTAATAAATCCCGACGCAATGATTTTTCATATTTAGAATCTTGTATTTGATTAATTTCCTTTACAATTTGATTGCTTGCATCAACTGTCGATTTGGATTTTTGAAGTTTATTGGGTAATTTTGGTGGTTCCACATAATTTGTTTGCTGTTTTAATGCTTGGCATCTAGTTTTATATTCATCAATAGCTGCAGTTTTTGCACTTCTAAATCATTTGTCAAATAAAAAAAAAAAAAAAAAAAGAGATCGTTTTTAAAATTTTTAAAATATTCAAACGATGAAAATCTTCTTACTCACTCTTCATTATCTTCCAGCTCTTTAATCATCGTATCCAATGATTTGATATATTTCTTAAGTAGCCAATTATTTGCATCATCTTTAGCTAAATCCTCACATTGAACAATTAATGTGCGAACATTTATTTCTAATTTGGTTGTCATATTCAGTTCGGTTTTCTTTACATATACTTATTCTTAAATAAATATGCAATTTTTTTTTTTTTGGAAATGTCGAATGCGTTGTTTTACCCTTAAACAAACATACTTTAACTTATGAAAATTAATGTTAATTAATTTGTTATGAATACATTTATGAAAATGATAAACGACACCATATATTAACAAAACATTGCCAATTTACCAAAATAATGAATGTGTCAAACACGTCGATTCTAAAATGTCATGTCGTTTGAAATGAATGTAACGCCATCTGGAGCATTTTAAAACTGATATTTAGATAAATAACATTTCAACCGCCGATTTTATTGTGTCAGTTCACGTTTTGTTACATAGAAAATTGTATGAAAACTAAATGAAAAATATAAAAAGAAAATGAATTGTGCTAAGAAAAATTTATCAGAAAATAATATGTTAAAACAATCATCGGATGATGATGAAATTTCGTGGAAAATTTGGCCCATCATTCGAAATAATTATCAACGAATTGCATACGAAGCATATAAATTAAATAATAACGAAAAAGCAATTTTGTACGATTGTAAAGCACTTAGTTGTGGATTTATTGCCCGTTTATCAAATGATCAACATTTAAACAATGATATTGATCAACAAATTATTACCAAATCAATACATTTACAACAAAATACCGGAAATAGTTTTGCTGATTGTATGGCAGCACGTTTAAATGATATTTCCATACATGAAATCAACGATAATGATGATCAGAATGAGTTTAAAGAATTCACCGATAAATGTGCACAATTGCCAAAAGAATGGAATGTCGTTCAAATTAGTCAAATTTACAATGGATACAATAGTTATGCATCAAAAGAGGATTTGTACACAAGTGATGCACCCATTAAAATTACATTACTTCGAAGCAGTTTGCCCGAGAAATTGAATAATAATTTACCATTTTCCATTGTTTTAGATTGGTTTGAATTTGGTAAAAATAGTGTAAGTATCATTTTTGAATATGTTGCAAAAAAAAAAAAAAAAAAAAAAATAATGACAAATTGTTATAAATCATCATTTATTCCATGCAGATATTGTCAACATCCTATGAAGTAATCCATGTACTATACAAAAACTATTCGAATTATATAAATACAACTAGCTATTCAACATTTTTAAAAAATCTCACACAAATGCAATCAAAATTAGTAAATGATATGCGATTTTGGTTGAGCATATGGCAATCGCTATTTTGTGGAAAAGTCAAAGGTAAAGATGGTCTCAACTACCAATCTCAAATTTAAACAATATTTAGTCATATGTTTAGCATATTTATGATATTTAAAATATTTATAAATATTCACAATATTCACATTATTCACAATATTTGCAGGATATTTACAATATTTATTTTTATTTACTTTCGTTCTTTCCCCTCAGGTAAAGATGGTGAAGAATTTGAACGAAAAATCTTTGAACAAGTTGATAAATTTTGCAATGCTCTTGACAATTGTACGGATTATCAACGCATGCAAATCAGTTTAATTGCTCGACGCATTGATCTACTGGATAGTGATAAAATTAAACAAGGATCCCGTGACATTGCAACCACACATGCACAGTGTGTGCATATATCGAAATTTTTGGCCGATTTAAAAAGCAAACATTCAACAATATGTTTTGAATATTATCCATGCATTTTGGTGATTGATGAAATTTTAGATTCATTACCATGGGAAATGATTGTCACAAAACAAGAATTTACACGTGTACATTCGATTTATTTATTATTTGATTTATATGAACGATTTAAAGATCAAATTGCTGGTGGTTATATGAAAATAAATATTAAACATGGTTTTGCACTAATCAATCCAGATAATGATGAAAAATTAAGTGACATGAGCAAACGTATGACAAAATACTATGAAGATCATTTACCAAAATGGAAATGTTTAAAACATGTAATACCAACATTGGAGCAAATTACCGATGGCCTTGTAAATGCAAATGTTTTTGTTTATTCAGGTCATGGATCAAGTTTACAGCATTTTCCTGATTTTGGATTTGAACAATTAATGCATAAATCGATAATGCTTTTATTTGGATGCGATTCAAATGCATCAAAAGCACAAGGTACCATTTGTGAAGCCGATTGTCCAGCATATACATATTTTAAACAAGGATGTCCTGGTATTTTGGGTGCAATTACCATTGTTACAGACATTTGGGTTGATCTTATTTCTATTTATTTATTAACACAATGGACCACATCGGCAACAAAACATCCAAAAATTGATGTGTGCAGAGATGATCATACAAAAGAACGTGTTAGTAAAATTTTGAAAAAAATTGAAGGAAAACGAAATCCAAATTTACTACAATTATTATGTGATATACGGAATGAAGATGATGTAAATATTCGCATGAAATCGGCTATGATTTTTAGAGGTTTGCCACCATACAACACATCATTGCCAACGAAATAAATTGGAATCAGTTTTTGTTGAAATTTCATAAAGAAAACGCGAAAGAAAAAAAAAACATAATCAAAATGCGATCATTTCCAATGTGCAAATTAAATGTAATCACATGATTGTTGTTTGTTTTTATTGGTGCACTTTAAGAAATATATTATTATTAATATAAATTAATATTTGTTGTTATTCACTATTTTAAGTTATTGGTAATGTGTATTGAAACTGTCGTATTTGTTACTCACTTCATATTTATTCAATCATCATATATTTTGAGAGTTACATCTATTCTACCTTAAAGAGCATTAAAAAATCTAGTAAAATCCATGAGTCAAAATGAACACAAGTTTGTATACACAAGTTTTTTATTGCATTGAAAATGTCGAATTTCGTGCCAAAAAAACAACATTTGCGGGAAGCTTTGCTTTTGTTGTTTAATTCAAAGCGAAACGCAACACAAGCTCATGAATTTCTCTCTGAGGTTTATCCTGAGTATGCTCCAGAAATTAGAACATGTCAAAGGTGGTTTGCACGTTTTAAAAGTGGTGATTTTGACACAGAAGATAAGGAACGTCCTGGACAAGTGAAAAAGTTCGAAGATGAAGAATTGGAAGCATTACTCGATGAGGATCCATGTCAAACGCAAGAAGAACTTGCAAAATCATTGGGAGTGGACCGATCAACCATTTCCAGGCGTTTGAAAACATCCGGATTCATTCAAAAGCATGAGAATTGGGTACCACAAGAACTGAAGCCAAGAGACGTGGAAAGACGATTTTTCAGTTGTGAGCAGCTGCTCCAACGGCAAAAAAGGAAGAGTTTATTGCATCGGATTGTTACTGGCGGTAAAAAGTGGATCCATTATGATAACCCCAAGCAAAAAACAACATATGTGAAGCGTGGTAAACCAGCACCATCGACATCAAAGCAAGATATCCACGGATTCAAGGTAATGCTCTGTATTTGGTGGGATATGAAGGGTGTTGTGTATTATGAGCTGCTGGAACCGAATGAAACCATCACAGGGGATCTGTATCGAAGACAATTGATGCGTTTGAGCCGAGCATTGTGCGAAAAACGGCCTGAATACGAGCAAAGACATGACAAAGTTATTCTTCAACATGACCACGCTCGGTCACATGATGTAAAGGTCGTCAAAACATACTTGGAAACGCTTCGATGGGATGTGCTACCCCACCCGCCGTATAGCCCAGACATAGCCCCTTCTGATTACCATTTGTTCCGATCGATGCAGAATCACCTGGCTGATACACGCTTCACTTCTTCTGAGCAAGTCAAAAATTGGGTCGATTCATTCTTGGCATCAAAAGATGAGGAATTCTTTCGGCGTGGAATCCGTATGCTACCAGAAAGATGGGAAAAAGTCATAGCTTCCGACGGGCAATACTTTGATTAATGTATCCATTCATTTTGTTAACGAAATAAAGGCTTATTTTTGATGAAAAATGCGACAGTTTCAATACACACTACCAATAATTTTTTTTTTTTTTTATCAATTTGGTTTTAGCTTTTATGAAACAATTCCAGGTAAGTAGAAAAAAATTGTTTACTTTTTGGCTACTCAATATTTCAGCAGTGTACACTGATAGCCGAATATGGACTGGATCGACAAATTCAGATTTAGAACACAAAAAATAACGATATAAATATTGTATGAAAAAAATGGTTATTCGATTAATTCCACAAATTGTTCGAAATATTGGCCAAAAATTGTTTATTCTACAAGTGATGATGTTTTAAATCTTACCTTCAAGTCAAGCAAAATCATATGTTGTAAAATTTACAGTGTAAACCAAAAATTGTATTTCATCAACCACTTTAGTGTCAAAGAATAATTTTCATATAATTTTATTGAATATTAATGAATGAAAAAAAAAAAAGAAAATTCAATAAGACAAATGAAAAGTCAATTAATTCCAATGTACAAAGTAAGTGTAATCACTTGATTGTTGTTTGTTTTTATTGGTTCATTTAAACAAATATATTATTATTATTATTATTATTATTATTATTATTAATATTATTACTAATTTACGCTATTAACTGTTATTATTTACTACTTTACATAAAATCAATTTGGTTTTCCCTTATTTTCAATCAATTAATTAAAAATTTTCAGATAAAGAGAAAAATTGTTGTACTTCAAGCACTATTTAAATGGCTTATAAATCGAATCAAATTCAAAACTATGACGGATCATTCTCTTTTGTTCTCTCTCTTACTCTCTTTCTTTTTATCTCTCACTCAAGCATTTACTTTCGATATTTTCAAATTGTTTTATATTGAAATGAATAATATATGATGATATGCCAACATTAGTTGACTGATTGCAAATGGGAATGAAATTAAATTGAAAAAAAAAAAAAACAAAAAAAACAAAAAAATCAACGCGGCGGCAAAAAATAAAATGATTAAGTTACCGATATAAAAAAAATTGTATATGTCACTATATATAAAATGATCATTTTTGTGTTGGTATTCTAATTCATGTACTTTTTTTGTTTTTTGTTTTTTTGTTTTTTTTTTTTTTCATTTTTTTACGTTTTCTATTCAATGTTCATTCGAAAAAAAAAAATAAAAATTGTATGTGTGTATCTTAGATTTTGTTTTTATTCGTCTTAAAAATGTCTGTCTGTGTCTGTATTTATTTTCTTATTCTTCAAGATTGATGGTCATCTGTACGGGCAATGCGATACGATTTATATGATTTTCATTAAAATACTTGATGCGAAGTAAATGACGTTGTATAATATATAATCGAATAAATTCATTGAATGTTGATTCAAATGTGTTTGATTCAATTAAATCTTTTGTAATTTTATTCACAACATTTTCACAAATGCGAAAATTGGGATTCTGTACGTTACAAAATGTTTCCTCCAATTTTTTTAATTTACGTTTCAGATCTTTTGTATCAGTTGTTTCTGGATATTTTTTCGTATATGTTTCACACATCCATTGTATTAATGCAGCAACATAATACGATTCATTTCGGCCATTTACTTCAGCCGCTGTCAATGGACCATTATGGAAAAATGTTATATTTGATTCAATTTTTATTGAACAATTTTCACCCAAAAAGATATCTTTTAAAATGCGACACAATTGTGATGGTGGCATAACGCGTTTAAAATTATACTTGATAATGAGTTCATTTAATTTCGTGCGTGTGATTTCATTTGTAATTGTTTCGGTGGAAAATGTTGAATTTTTATATTTTGTCATAACGGTTTTGCGTAACATTTTTAATGATACAATTGACATCATCATTGCTTCACGGAATTTTTTTCGTGTTGCATCACTTTGATTTACATGATCCAATTTAAATAAACGTGCATGAATTTTATCGAGACGCTTATTTTGAAATTCCATAAAACGATCAAAATTAATATTATCCACATCAGAATCAATAGCTTGTGATCGGGTCATTAATTCCGAATATGATTTCATGATGCTTATAAATTCGGTGACATTCCTTGTGGCACGATCATCCGGCATTGTTATTCGCATCAAATTAATGGTAAATTGTGAGAAAAATGTATGAATTGCTTCAACATTATTTATATCATTGTCTGTCCATGCTAATAGCTCACGGGGAATAGGAATGCGACGATAATTTTTATGGATTACCTGCATCACAGCCTATGGAAAAGATCAAAAGAGAATATAAAAAGAAAAATTTTTAATAATTTTCAAAGCATTTCTAAATAAACGAAAAAAAAAAAAAAATCAACGAAAACCAAAAACAGAAAAAAAAAACAAAAAAAAAATGAAGAGAAATGTTCAACGGGCATTACTTGTTTGTTAATTGGCTGCTTCGTTTGTTGGCTGTCATCAATTACTAAGTGGCCACCAAAGAAATGTGCATTTGTCGCCTGTAGCATATCATCCAAATAATAAAAACAATGAATCTTTTCCTGTGTAATTGGATGTTGAATAAATCCCTTGCTATAATTTATTGATAAATCGGAAAAAATGTCCGATTTTCCCTCTTCAAAATTACTCGTCAATGCAACGACACAATAATCAATTTTATGCAATGCTTCAATAGCCATATTTAGCTGTGGCTTTGCAATGCGCGTATCAAAATTAAAATAAACCACTTGGCTCCAGTCTTTGTACAATCCGCGTGCAACAATTAATGTTACAAATTTATGTGGACCCAAAATGAGATCTAAATGCTCATCATATTCATAAATTTCAGCTGTTTTTATATAGCTGATTTGTAAAATGGTTAATTTTTCATGCTCTTGATATAATTGACCATCACATTCAAGCATTTGTAGCATTGTTGTCTGTATGCCAGGCATCAATTTAATATTACGTACAAATTGGCGAACATCATCGGTGCCTGGCATTGGTATCGAAAATTTCTCACGTAAATAATTATACAGTGGAATGTTCAATCGTTGCAAGCTAAACGCTTTACACAATTCAATATTTGTCCAAGATATTGAATTCATGTCAACGCTATGCTCAACTTTGTCATTTACCAAATTTGACATACGTTGCTTTAATATACGAATTTCATCGCCACGCTTTTCAAATAACTCAAATAGTACACGATTTCGTTCTTGTAATTTTTGTAAACTTTGTGGTTGGGCTCGTCTCTCTGACGATTCAATGGGTCCTGTAATAATTTTAAATTAATCAATTTTTTTTTTTTTTAAACTAATCAAATTCAATGAGAATGATAATATGCGTGTTAGTTTGTGTGTGTGCGTTTATAATTGAATTGAATTCAAATTAAAAATTGGAAAAATCATACATACTGTTATTTAAATCAATAAATTGTTCATCGAGATTTGCTTGATAATTCTTCGGTTTGCGTCCCCTTTTCTTTTTGAACGGTAAACCAGCAAGTGGTATTTCGTGGCCCTTCGGGAAATTCAAATTTAAAATGAAAGAAAAACGAGAAAAAAAGAAATGTATTCGCTTAATACATGTTGAATTGTTAATCGTATTAAATGGTATCATAAATGGTTGTTAATCGTATCATGGAATTTATTCTTACCGGTCGTCGGAATATCTTTTGCTGTGGTATTATTCTTCGTACGTATGGTCGATGAACAATGGTTTTAATGGTTTGGGATTTTGGTGGTATATTTGTTGTTGGCAAGAGATTTGACGTAGTTGCTGTATCAACATGCCCGTCATACTCAGTACTCAATCGACCCTGACTAGACAAATTGTCACCGGCATGAGCTTGGGATTGCAGTATGCTTTGGTTTTCGGCCGCTTGCTCTTCTTCCAATTGTAAATTCAAATAGTAACTCTTTGGCTTTCGACCACGTTTCTTTTTCATTGGTGGCTCATTTGATAAATTACTTGAATTTAATATATTTGTTGATGTTGATGTTGTTGTTGTTGTTGTTGTATTTGATGTCCGTGTTGCTGTTGCTGATGCAGATACAGATGCGGATACTGTTGATTCATTTAGACTGTCTGTACTATGTGCTTGTCTTTCAAGTGATGCCAATTGTTCGTAATAGGCTTTTGGTCGTCGACCACGCTTTTTTGCATATATGCTCAAATCAATTGATCGATTTACATGAATTGGATCAATAACTGATTGCTCATCTTGTTCGTCATGCTCATCATGTTCATCTTGTTCATCTGGTTCAATTTTATCAATAGCCGATAAAATGGCCGCCGGTGCCGATTCATTTGCTCTATCAATCATTTGTTGTAAATAATAATTTTTTGGCTTGCGGCCACGTTTCTTTTTAACAATTCCACCTGGTGCACTCTCATTTTTTAATTTTAATAAATATTCATTCATATAAACCGATTTATGAGCATTTTTATTTAATTCAATCATTGAATCATATTTTGACTGTTTATTACTTACGTTAGTCATATCGGTGCCATTTTGTTCATTAATACTTTGTTCACCTGATTCATGTTCACGTGCTGCCAATTCCAAATAATAACTTTTTGGTTTACGGCCACGTTTTTTTTTCTCACGATTAAATACGGGTGCACTAACACCACCACCACCACCACCACTTTCATCCAATTGTGATGATTCATTATGTGAATCATTTTGTGTATTTGCTGTTGAATTTAAAAATGATTGATATCGATTTTTTGGCGGACGACCACGTTTATTTGGTGAACTTGTATGAAAAATGCTGTGTCCCATTGCCATTGAAAATTCATCGACTTGTGATTGCATCGAACGATTTTGTAAACGTAACGCTTCCTTTTGTGCAGCCCGTTCAGATTTCTCTTCTACGGTAAGCGGTGGTCGTCCACGTTTTCGCTTAACCGTTTCCAAGCCATTACCATTGCCATTCGTTATACTTCCATTGCTTGTCACGCCAAATTTTGGCTCATCGGTGCCATCACGTTCACTGCTTGATTCGTATGTATCATTTGAATCTGATTCTGAATACGGTTCATTCGAGTGGTCGTAAAATAAATTAGCTGAAGGATTTACACGCAAAGAAATATCATCGTCTGGCTTACCTGTTTGGCGCAAAAAGAAAAAAAAAAATGGTTAATAAATATAAATGTATTTTAAATATTGCATTCAATTTCTACACTAATCCATAAATACATTTGAAATAAATTAAACTCACCAAATTTAAAATTGCTCTTGAAATTTGCTGCCCGATTCATGTTGTTCATAACACCGCGCCGAATTAGTGAATCAAGTGACAAGCTAACAGTTTCTTCTTCTTTTTCAATGTCTTTGTCACCCGAATGGCTTTTGCTGCTGCGCTTCTTTGTGCCGGAACTTTTCGCCGTTTCACTACCACTGCTACCACCATCTCGCTGTACACGTTGTAAATGCAACACTCTGGCACGGGCATCTGGCAATGAGACATCTGGATCTTTAGCGGTGATGTTAGATTTTGGCGCTGTTTTCAATGTAACACTTTCAAATGCTTTTTCGCGCTCTGAAAATGACACCTCACCTAATGGTTCCAATAAATTTCCATCGTCAAACTGATCGGTCGCATTTTCGTCGCTCTCCATTAAATGCTGATCCATTGAAATGCGTATGGATGATGGAGGGAATATTCGTCACACGTCTTGCTGCTCTTCTCAATTATTAAATGGATCGTCTAAAATTCAATTAATCTGTAAATGTATAAAATATCGTTTTCAATCTATTTTTTTTATTTTTTATTTTTATTTTTTTTTTTTTTGCTTCTTAATTCTACACATACATATTCAATTTTATTTCAATATTTTCAATAATTCTGTCAAATTAATTCAAAAAATGAAAATTATCTAAAATAAAAAATTATTTAATTATTATTATTATTATTTTTATTTTCTTTTATTATTATATATTTACCACAATAAAATAATTTCCTAATAATTTTATGAGAAAAAGAAAAAAACAAGACATTAAATTAATTCATACAAAATATATGAAATTCGCTTGGATCTCGACAACAATGGATAAAGCGGAGAAGAAGAAGGAAAAAAAAAAAAAATTCTACAAATATTCACAATCACCGAGCTCAACAAACTAATACATAAAAACAATTTAAATCAGATCTAATCAAATGTATACAGGAATGGCAGTAAAATGTCATGCATAGACAAAATTTATTGCAACCATCGCAATATAAGAGGAACAAAATAAAATAATCCGATCAATGATTTGTTTAAAAATGGCAGATATTCAATATATGCAAAAAAAATTTAGAAAAATTCACAGCGCACCAATGCCGGTATGAAAATTATGAACGGCAACCAGAATAGGAACACACACACATACATACATGCACACACACACACACATACACACACGCACACACACACATATATATATATATATATATATTTTATATATAGCGCAAAAAAATATATATTTATATATATATTCAATTACATCACATTTTGTCGGTGGCAATCTGTTTAAATTATAAATTATCGTAAATTAAAATGGATTCAGGCAGCGTTCATATTCTTAAATCAATTCACGCAATGCGCCACTTTATTTGCTAAATCTGATTTTTTTAGATCCGGCTGTTAACAAACAAAAATACAAAATAAGAAAAGAAAATTTTATTTTAAATAAATTTAAAAAAAAAAAAAAAAAAAACAAAATGGAAAATTATACAATTTTTCATATTTTTTTTTTTTTTTTTTTTATTTTGCAAAAAAAAAAATTTCATTTCTTCGTCGATGTTCACTTTGTTTTCTTCATTTAATCACTTAAATAACTAATAATAATTTTTTTCACCGTTTTACTTAGGTTATACATTGTATTTGTATTGCTATTAATTATATATCGTTTCATATTTTCATATTGTGGCAAACAAAATTGTGATTCTAGCTATCTAAATTGAGACGAAGACAACAACAAAAAATATCACATACACGCAAAAGTAAAATTATTATTATTATTTAATATTTTTTTTTTTCTCGCTTTATCTTGCTCTCTTTCTCACTCTTTTCTTTGTATCATATACACACTTTCTATTTGCTATTTTTTCTTTTTTCTTTTCTTTTTTTGCAATAGCAAATGAGAAACTTCAATCGCAAATTCCAATAAAATTTTGAATAAATAAAAAAAAAAAAAAAAAAGTGACGATAAACGATAATGTGGCTTACATTTCTCTCTATCTCTTTTCCACGAAATTGAATGATTTTTGTAGTAAAAATTCGATGACAGTCCGTTTACCATGTGCAAATAAAAATTGAGATTTTATTTTTATAGAATGCAAATGACTTTGATTTTTTTTTTTCACTTCGTCGTCGTTGTCGTCGTAGTTTTTTTTTTTTTTCTTTTGTTTTTTTGTTTTTATACAAACAAAAATATTTATTAGAAAAATAGAAGCAAGCCAAGCTTCTTTGCGACCATTCCTGTCAATGCATTCACACCAAGCTAAACTACATGTATACAAGCAGCATACAAGAACAATTCAAAAAAGAAAAAAAAGAAAAAAAAACAAAACACAAAAAAAAAAACACTTTTTTGAGTATTCAATAGTATATCGTCATAGAAGCGGCAATCGAACAACTCTACACTGGGCCCTGTGTAAGCATAGCATCGTATTTTGGCTTGGTGTCAGTAATGGTGTCGGTGTCGGTATCGGTACCTCAGTGTTTCGATGTGAGCATGCGATCGCAAACAATCTCCTGTATGCATGTATGTCTATGTATATTTATCAAATTGACAAACCCAAAGTGATTTCTCTACAAACACCAATCAAAGGATATTCATTTGAATTAAGTCCCGTTTATACACAGCACAATGACGCCAATTATTATTGATTTATGAATGATTTTTAATTTCTTTTCAAATTTTCTATCAAATATAAATTGATTTGTTGAATATTTTAATGAATTTTTGTTCATTTGAATATTGGCAAAGCATCATATCTACAGATGATATGTTCACTGTACTTGCATCATTGAAAATTGTTAGGTTATATAATGACATTGTTATGTACGACATGGCTCATACTTCAGATTAAACCATTGTGCCCACACAGATCTGTCAAAATCAATGAAAAACAATAATAATCAGCCATTTGGGTTCTTTTTTTTTTGTTTTGAATAATAAACAACACTTGTTTTGTTTTTGTATCGTTTTATTCACAAAATCGATTTGATTAAATATTCAGTTTTAATTTATTTTCAATTACTGCTTGCTCTTCGTTTATGTATTTCAAGTTTTGAGAATTGATGATTCAATATGATTATTTTGATAAAATTTCCAATGTGCTGATATTGATTTAGTGTTGATAAAATTATAAACAATAAGTATAAGTGAAAAGAAAGAAAAAAAAAAATAAAATAAAAATACAAGCCAAGCAAAATTTTGTAACGCAGCAAAATCTATTTGACTAAGCATAACAATCTAAAAAGAAAAAAAAAAAAAAAAACAATGTCATCACGAAGTCCAAATACATTGATGTCTACACCGTACGATGAAACATTCGATTATTTATTTAAAATCGTATTAATCGGAGATTGTGGTACAGGAAAAACATGTGTTGTACAACGATTCAAAACAGGTCAATATGAAGAACGACATGGAAATACGATTGGTGTTGATTTTTCAATGAAAACCGTCAATATTAATGGCAAAAAAATTAAAGTAAGCAATCAAATCCACCCCGTTTTTTTTCTAAATTTCAGTTCAACTTAGGCCATCCAATGCTTTCTCATTTATTTATTTATTTTTTTTTTTTTTTGATTTTCTGTGCGATTTCTAATTGATATACACTTTTGTTCTTCAATTGATTTTAGATAACACTATGGGACACTGCAGATAAGTATTTATTATTGGATTGTTTTTTCCGTGCTAGATAAGAAGTTTATTTTATTTTTTTTGAAAGTGACTTTTTTATCTATTTGCATTCGAAAAGTTTTTTTGTGTTTTTTTTAATTGACAAGCGCTCTTGAATGACAGATTCTTTTTTTCTTTTTATTTATACGTCAGGAACGTTTTCGTACCATTACTCAAAGTTACTATCGTTCAGCAAATGGAGTCATTATAGGTAAATAGAAGTGTCATTTTGAATGTGATTTCAAATAAGGATATGAAAGACGAATGACCATGAAAAATAAAAATTATAATTTTAATGAAAATTTCAATTATTTTCCCGGAATATTCGCAGTGTACGATATCACAAAACGATCAACTTTTTTGAGTATACAAAGATGGATTGAAGAGGTACGCCGTTACACCACATCAGATGTGATTCTCATTTTGATTGGAAATAAATGTGATTTGGAAGATGAACGAGAGGTAAGAAACAATTTTATGAGCAATTATTGAGATTCAATTTTTTTTCAACAATTTTCGATTTCATTCTTTCAAACTAATGATTTAACTTTCAGGTTCAGCTCAGTGAAGCTCAAGCTTTGTGTCAATACATACCAGAAATATCATTTGTTATGGAAACGTCCGCAAAAGAAAATACAAATATCAAAGACATATTTTATCTATTAGCGACCGAATTGATGGTGAATGCCTTTTTTTTTGTCAAGAAATAAAAAAAAAAAAAAAAAAAAAAAAAAATTACTAAAAGCATAGGTTCTGACAACAAATATTCTTTGAAAATTGCTAGAGATTTTCATTTTCAATGTTTAATGTTTCTTTCTGCTTGAAGAATTAATGTTTTAACAGTGGAGACCTTTGTTTTATTTGCTTACTTCAATTCAGAAAAAGAAAATTTCGTTCTTTTCATTTTGTTAGAATCTCTTCAGGAGACCCCCCATCAAAATGTGACTTAAATCAGTCGGTTATCAGAACCAATGAATAAAAAAAAAAAAAAAAACTTGTCTTGCCCAGCAGGAACCATTTAATTTTCATTTACATTTTCAATTTTCACTTAAATTTGATAAAAATTAATTTTGTAATTTTTTTTCATGTACAAAGGAACGTCAATCAAATTTAACGGCAGAAGAGGATGTAAATCAGCCTAGTATAACGATAACAGAGGGACAACCGGTAAATAGTTGTTCTGGATGCAAATTTCTGTGATACAACTGAATGGATTTGACCGATATTGGTGATCCGGAATGCCGAGCTTCATTAAATTGGAGACTAACAACTACTTCCAATGGACGCACACATTTGCCATACATACAGATTGATAATCTGAAAATTGCGTCGAAAAATTTGTAGTCAATTAAATCTAGGACATCGGATATTATTCGAGTAAAAATATAATCTTTATTTCATATATATAAATAAATACCGGTGCTGCTTCAACAATAACAATATTGATTTATGCGACGCAATAATGTTCATTCATAATTTTATTTGGCGATTAACCATATTATTTAAATTGTACCGTCTTGTTTGTGATTTTTTTTTTTTTATACTTATTTCTTTTTCTTGTTTTTTTTTTCATTCGTTTGGATATCTTTTCTACATATCGTTATTATTTTTAGTTTAGGCATTTTAACGGAAAAAATGCGCAAAAAAAAAAACAAATAAATTGTAACGAAACAAATGTAATAATAAAAATGAAGGCATCAAAACAACAACATCAAATACTAGTTTACCATTTCCAATTGGAATTTCCGTGCATTTCTTTTAATTGCTCGTTTCACTTTGGCGCCAGAATCAAGTTCTCCAAATCAAATTCAAGGTTCAATAGGTTATTCTCAAAGAATATCAATCAATTATTCGAAAGCACAAAACAAATTTACTGTTCGGGCGGTCAGTTATTGTGCCATAGAGATGCACAAATGTAAATTTACGTTAAACGATACGATCGTTCGTGCAGTGCATTCATGAATGACTCGTTTCATTTCGATTTTTTTTTCCTGCCATTTCGTGAGATTTGTTGTTAATTTTGTATGTACCAACGGCCGGTACAAAATGAATGAATGGAAGAACAAAAGAACGGGAAAACAAACAACCACAACAACAAAAAGTGGACGAAAAAGAAGAACATCGAGAATATGTGACAACGATGATTATGGCGCGCTTGCCAACACTCTTTACCTATTCGTTCATACAGAGATGATTTGATATTTCAGCAACGATGTTACAACGTTTTTACCTTAGTTTCACAGCGATCGTCACAATGTTCAGTTTATCCATTTGTCATTTCTCTTCATACACATAATGATCAATTCAGTGAACGCATGCTTTGTTTATACACAATTTTCATTTCGAATTTAAAATGAAAAAATCAGTTAAATTAGTACCAGTTTTAATTATAATCAATGTGACTTCTAGTGTTGCATTTTAAGTATTGTTTTTTTAATTAATTGCAAAAAGTATAGTGTAAATCGAAAAATAAAAAATCGCAAGTTCTATTGAATTCATTTTTTTTTTTCAATTGAGACTATAAATTGTGGACAATTATCAAGTTTCGGTGTTAAAGCGATAATCATATAAATATTTTCTTTGCTTATTTGGAGATTATTCAATTGTAAGTGAAATTGATTGAAATATTTTGTTATCAATAATTGATATCAATCTCAATTTCGTTTTTTCTGAATTCTAATGCGATCGCATGCATGTTCGCACAATGTATTGCTCTGTGTAAAATTAATTTCAATCAATTCAACATCTATCGTGAGTTTGCATAGTTTTCAATAAAAATCAAAATAAATTCGCAAATTTCAAATCAAATCAATAACTGATGAATAAAAAAAGAAATGTCAATCCAAATTAATATTTAATTGGCTTTCATATTCGATACAAATCATATTCAATTGATTTTTTTTTTTTTTTTTACTATTAATGACCAGCAATTTGGATAAATATATTTGAAAGGAATTAATCTCATTAGAACATTAAATTTGTGTCCCGTTTTTTTGTGTCTTTGCTGTTTGTTTAATATGTTCTTAAGCACGATGATCATTTTAAGCGAAAAGTGAATGATGCTTATCTAAGAAAGAGAGAAAGAGAGAGAGAGAGAGAGAGAGAGAGAGAGAGAGAGAGAGAGAGAGAGAAAGTAAGATATAACCAGATAGACCGAGATAGAAAGAGGAAAAGTGACCCCAGAGCAAGAGATATCGAAAAAGAGCAAGTTCGAGTGAGAGATCGAGAAAGTGAGAGAAAAATATTACTTGCGATTGAATTTGGCCGAATTTTATGTTAGTTCGAATGGTCGATAATGTTTTTTTTTTTTCTACTTATTTCATATATTTCCATTTCTAATTGTAATTGACCCAAAAAGACAGAACATATGATATGGCTGGTAAACAACTGCGTGTCGTTAAACAAGTTGAGGAGAAGAAAGAAAAAAAAAAGTTAGAATTTACGTAGAAAAAGTAAAAGATGCATGACGACGAGGTTGCCGATGATAAAAAAGAAAAAAAAATAAAAATGTCTAAGATGTGAGTACTTGCTGAATAGATTAGAACCGGTCGTTTATGTGACTCGCAAAGATAAAATCAACAAAACGGTTCGCTTCAACTTCTTTCTCTCATTGCTTTTGTCGAGATAGTTTCATGGGATTCTTTTCATTCTTAGTCATTTGAACTATTTTATGATCAGTATGAATGAAAGGAGAAGTTTTTCGCATCACTTCTTTTCTCTTAATTATTTATTATCACAAATGTAAATTGTTTGATAATGAAAAATGGGGGAGTCATAGAAGAAAATCATCGGCTATTTTTCAATTAACCATTATTAGCCATGAAAATCGAATAAGAGATGCATTCTACATTTTTTGTAAGTTCTGAATACTTTCGGTGCGAAATATTAAGAATCAAACTTTTTTGTTGCTACAAATCAACAAGGAAGTAATAAATTTTTCACGCCTATGCGCGCATCTGGTTAACTGTGGCTTAGAATATATTTATCTGACTGTAAGCTAATGCATCATTATCTGTTGAATGGTCTGATTGCAAAAATACATAGAATCAAAATGTGTTATAACAATTCTATGAGCCAATAAGAATTTAATTGTTGTTATTCTGTGTCTCATGAGCTCATATTTGCGGTAATTAGACAATGAATTTATTGTAAATGGTATAAGACAACAATGCGCAAAGAATAAACACTTTCTAGCTTTGAATAGAGATAAATCCAAGCCAAGTCAAACACACATAAATTTCCACAAAACACAATAATAGAATAAAAAACGATGTGTGACACTGTAAGCTAATTCAAGCTTCTGTTGCTATCAAAAAAAAATTTTTTATTTCTTTCATTTTGATATACACGTTTAATTCCACATTTTCTATATTATTAATATTCGGAAGCGGTTTGTGGTGTGTGACACACTGTATGTAATTACGCATTGTTTTGTCTTTTTGCACACTTTAACCATATTGGTTCCAAAACGTAGAAATTCTCCGATTTGTTTTTTTGTTTTTTTCTATTTCTTTGATTCTTCTTCATGTTACTTGATGGCAGTCCTACCAAAAGTAGTCGTACTGAGTCTTATATTATTTTTTTTTTATCGCTCTCGTTTTTTCCATGCATAAATTTATTAGTTGGTTTGCTTACAATTGAAAACAATCACGAAATAATTCAAATTTCCATTGTCTGCATACAAATGTACGATATAAATAGATGAAATAAAATGAAAAAAAAAAAAAACACACGAAGAAATATTTGTAACTTTAATTGGATTTCGATGAATGAATGAGTGAACATATAAACTTGTATCTCAATTAAAATTGGAAATCGAAGAAATTTTTTGCATAAGATTGAAAAGCGGAAATTCATACATCACGTCAATTGTATTTTCGAAAATTTTTATTGACAGATTAAGCATATTAAATGACATTCCAAACCAAACAACCCATTTGATTTTGATCAATTGAACACTTTCGATTTGATTTATTTAACACACAAAACACTATTGATAATTTATTTGTTGAAGAAACAGCAAAAAAAAAAAAAAAAAAAAAAAAAAATGCAAACAAATTTGTTCCCCCATTATCAATTTCAAGACATTGATTTAGAATCAATATTTCATGGATGGCATACTAAATAATGTGTAATGCATCTGTTTGGAATAATTGATGAATAACACGAGGTTTAAATGTACGCTTTGTTTATTTATTTATTTTTTTTTTTTATATATTTTTTTCGAGACAGAAATAGAATAAAATTAGAATAATGATGAATTAAAATGATTTTCTCGTAACTGTTTTATTTACCGAAATAGTAAAGAAGCACATGAAAATGATGACAAAAAAAAAATGTAAAAAGTGAAATGGATTTTGAGAATAGGAACGCGAGAATCATTCTAAAATGTAATGAAGAAATGTGACCAATTGAAAAGTGCAATTGAAATTCATAAATCGAATATTCTCATTCACATGTGAATCAGAACGCACATCAACATAACACACAGTAGGCATCGAATATATCAACAGGCCATTCAATTTTTTTTTTTTTTTTTTTTTAATTTTTTTTTTTTTTGCAATTTCTTACTCGCTAGTTTTTTTTGTTCTCTCTCCATTTCCGTCGCATCGTACATTCACATTAAAAATTGGTCGTTTATTTTACTCATGACACGATCATGACCTAGTCTTTTGCGGCTACAATAATTTCTAATTCTCTTTTCTATATCCAAACTGAAAGTAAATTATTTAGAATCACATGCAGTGCAGTTGGTTTTTCTTTTTTTTTTCTTTACTGTTGTATTTGTGTCTATTTCACTGTCTCATCCTCGAAAAAAGGTAACTTTTGAGAGGAAAAAAATATCGAAGACGAGAAACAAAAAGAAAAAAAAAAAAAAACGTCCACATCGAGAGTCATTCGATTACTTTTTTTTCGCCCAGACTACAAATGGTAAACAAATGCCTCATACTATATGGTTAAACCTGTTCATATTGCGTTCTGTTCAAGAAAAAAAAAGAACATGAAAATGTTGGATGAAAAACGTTTTGAAACCTCTTCGTTCATCAGAATGCAATGCTTTACGCTTGCTTTATCATTCAATGGCAATTGAACCAGTATGAAAGTAAATATTGAACCATTAAGAATATATTCACTATTCGTGCAATTGATATAATGATGAACGAAACTATTGAATTTGTTCAGCGGTAAATTCGAAATGGAAAATAAACGAGAATCTTTGTTTTTTTTTTCGTTTTTTATTGGCATCAGATGGAATTGATATGGTCGTTATGTATGATTTAAGCCAAAGCGCAAAAGAGCATTTAGGGCAACCAGAAAGGATTTAATGGGCAATGATTTTATTGAATATTGCCACTGGGCGATCTCATTTCCTATTTTTCAATTTTATTCGATTGGAAGAATGAAAAGAATTTTTCTTTTTCTTTTGATAATAAAAATGACAAAAGCAATAACATACTTTGCATTCATTCACTTAAGTGAACCACAAAATTTACATTATGTTTGCATGAACATAATTTTCATGAACATGAATGTTGAAAATTTATTTATGTGAAAGATGATATACAATACACCAATGATATTGGTAGAAACATTGTAAATGATATGATTATAGGTTAATCCATTACAGTTGATATGAATGATGTTATACTATACAGTCTGATGTATGATACATAAATTAGCCAAATTTGTGATCTAAAGTGATTCTAATTTCAATGTGTGATTCAAGGCATTCTGGAGCGAAAACCGATTCAAACAATGAAAAATAGCAAGAAACATGGTTCGTCTTCACTTTTCATAATATGAAATGCAATAAATCAAAACCATATACAAGTAGTTAATCATAAAATGATCATTCACATGATTGGTGTCATAAATTTTGTTAGCAAACGAGCATATGCGCAATTGCAGTATACTACGTTGTATGTGGTTGCATTCATTATGTATATATGCATTATTAACATAATCAAGCATACAGTGAACATGCCCAATGGAATGAATGTATTTTGTGTACACAGTAAAATCAAACCAAAATGATTTTAACATAAAAACCTGTATGTCATTAATAATTTTTACGGGCAAACTATTTATCAATTATCCACAAAATAATTTATGTGAAGTCACGGATGGTGGCGTTTTTTTGTGACATTGCATGCGAACTTGCATTACGTGATCTTGAAATATGCACTGAATTTGTATAGTTAATGAAAAGAAGAAATGAACGAAAGCGAGATAGTTAAATGGAGAGAGAGAGAGAGAGAGAGAGGAGAGAGAGAAAAGGAGAGAGAGAGAGAGAAAGGGAGAGCGAAAAGGGAGAGATAAATAGATAGATAGATGGAGAAGCGACAGAGAGGTCGATCGAGAGCGAGATTTTTCTCATCTTTTCGGATTTTTTTGAGCAAAAATGGAGCTCGGTTCAAGCATTCAATGATTATGTTTGACCCACTTTACTGTTGGACGACAGTTTTTGTTTTTGTTACCAAAAAAAACATCGCCTGATAAATACTATTTGCAAAGTGTGGACAGGCCGAATTTTACATGAATTGTTGTACAAATGATTATGATGTAACTGTAAAACATGCTGCCAAATTATGTGTGATCAACTTAAGGCAGGTCCAGTTTTTATCTCAACCAACTCCTTTATGTGTGGTTTCAATTCATTGTTATTTTGCTCATTTTCTTACCATTTCATTCGTAATTATGAGACTGATTTTGTTCAGTTCATCATAATTGGATGTGATAAGATATAAGTAGCTCGATAAGTAGCTCCTTGTTAATGTAAATATGTTCATTGCATTTCTCAGAATCGTTTATGAATTTGTGTTTTGAGAACACCAAAAATCCCTAAACTGCACACCGCACAGTTTCAAATTTGCAAATTGCAGTCCAAACTTGTTTGAAATCGTTTTAAAATTGATTTCACATGTAAAATACGCACATTCGTACATGCACGAAAGAAATAAAAAAAAAAAGTGAAAAAAAGAAACATTCAAAGTAAGCAAACCTGTTGCGTACAACTATTGATAAAAATGGGAATCATTTTCTAGGGAAAAGAGTCCGCAAAAATGCATGAAAATTGGTAATATGTTTTTAGTGATTTATCACATCAAAATCGAAGACAATAAATTGAATGTCGATGTGAATACATTCGTGTAGAAAGAAAAAGAGTCGAAAAGATGTTACTGTGTCAAGTTGTCATAGGCGTCGATCAAACGAAATGTTCAAATCATCAATAATGTGGATAATGATATCAAGACTCTATCTAGTTCTTAAAACGAAAAATTTCAGACATTACACATTAATTTATTACTTTCTGACGCAAAAAGCCTACTTTTCCCAGTCCAATATCCGTCATTAGATTAGAAAAGAATTTCAATGTTTTCTTTTCACGAAAATTATGCAAATAATCCGTGTCATGGCCAATGATGTGCGATATGAAATCTGTGTGTATGTCATCAATTTGCCTTTTTTTTTGCAGATTTCTCTCATTTGAATTCAATGAGACGATCTATTACGTATCAACTGGTCATTTATTGTCACACACATTGGTAATTAATAAATTGAAAAGATTCTCGTGTACAATTCAAAATGAAATGAAACGCCCATCAATTTGATCATTATGCGTGAGTGCTGAAATATGAATAAAATTTTTTACTTTTTTTTAATGATTCTTTTCTTGTTTTTTTTTTTTTTTTTTTTTTTTTTTTTGCAATTAGAAAATTGACCAAATCATCATGATGCTCAAGCATCATTTCATATTTACTTTATGGAATTAGAAATGAATCAGTTTTAAATGTGCGACGCCAATGTACATCGTTAGAAATCAATTGAGTGTATTTTCTTTATTTTGATTACTAGACGCATGCTGACGCACAACATAAACTTGGAATCCATTCTAATTACAAATTAGAAACTTTTTTTTTATCACATATTCATTTAACGTGCACTGATTTATGTTATACCATAAAAAAAAAATTCACTTCCAGTTGAAATGTAGGAGGGAGGAAGCATGTGACATTTTTTTTTTCCTCTTCATTTTTCTTTTCAATCCATTCATTTCATATTTTTTTTTTTTCTTCAAATTCTGTCCAATGTGCAACAAACTACAAAGATGTGCGCACATTGAGGAAATTCACTTGTGCATTGTGTTCTCTCATCCGTATTAACCACAATTACACAGTTCATTGCACTAGTTCCCTAGATTCTTGATGCTGTCGTTGTTGCTTTTACTTCAGCACGTTCGCGTACCAATCATTTCATTTCTCTTTGACAAAATTATTGCAAACAGGGAATCTTGTTGTGCGACTATGTGAAGTTGCGTGCACATTTTATCCATATGCTATAGGTGCGTAACAAACTTCTGCTCGTCAAATGTTCAATCGGATTATTTTACCGAATGGTTTTTATTATTAGATGATGCGCATTGCTCATCCATCACATTAAAGCATTTCATTCATTTCTATTTCATTTTGTGTACACATTGTTTCACTTACAAATCAAAACGATTAAATAAAGTATGAAAAAGATAGAAACAATTTACCATAATACATTCAACGATATGAGCCGAGGAAATTAAGTTAATGGATTGAAGAATAAGAAAAAGAAATTTTGTAAATTTATCGCAAATGATCATATCGCGGTGAAAACATATCTTTGTAAATGAAGATCTTTTTACAAGAAAATTCTTGACCACCATACATGACCAGAAGTCCACAAAAGTTGCATTACTGTTTTGATGCATCAGCACCAATCAACTTATAAATTTAGTCATAATAATAATCGTAAAATTTACATTTATCCATTCATAGATTTCATTTGGGTGCAACAAACTCTGGACCAAATCAGTTGTTTATAACATGGATGTGCTTGCATTTTGGTTAAAATCCATTGTGATTATTGTGATAATTTCATTTGTATCAAGTCAAAGTATAATACAATCAAATGACCATAGCACAACTACAAATTTAGACATTGAACAAATTAATCAAATGTTTATTAGTCGAACAAAGCAAAATAACTCAAATGCGATGAAAAATGCAAATGCAAAAACGGAATCAAATGCTAAAATTAAAAAGGAAATTGATAGAAATCATTTAAATGATGCGAATAAGCCGCATTCAAGGAAAAAACGTTTAATTTGGATCACCGATGATGGTCGACTTGCATTACCACCTGGTACTGTGCTCAGTTTAACACCAACATTATCATTGCCATTGGTTCGATATCCATTGGAGGGATTTCTATCGAATATGACAATGAGCTTTCCTCTAACTATTGATTTTGATAAATTGGGCTTGACTGACAATGAAAATCCATTGGGTGTCTTACCACCAATTTTTGCACGTAAAATGGGACGAGCCGCAGGATCAGCGTTAGGTACTTTTTTTTTTTTTTTTTTTTTGATTCATTTCTCATCAATTTTCGTCATAATTTAATTATGTTTATTCACAAAATTAAATTTGTTTGGATTTTCTTAATTTTTACAGCCGATTACATTGGTTCATATTTAACATCACGAAAAGCTCGTTCAATATCTGAACAAGAAGAAGATTTTATGACAATTACATCGGCAAAAGCACCAATTTTACCTGAAAAACATAAACACGCATTTCATGGTGGCGAACGTGCAATTTTATACGGCATTGCCGAAGATCTTTTATCAACATTTGGTGTTAATGGAAAGGCATGCATATTGCGAACCATTTGTGAAATTCATTCAAAAAAAACACTTGAACATTTCGGCTTTCTTGGTGAAGTTGCCAAATTATTTTTTACGTATGTATTTCAATACAATCCATATATTATTTGAAAATATTTTGGTTTTCGGCTTAATTTCATTAATCATTTTCAGTGTAACTAAATCAAATTATGCACATATGCTGACAGAATACGTAACAGCACAACAAATTGGTGAAGGAAAAATTGGTCCCGGAGAATGTTTTCCATATTATAAAAAGTGTCCAAAAAGTATTTTCAAGAATTCAAGAAAAGCCAATAAATATAGGTGAGAAACCTTTTCAGAATTTGTTCCAAACAATTTCAATAAAAGTTTAGAAATGAAACAAAAGTTTCAACAAAAGTTTAGAAATGAAACAAAAGTTTCAACAAAAAAAAAAAAAAAAAAAAAAATTCAAATATCAAATTCAACAAATCCATTCTCTTTTTATTTACATTTCAGCCATATATCGTCAAATGAAAATGAATTAGATAAGTTTGAATCTGAATTGGATGAAAATGAAATTGATTTGGTGGGCGATGCTGAGAATGAATTGTCGCAATTCAAAGAGAATGTCGATGCTGCGCAATCAATGTTTAATATGTAAAAGGCAGTAAAATGTAACAAAATTATATTTTTTTTTTTTTTTCGTGTGTAAATGTTTAGTTGTACGAAATGACAACCAACCAATTCGTTGATAAATGTGTAAAATGTATAATTAAGCAGAACATATACATTTCTAGTCGTTTAGGATGTTTGACGATCATTTATTTATTGACCATTTAACAACCTAAGATAAATATTATTTGCTCGATGCAATACAGTTTATGCTTAGCAGCCAAAATAGAATTTTAATTTTATGTCTAACATGATTTTTTTTTTTTTTTTTTTTGTTATTTTTCGCATTGAAAATTCATTTTTATCATCACCGGAAAGTGTTATTCAGTCATTGGTATCCATTTCACTTAAAAAGATGCTTAAAATGCGTATTTATGCATAAATTCTACTGATAATTTTTATTTTATAATTCATAATTCGATACGACGAATAGAATAAAATTAAAAGGAAGAGTAAGAAAATTATCAAATAATGATAAGTATTCCAAAATTATTTGCTCTTTAAATTGTAATTGGTAGACGTAGATTATGAATAAGATATCAATTGTGCGCCAGAATATAATAAATAAATTAACGTTTCAATAAGAAATTTACAGTTGTTTTCAGTTCATATTCAATAATTTAATGTACTCATTATTATTATTCTATTGATATTTTTGATTTATTATGTATGCCTGCGTATACAATGGACATATTAAATGTCCTATCAGCAAGTCCCCACATGCAGTATGTAGTTTTCTATGTTTAATACTTTGTCCATTTGTTTTTATCAATTTCAGAAGAAAAATTGTTGATTCTATTTACAGGAGGTTATTGCACAAACTTAATAGTCAAGCATGTACATTAAACTTCCGCTGGGTTACTTAGTAGCAGATTTTAGTATAGCGATAATATGTATTGTGAACAAAATGAATAAGTTATTTTGCTTTAAAAAATATTAGAATTTTTACAAAAAAAAAAATTACTTTCATTCACAATATTATTTCAATATTTTATAATTAAAGATTTTTGTGGTGCGAATGTGGCCAATAAAAGCAAGCAAAAAACTTAAATACGTATAGATGAAATGGAAAGTAAATGGAAAAAGAGAGAAACAAAAAAATGAAAAGTATGGCACAATGTTTAATAATGAATATAAAATATGAAAAAAAAGAGTTTGTCAGTCAATTTTACGAATTTAAAACGAACGAATTTGTTCGGTTGTTTTTTTTTTTTTTTTTTTTTTTTTTTTTTTACAAAGTTGAGTGATATGTAAATGTATTTGAGCAAAGTGTGTGTGTTGAATATTGACGAAATAATGTCGCTGACACAATATTGTATATAAACGAATAAGACAGAAGAAGCGATATGTATAAACATAAATGAGATACGATGAAATAAGCGATTCATAGCTACAAACTAAGTGGATCTTGTCGCATACTTTGATAATGAATATGCGTTGCTTGTTTTTATTTATGAACATCGATTAGTTAAGGTAACATCTCGATAATTCATCACTCAAAATCAATATGATTTTCCATAAAGTTTTTGCAATCATTGTCATTATTTTGGTGTCGATGACATTGTAAGTGATTTTATGCTTTGAACGTTGTTATTTGTTATTTTCAATCAATTCATTTCATTTATTAGTGCGAAAAACGAAGAACTACCAAGCTCTCAAGACAAGATACGAATAATTAGAGCTCAACCTGCGTTAGTATTTTAATCATATTTCAAATATGTTTTTTCCCAATATTGATTGAAATAATCAAAATTAATTTCATTACAGAAAATTACCAACTAAACCTGATGCTGTGGGTGAAAGTAAAATAATTTTAAAATTTCGTGTTAAATTTATCTAAGATTCTTTCACAATTTTTCAGATTTTTTTAAGCCAAAGGATTGTGTTTTAGTGCCATTTACCGCTGCCACTTTCGGTGTTGGACTTAGATCTGTATATGAAAATGTTCAAAAAATGACAATTAACTGTGAACCAAATAAATGTTGCATAACCTTTGCGCACAACGCTAAAAAAGAAAGCGCTGAAAATCAAACTATTTCTATTGAATTTCATGGCATAGATGGAGGTGTGCATGATATTTTAGAAGGGCTACATATATCTTCTTTTAGTTTAAATACTGCAACAGTGAACATAACATCAAAATTCGAAGAAATATCATTGAAAACTATCAATAATCCATGCATTTCTATGATTCAACTTTCTTGCGGCATGAATGTAATGAATGAACAACAAAAACCAGCTGTAATTCTTATGGATAATGTACTAAAACAATACCCTCAATTAACAAAATATGAAGGTTCCAGCAATGATGAACCATTTTGTGTATATTTCAACAGCTTCTTTATTAATCATAAAATATTTTACTGCAATTTTGATGAACACTCAGATTATGAAGATTACAAAAGCTGTATCAATTCCTATATCAAAGTTGAATAAAATTACATGTAAACATTTGTTGCTAATTTTTGAAATAGAAAAATAGAAAAAAAAAAACAAATACTTTTAAGCAATAACAACTGTTGAATTATGTGTATAATTGACAAATGTTTTAATCCTAATTGAAACCTAGTCAAATTGTAATCTAATTGCTCCTTTTCAACGGAAATAAACAATTTGACTAAAAATGCGATGTTTTTTTCTCGTTTTATTTATCTAATATTGAGTGATGTTTAAATGTATTTCGATAAATTGTGTGCGACACACTACAACACAGACATATGTAATTTCTTGTTTGTATAGAATACACATTTCATTATGTCTTCTGTTTAATATGAATATGATTGAATTCTGATCATGAAATAAATTTACATCATAGTTAACATAAAAATACAAATAGCTTGTGTTGATTTCAGAGATGACGACGTAAGTTTGTAGTAAAGTCAATGACCAAATGCCAAGGATTAATCATCAAAAACAAGACATTGACAGTGAAATTATATCGATAGTATTGTTGGTACGAATTCAATCTTCAGTTGAGAAATTCAGGGATGGATCGAAATGGTATGCACAAAAAAAAATATGGATGTTTGAAGGTCAAAATTTTAAAAATATAAGAATGGATGTGCGAAATAAATTTTCTTTGAAAACATTTCAAAACTGTCATATTTAAATTGATCTTTTATAATTTTGTATGATTCATCATACTTCAACTTCACCATTTCAAGGTGATAATTCACATTCTAAAATGTGAAATAATGAATATTTGCATCTTTTCAAAATTGCAAACGGAACGTGTTCAAATTCTTTTAAATATTTTAAATTCACTACTAAAGTCACCTTTAATTGACGTGAAAAAAAGTCTTTGAGTCACTTTTTGAAAAAGATGGAATTTCAATAATTTTTAGTCAATAATTCCACGGGAAAATTCTTCTAACATCTGTTGGGTCTTAGAGGCATATTTGTACTGTCACCAAATTACTATAAATATTTAGGAAACTACGATTGATATTTAATTTATTTCGAGGACTCATCTTAAGTATTTACTCGAATCAATATGATTTTCCGTAATATTTTTGTAATTATTGTTATCGTTTTGGTGTCGATGATATTGTAAGTGATCTTATGCTTTAAAATATTCAATGTTTTATTATTTATTTTCATTTATTTATCAGGGCAAAAAAGAAACTACCAAACATTAGTGGCAAGACTCGAAAAACCAGAAGTACTCAGCCTGAGTTAGTATTTTAATCGTATTTCAAATATGTTTTTTTATTCATCATTTTTAAATCATGGAAACTAATAATCAAAATTAATATCGTTAAAGTAATTTGCCCAATAAACCTGATGCTTCTGGAGAAAGTAAATTAATTTTTAAAATGACCGGGTTAAATTCGAAAATTCATCTCAAATTCTACCACAATTTTCAGATGTTTCAAATACAAAGGCTTGTAGTTTAGTACCATTTACTGTTGCCAATTTCAAAGTTGGACTTAGAGCTGTTTATGATGAAATTCAAAAAATAACAACTGACTGTGAACCAAATAAATGTTGCATAATCTTTGCGCACAATGCAAAAACAGGAAGCGTTCAAAATCAAAGTGTTTCTATAGAATTCCGTCACATCGAAGGAACTATTCGTAGTGATTCAAAAGTGCTGCAAACATGTCCTTCATCCGCTGGACGTAGCTTGGATACTGTAACAGAAGAAATACCGTTAAAATTAAATGAAATTTCAATAAAAACTATCAATAATCCATGCATTTCTATGATTCAACTTTCTTGCGGTAAGAACGTATTGAACGGACAACAAAAATCAGCTATAATTCTTATGGATAACGTACGAAACCAATACCCTCAACTAACAAAATATGAAGGTTCCAGCAATGATGATCCATTTTGTATAAATTTTAAACATTTCTTCATTAACCATCAATTATTTTATTGCAATTTTGATGAACGCTCAGATTATGAAGATTACAAAAGCTGCATCAATCCTTATTTCAGAGCTGAATAATGTTACGTACAAAAATGAATCACCTAGTGAATCACCAATCACCTAGTGAATCACCACCAATCTATGAAAAATAAAAAGAAATTCCTTAAAATAATAATTATTTACTTTTCTTTTCTTTTCTTTTATTTTATTTTACATACATCTCTTGTGAAAAAGTTTTTCACAAATGAATAAACTCTAAAAGTTAATGAAAATGTAACTAACATATTGAATCAGCATGGTATTTTTGCATTTTTTTCCAAAAAATATAAAAAACATACAACGAATGCCACATTGGTAAATATGAACAATCGGCACCAACAACTCAAGCACATAATAAAAGCATTAAAAGTAGAATAACGGAAAAAGATTGATTTTACCTTAATCAAATATTAAAAAAAAAAAAAAAATTGCAGAAAAAAACAAATACCAAAGAAACATTTTCTTGAATTTTATAATTTTTGACTGACAATCATAAGACCATAGTTTAGATTTTGGTATTTGTCAGATTGGTTATTTTTAAGGTTTCATTTGTTACTGATACTGACGCTGACAGTGTTTGCATCATTTCTCAAATATATATTGATAGTACAAAAAAGTTTCTTCTGTTTACTAAACTTTCTGTAAAAAGTTTCTTCTGATTCATATTCAACAGTTTTTTAAAGACATTTCACATTTATTTTCATAGCAGTGACTTTGTGCAAAAAAAAAATATTAACGATTTTTCTAATTTTCATATATTTTTATTATTTCCAAAATAATTTGTTTCAAAAAAATTATTTAAAGAACGAGGCACATTTTGACAATGCTTTTATACCATTTAAGTTTTCGTATATAAAATTACAGTGAATGGCGTCTCCACTTCTATAGCATAACATACGAAAGAGCTTTAATGGTATAAAGCGGTGCCTGATTCTTTCAGATTTCAGCATAAATTCGATAATTTTTAACAGGTTCCAATAAGTTTTGACGATCAATGATGTTCATTTTGCAGAAATTTTCCATAAATTTCTGGTAAAAAGTGCCATCAAATTGACAAATTTCCTAATAAAAAATCCAATAATCAATAATATTTTGAAAAATTGCATCTAAAAAACATCCATATTACCTGAACAAATGGCAGTAAGCCGGCAATCGCAATGTTTTCCCGAACTTGTAAAAAAGTGTGTCGATATAGATGAGCTGCATGAATATTTTTTGCTACAACTACAGTTGGGAAATCAATATTTAACGTTGAATTGGCATAAACCATTTTCTCCGTATAAAGAATTCCATCGGCTTCCTCGGTATTCAGAAGTTCATTCTATCGAAGAATAATTTTATCAAATTAATAATTTCTTTAGAATCTATTATGAAAATTATCCATTTAAGTGAACTGACATACTTTAACTAAAATAAAAAGTGTGGCGCAAATTAGCATGAAATTCTTCGGAAGTTTTCTCATTACGGACAATACATCATCCGAGAATGACATGATCCATCCCAAAATGTTCCATTTTTTATTAAAAATTTCCTCGCTATTATTTTCAATATATAATTGTTCCAATGGAGGTATAGAAACTGAAATGTGAAGAACATAATATGATTCAACGAAAATTAGAAAAAAAAAAAAAAAAATTCGAAAATGCCCTTACAATCAGGATATATTGGTGTTTCAATATGTGCAATGTATTCTTGATCATGTTGTGCCTTAGCCAATAACGTGAATTTATATGAGCTTCCTTTCATTTGCTGTCGAATGATTCCCATATTTTTCTTCACCCAATCAATTAAAATCATCGGATAGTTTAAATCTGGTTTAATACCATACATTACATCATAAGAGAGTTGAATAACAAAAATGGTATTCATATAATGCATATAATATGCATACATGCTTGTATTCAATAATTTCATCTCAATTGGATCGTTTATAGTTTGCGGTGGAATGTTAATATTATAGTAATCAAGGCTGCTCCGTATTATCTTTAATATTTCATCGTCTTGACGACCAAAAACACGTCGAGTGATTTTCTTAATATTGTCATCCGAAAGAGAAATCGTACCAACTTTTCGAACATATTTTGCAACATTTTGAAAGCGATAATGCATTGGACCCAAACTTTTGTAAAATTGTCCTAATTGATCGAAAAATCCATGTGTAAAATCATTGCTCATTAAAGTTGCAAATAACGGCAGCTGATACTGACGAAGTGAGCAAATTTTTAAAATGCCATCTTTATTGTATTTCATTGTTTGTATTTGATTTGTTGTTGTTAATTTGATATCTTTTGATGACCAAAGATTCCACGGTCCATCAAAAATGAGAAAATCGGTATCATTTGATAAAATAGCAATTGCATTGTGATGTCTTGCATATTGAACAATTTCCAAATCACATTCATATCGCACTGAATAATGAAATTCACCATATGCTTGTGCCATTAACTCCATACTATCAAATATTGCAAAAGACATTTCAATGGAATTCATAATTTCATTTGGCGTTTTACCTAAAAGGGAAACAACAAAAGTAAATAAAAATAAATAATATATTCATAAATGTTTAACTTATTGATAAAAATGAATATTCAATTCACTAGATATTTTAAATATTTATGGATATGGTTTTACCATCGCCAAGCCAATCATAAAATTGTAAACCATCTTGGTATTCTTGATTGCGTCGTCTTAGCCATTCATCTACTTTTTCTTCACGAATGCATAAATCGGAAAAAAATACCAATGAACATCCAGTTGATTCCAGTGCATCCAATATTTTTTTCCATGAATTTTTTATACTTTCATAACCACCACCACATGTTGAATCGTACACATTTGTCGTTATACAATTGCCCAAACTTAGAAAATCAATTACAATTATTGGAATTTGATCCGGATTTTCCCTATATGAAAATGAAAATGAATAAACAAACATTTTTCAAATGCATTTCTCAAATAGATTTCTATAGTCTTACTCTTTCCACCTGCCAATCTCATCATTAAGATTGATTTTTTTTATTTGTTTTTTAATTTTTAGAAATGTTGTCAAGCCTCGTACACCCATCTTTCTTCTAAAAAGTAACTAAAATTGCTAATGCATTGAAATAATTGTAATCAAAGTTACAGCTCTAGTTTTAACTTTGAACAAAGAACTATGTTTGAATTCTGCAATCAACTTTATAAACTGCTTGCTTGAAATTTAAAATTTAAAATAAAAAATGATTTTTTTTTTTTTTTTTTAATCACAAAATCACCAAATTATGTTTTGTTCACAGTGTGATCTAAAATAAAAACAATGAATAAACACTGTTGGCAAGATGTGATTTTGACAAAAGTCTGCTAAAGTTATGTTGGCAATTTGACATTTCACTATAAACAAAAATCAAATTCGATAATTCGTTGATTAAAATCATTTATTTTCAATTTCACGCAATTTTTACTGAACATTCATTTTATTTTACCATTTAATTTCGAGTGAGTGACTTTGACATTGACATTTGTGGTTGCAAATGTTTTGACGCATAATATCATAATATCATAATAATGTTCTTCTTTTTCAAAAATATATCGTTAATAAGTCTTAAGCATTTGATAACGGTCAATAAAAAGTTGTTTTGTACCAAATTAATGGGTATTATTATTGGCTCATGTTATTTTTTGTAGAATTACATCATCTTGAGAGATGGCAGATAAAAATTATCCACCTGTCCGAATGACTGAGCTGATTGTTTGATCGGTCGGATGAACATATAAGACAGGCCGAACACTTCGGACATGATTTTGAATGGACATTTTTTTCAGTTCGAACACTCGGACACATTCAAACCAATTCTGCAATTGTCAAACCGACAAAATGTCTTTGGACATCTGTGTCCGTCTGCCATCCCGAATCTGTAGAAATGATGAAAATACCATTTTGGATCTGATATCTAAATTATCAGCAGTGCTCTTCTTGGGCTTGCTTATAAACGGCTTCTTTTCCTAAGCTGCTTAAATAAGCCAGCTTAGAAAAAACAGCCGCTTATAAGCAAGCCCATGAAGAGCACTGATTATCAGGCAAGTTGATTGCATACCTTGACCAGTTGGAGCTAAGCAGTATGGTGGTTCCAAAAGTATTAAAATGATGTAAATAGAAAATATTGAATAAGAACTATTTTAAGTAACTGAAGTTCAGTTTGAACAGATTGCATTTTATATTATAAATTTTGAATCTCCTTAATATGCAAATCGGAATAATGAAAATTTCTTTGTGTGGAATGAAAAATGTTGATTATAATTTTAAATAAATTCCATAATCTAAATTGTCATATTCAATTTATTATGATTATAATGCAAATACATTCTTTTATTATTTCTTTTGTCAATTTTTAACCTCAAGCATAAAAATGTAAGAAAAACAAAGAAGAAGAAAAAAATTTAAAAACCACCTTTATGAACATCGATAAAAAATATGTATCAATTATAGATTTTTATTGAAAATTTCGTTAACGGTATTCCAAATTGTACATTCAAATCAGTGGTAAACATCTGGTTTGCGTCTTGGCTTTTGTATAATGAGAATAAGCTGACATACAAATACACATACACAAAAACATCTAAACAACTTATCCACATGCACATTGGACAGCCATACATGAAACGCGTAACCAACTGTCAAACTGTTTTCCATTTATTCTTTGTGTCGGTCGCTATGCATGAATTTGTCTTGTGTATATTCAAATAAAAAAAAAAAAAAAAAAAACTTTATTTTTTATGGTGCGTGTGTGTCTAAATGCTATGACAGTCAATGAAGAAATTTAATTATTTTTTTTATTTTAATCAATTTTGAAGAAAATATTTAGTTTAATTAGTTGTCATTTTAGTTTAATTGTCATTTTTAATTGTCAAATCTACACAATCATATGACAATGCATTTTAGTGTTTATTTTCAAATATAAATTGTAAATACGCTAAAATAGTTTTTTGAAATTTAATGAATTGTGAATGTGACGTTCTTGTGTGATTTTAATGAGAGAAAAAGAAATAAAAGAACATACAAAAACAATATATACAGATAGGTATTATCATCATCTGAATCCTTTCATATAAATTATACTGTAGGAGTTTAAGTTATCTTATTCATTGTGACAAGAAATGAAAAAAAAAAAAAAACACCAACAACAAAACGTAATTTGAGTAATTGAATTGTAGCGAATTTATATACAACACAAAGACACGCAATTATATATAGAGAAGAAAAAAAACATTGATAGCAACATAACGATTTGATTGAAATATTAAACTAGCAACAGTTATTATAAAAGAGAAATTAAATTGACAGTATATGAATCAAAAGAACAATCAACATTTTGAAAAGAAAATAGTTTGGAATTTGTGTGGAAACAAAAATGGCTGAAAATGATGTTTTAAGGCATAACAATAATACACCCAGTGATGATTCGGATCATGATACACATTCAAATAATTCCGTACCAGAATTAAAAGGATATCTAAGCAAATGGACCAATTATATTCATGGATGGCAACCTCGATTTATCGTATTAAAAGATGGAACATTATCCTATTACAAAAGGTAATTTCAATATCATTCATTGAATTTTAACAAAAAAAAAAAAAAAATATTTATTTTATTTCATTTCAATGCATTTCACAGTGAATTTGAAAGCGATTATGGTTGCAGGGGTGTCATTAGTTTGGATAAAGCTACAATAAAAGTAATTTAACATATGATCAAATGTGTAATGTTGACAATTCATTCATACATTTTTTTCTTTTTTTTTCGTACAGAGCCATGAATTTGATGAATGCCGTTTTGATGTATCTGTAAATAATTGTGTATGGTATTTGCGCGCCGAAACTCCTGAAGATAAAACACATTGGGTCGATGTATTGCAATCATATAAAGTGCCGATGGGCATTGATATGACTGCATTGATGCGTCATGGCAGCACCATTTCACTTGTATCAAATTCACATTTATTCAATCAAAACTCAGGTAATAGTGGACTATTAAAGGAGAAAATCAACGAAATTGAAACATTTAGAGACATTTTATCGAGACAAATCAATACATTGCAACGGTAATTTCATTGATTAAAAACATTTTGTTTTTTCGTTTTTTGTTTTGGTTTTTGTTTTTCAGTTTGAAATTTTGTCTAGAAATATGTAAATTATTGAGGATATTCTTTATTTTACAGTTATTACGATGTATGTTCGAGTAAAAGGAATAATGATAGCACAGAATTGCCAAGTGACTTGAATACCATCGATTTAAAAGTAAACAAACGAAAATAATAATCATTCTAATTCATTACAATCTTTTTGATTAATATAATTATATTGACCTTTTTTCAGGGCGAATCAGTTACATTTCGAGCTACATCACAAAGCATTTTGGCTACGTTAAACCAATGTTTGGATATAATTAACCAAAGAGAAGATTATTTAAAGAAAAAAATGGAAATGGAAATGGAACGAAGACGACAATCAGATGAATTATGCAAGTAAGTTAAATGTTTTTACATTTATATCGATCCCAATTTTTCCCTCTTTTTATATCACCCACGCTCTCTCTACCTCCCTCTTTCCCTCTCTCCCTCTCTCCCTCTTTCTCTCTCTCCCTCCCTCCCTCTCCCTCTCTCCCTCCCTCCCTCTCTCCCTCTCTCCCTCTCTCTTTCTTTCTCACTCTCTCCCTCTCTCCCTCTCTCCCTCTCTCTTTCTTTCTCACTCTCTCTCTCTCTCTCGATCACTTTTTCTCTGATTTTCACCTGGTTTCTTCCTTGGTACTCTATTATCATATTCGTGGTTACTGAAATTGTCAATTTTTCTTTATAGAAAATTGAAGGATGAATTAGGCAAAGCAAAAAGTCCAGCATTTTTCGGTCCCGATTCAGAAGTAAGTACAATAAGTTTATGAATCTATTACAATGAATCAAACAATGTGTGTATCTTCAAAGATGACATACACATTTCAATGTACTGTATATAATGAATGTAAATTATCGAAATGATAAAGAGTTCATAACTATTATAATAGATCTATAGACACATTTCTCATTTGTGGCTATATAAAACTCTGAACAGAACATTGTCATAATTCACCATTTGGGAATTAATGTATGTAATGTAAATTGAAACGAAGCTAGTGAAATGAATGAAAATTTTTTATTTTGTTTTGTATTGAATGTGATGTGAATATGAGGTACAACGACGCAAAAAGAAAAGAAGAATAAACAGTAAAGAAAAAATATGAAGTTATTGTTTAGATAAAGATTGAGATATTTGTGTGAAAGTAACAAACTCAAGGACAAAATAATTTTTGGTACAAATAATCAATGGAGTGAAAGATATTACAAATTACGAGTATTTAATATACGCAATAGTGCATGCGTAAAATCATATTTGAACAATTATATTGTATAACAGAGACATTTTTGAATCACAAATACATGCGACATTTCACATAAAATCTGATTCTCTGTTTTACTGACAATTCATATGCAAATTTCTATTGACACATCTTCTGAGGTGAATGTTTGACATTTCCTAATCATGAACTATAGATGTGTTTGTTATACATTTCGCGTACATTTCACGGCAGTAAATCAAACAGATCAACAGACACATTATCAAAATGTTTGATAGTATGTGAGATACTCAATTAGTTTGATCACTTGTTCTATACGGAATTAAAATAAATACTTATCGATTTTCGAGAGAATCCATCTTTTTACTATGAAAATCTGATAATAAAGAATAGAACTTTATTGTATGCAAAATGTTTATTACATATGAAAAATGTCAACGATGAGTCATTGGCACATCATTTTTTCATAATTTAATTTAATAATAAGAGAATATAATCAGAATATGGCTTTAGTTTAATCAAATGATAAAATTATTTCCAAAAAATATACACATTCATACGCAATAGTTTGTTTCAGGTCGTTGCGCTTTCTATAGTTTTGTATAATTTAATGGATCTGTGGTAATGCTCTATGCATATTTTCCAATTTAAAAACACTAAGAAAACATTTCTGTCGGGTCAATGATCATCGAATCATCAATGTGTTTCTTAATGTATAGAAAATGAGAAATATTTACGTCATAAATGTGAACAAAGCAAGAAGAAACCGATTTATCGTTTTGGGAAATACATAATATTACGTTAAAATACTTAATTAATGCAATGGCGACCATTTGTTGATGTTTATGGGGATTGTTGGTAGCAACGGTCTTCCATAACAAAAATTAACCGCTTGGTGTTGATATCGAAAATGGAAATTTGATCAAAAAATCATAGTATACGTGATATTATTCAAGCATTTTCCCATTTATATGAAATCGTATGATTTCAGTAGAATGCATTCACTTTGACATTGATTATTTAAATAACCCTTCTATCTCTCTCTCTCTCTCTCTCTCTCTCTCTCTCTCGCTCTCCCGCTCTTTCGCTCTCTCTCTCCCTCTCTCTCTCTCTCTCTCTCTCTCTCTCTCTCTCCCTCTCTCTCTCCCTCTCTCTCTCTCTCTCTCTCTCTCTCTCTCTCTCTCTCTCTCTCTCTCTCTCTCTCTCTCTCTCCTTTTTTTCGCTCTCTTTAATTTTAATTCTTGCTTCCAAGTTAATATGATACAAACTGTTCAACTGAATCTAATTTTCCATTGAACTGAATTGTTTTTCACCTTTTCACCTTCTAACTGCATTCGTGTTTATACATCGACATTTCACTGTCAATGTTTGTTATATTTCTGCGCTTTATTAAAATATCTATGAGAATGAGAGTATATTGGCCATGGATAAGTGGATAGCTGATGAAAAAACAAAGTAATTAAATGAGTAATTTTCATTCAAATTTACAAGCAAACAATTTTAAGTAATTAAGAATCATAACAAGGTTTATCGATTGAATTGGATGTTGTATTACTGGAAATGGAAAATATTTTCATTTGGTCAAATTTTCTGGACATTTTTTTTCCAATAAAATGTACAAATTGTGTTTTGGACTTCGGATATCCAAAAAAAAAAAAGAAAAGAAAAGAAAAAACAATAATTTGTAGAATGTCTACAAGACACGAATTCATATTCGATTTCAATGTCACATTAGACATACATTTTCAATGCAATTTTTATCGTTTTGTATTTTAAGCGTTCAATATTGATTTATTATTATTAAAATGTCATCGTAAAATGTGTATTTGTGCTGCTGCGGTGGACAATTATTTTTAAATTAAACGTTGACACGTATATAAAATGGACAATGTGCCGTATGAATGTAAATTTGTATTTTTTTGAAATTTAATCAATAGATATGCATTCATAAAATGCCGTTGGTTTAATCATTGTTCATGCAATTTATTGCAAAATTATGACGTATTCCATATTAAATGTGTTCGACCTTCTATTACGCGTTCGCTCATAAACTTAAAATGCTTTAGTATAAAACACTGAAACTGTGATCACAATTAGTATCGTTGAAACATAGTATGCTTTGTTTGATCAAAGAAGAAGAAGAAGATGATAATGATGATGATCAACAAACAATGTATTCATTAAAGCAAGCATTTTCGATTTGAATTATGAAATTCACTTTCAAACACACATATATTCATACAAACAATATGGGAGAAGTGACAAAAGATTCATATAAGCACATGTACGCGTGTGTGTGTGTGTGTGTGTGTGTGAGTTTGGTGAAATCAAAGTGATGACGATGATGATGATTATATTTCTTGAGACGATTCGAATCAATATCAATAAGCCGAACATACGTGTTAATTGTATCGATGTATAATGTCATCGATGATATTCGATGAATTTTTCTTTCATTTAATCTATCGGTATTTTGTTTTGTTTCATTTTGATGTAATCAACATGCGTATTCAATGTATCGTTTATGGTCACATTGTACGATTTTCTGGACATGTGTTGAAATTTTCACTTTGAATTAATAATATCCATCCATACCATATTGTTAATGTGTCTATAGACGTGCTTAACATTTTCCACAATTTAACAGCATTGGCAAACTAAAACATTGTCTATCTTCATTCATTCAATAGATTAAAAACAGTTACCATTTGACTGTTGATGTGCCAAGTTCATATTTACAAGCACGCAAAAACTACTCATGAAGAAATGATTGTTTTGTTTGACGAAAGGCAATTGTTAACAGCGTGAACGTTGAACCAAAAGGAGTTCAATTGTATATATGTTCGTGTTTTGAACGAATTATTCCATGGTTGTCGAATTTCTTTTGAAAATAATCAACATAATTAAAGTGAAACATTTCTGGATCTACGCATATTTTGTTTTTGGAATTTCAAACTAAATTCTATGTACTTTAAGTTGTTGACATACATAAACTATTTACTTAGAAATCAAGTGTGTATGTGAAATAATTAGTTTAGCGGCAAAACCAATAAATTGGAAAATTTTATACGAAAAAAAAGAAAAAAAAAAAAAAAAAAAGAAACAAATTCAAAGTGTTTATCGAAGCATAGAGAGGGAAAAAAATGCCGTCATCAGTGACTTTGGCTATCAAAAGATTCAAAAATCGATTTGTAAGTCACATTTTCTTAGTTTGTGAAGTACATGCATTATGCAAAGTAAAGCGATATTTTTGATTTTATGTATATTTCTATTGGCTACTTGATCTTAATACAAAGAATGATTCATTGTGCACTGTATCGTCATTCAAGAGAATCATTTGATCATAAATAATGAATCACGTTCTATCACTATCGTTGAAACTAAATTATTAACAATATTTTTTTGCTTTGCTTTGCTTCGCTTCGTTTTTAATATTCTCAATGAGAATATATTCAAACAGATATATTGTATACATGCGTACTAGTACATTCAAATGAAAACATATGCTATATATATTGTGAGCAATATAAGAGAAAATAATAAAATGCTAACGCTTTATATTTCAAACAAAATGAATAAACAAAAATGTGTGCAATTCAAGTGAAAATAATAACAAATATGCGGGCAATATTATTACGTTTAATCAAATATTAAATAAAACAATGTAATTGAACCAAATCAAATTAAAATGAATTAAAACCAATTATCAAAATAAATAAGTAATTTTAATCACAGATTTGTGACAATTGATTAAATATAAGAGAAATAGACAGATAAAGAGTGAGGGATAAAGAGTGAGACAGAAAAAGTTGTAGTTAAAAAATCATAAAAAAAAACGATAAGAGGGAAATAATCTCAATTCAGCTGATCATTGTTATTTGGTTCATTTTTTTTTTTTTTTTTTTTTTTCGTTAATTTTATCGCTCATCTCAATGTATTTTGGCATGACATCCGTTCACTGAACGTTGAGAATATTCACATTTCTCTCATTTTGTGATGTGAATACGGTCGTGTCAATTGCTGTTAGGAGCCTGCAAGTCGTGTGTACTTTTATCACATCAAATTAATGAAATTGTCATACTAAACGTCTATATTGAAAAAAAAAAAAAAAAAAAAAAAAAGACACGCACATATACAGACATTTACGAATAATTCACAAATCATTTTCCATGCCTCGAACAATTCAAAACGCTCTTGCTGTAAATTTATAATAAACAATCACTATTTATATTATTAATAGAGTTGAAAATCAATTTTAGTATTGCAAACATTATTAGTAGATTTGAAATTTGATAGAAATGGAAAGCATTAGTTATTTGTTTATGTTTGACAGCAGTTTTTTTATTTCTAATGATTGTGTTATGAATTGTGTTTTTTTCCAGGAAGGGCCTCATTCAACGCTTCCAGAAGATGAATTTTTCGATGCAGTCGAAACAGGTTTGGATAAAATCGAAGAAGACAGACAATTGAGGGTCCGGCTTAAGCTTCAATCACAACAGGTAAACCATCTTTTATTTTTACTTGAATTCCGTCATTCAATTTTAATGAGCTTTTTTAATGATTTATTGCTTATTCAAATAGTGCATGATGTTTTATGGCAAAGTAAATTTGGAATTCATTTCAAATGCTATGACATAATATTTATCATAAAAAAAAAAAATGAAAATCAATCAATATTTCAGTCATAAATTTAATCGAAATAGTCTTTGAATGATATAAACTAATTAAATTGGGTAAACAATAGACACTAATGGAAAATATTGAAATTTTTCTTTTGCTTTACTTGTTTTTATTATTTCAGTCACAAAGTAGTACAACTAGCTCATCGTTAGTACTTGATCAAAATGATGAAGAATCAACGGAAAAAGTTGACGATGAATTTGGAACAGGGAATGCGGCTAAAATGCACCGATTATGGCCACAAATTGATGATATTTGTAAGGAGCAATTGCATTATGCACGACAGGGTGTTGGCGAAGGTGGTAATGGATGGCAATTATTTGCGGATGAAGGTGAAATGAAAATGTATCGTCGTGAACAGGAAATTGATGGAATGGTTGTTGATCCACTAAAAGCATGTCACATTGTTAAAGGAGTTACAGCCCGTGAAATGTGTCACTATTTTTTTATGCCGGAATATCGAAATGATTGGGAAAGTATGTATTTTAACCATATTTTTTATTTTTTTTCTTTCAAAATTCATGAATTTCATATATAAACAATTAGATTAATAAATGTGTAGAGATTCATTTAAATGACAATTTTTCAATTTATTTATTAAATAGCAACACTGGATGATATGGCAATACTCGAGAAAATCTCACCAGATACAATAGTCTTTTTACAAACACATAAACGAATTTGGCCAGCTAGTCAGCGTGATGCATTATTTTGGTCGCACATGAGAAGAGTAAATGATATTGATGAGAATGCCCATGACGGATGGTTGGTGTGCAATCATTCAATAAATATGGATGCGTATCCAGCAAATACGGGCAAATGTGTTCGAATTTTCTTAACAGTCATTCTATTTTGTCAAACATATATCGATCCAGCGGTAATTGCAAATGGTGCTAAACCAACACGCAATGATCTTACATGTAAAATCACATATTGTTCGGAAGGTAAGTGTGGCCAAAAAAAAAAAAAAAAAAAAAAAAGGAAAAACAAAACCACACATCAAATTTGCTTTTGATTTTTCATGCGAATAATGCATATTTTTTTTTTCTCATTTTTCTATCTAAATAGTTAATCCAGGTGGTTGGGCACCTGCATCAGTACTTCGTGCAGTATATAAACGTGAATATCCAAAATTTTTGAAACGTTTTACCGACTATGTGATCGAACAGTGTAAAAATAAACCAATTCTACAATGAAATTCCAATGTAGTTGATGATGACAAATAATAATAACAATAAAAAAAGAAATTCAATCGAATGACAACATCAACAGATTTAATTGTCAATACACAGCACAAATCCCTACAATAAATGGAATGATTTCTTTCTTTCTGTCTTTCTCTCTTTCTTTCTTTCTTTTTTTTTCGTATTTTTCACATTTTGACAATTACTATTGAAGACAACCATCAACAACAGCAAAAACAAAAATTGTTTTGCATTCACCAATAAGACATTATTTCTCTATTTTAAATAAGTCAATTTAGATGTGTAAGAGCTAAAATAAATAAATCTCTTGAAAAAAAAAAAAAAAAAAAAAAAATTATAAAGAGAACAACAAATGAACAGAGAATATAATATGCAGAGAAAAAGGGTCTCTTTCCTAACTTTATTAAATTTATAAGCAAAATATTTTTCTATGGAGAACCTTTAAATCATTTAAATTGTGTATTTTATTTCTCGTGCATTAAAAGAAAAAAAAATCGTTCGGTTGATTAACCAAATATAAAAAATGTTTTCATTCGTTTTTTTTTTTTTTTTAAATAATTGTCTCTTTATTCATATTTTTCACCATCAAATAACATAGTAAAACATCTACAATCTATAATTTCTGAATAAATGGCGCCAATGCTCAATATTCTCATTCTAAATATCATAATTGACGGTTTTGTATAAATCTGGATTCTTTGGTACACCAAAACCAGTTTCATATTGTCGTGTTGGTTGTTCACCATCTTCTGCTACTCGATATAATGAATAAGGTTCATCTCGTTTAATCATCGCCGTCAATTTTGGTTCCTTAATACCATTTTTATTTAAAATGTTTTGTAAAAGTGGTGGAAATTCCGTATATTTTGGAAAAATATTTTCATTCCTCTTTTCGACATCGGTTTTTGAATATGTATAATTTTTTTCCAAATGTTTTGGTACCAAACTATAATCAGGTAAACATGATTCGCCCTCAATTTTTTGTGGTTCAGTATATTTAATACCACGGAATACAGATTCATACAAAATAAACACTCTTCGCGGTCTCTGTCAATGGAACAAAATGATGAGTTTATTTTGAGAAAATCATAATTTGACAGCATTTTTACACTTACATCTTTGTCACGAAGATCATTTGGTGGTCGAAATATTTTTAACTTTGGTGGAATTTCATTCGGTTGAGTGGAAACTTTAAGAATTCGCATATAGCATGGCTCTTTATATCTTGATGCAAATGAATTACGAACAATTATTCGACCAACTCCGCAATCCTTTAAATTTCCAAGAATTTCCCACAATGTTTTACCCACCAAATCACTTTTCTTACCAACATATTTGAGGGTTGTTGTCATTTTTGATGTTTTATTTTCAACTTCTTTTGTACTAATTTAATGTTTTGAATTGTTTTGTAATTGGGAAATTTGCTGCTTTTTAAACAAAACCTTTTTATTCATTAATATTGAGGTTATGTTGGACTGTGTTATTTTTTTTTTTTTTTTTTTTTTTATCAATGTTAATCGGTATTGTTAGAATTGACATTTACTTAAAAATTTATGACAAAAGTATACTTAATGGACATATTAAACTCATGTTGTTGACAGTTCAAACGGTGCAATTTGTAATTGATGTGTAAATATTGTTTTAATTTTTAAAATCAACGCACATTATGGTTATATCAATTGGTTTTGAGGGAAGCGCCAATAAAATTGGTGTTGGTATTACACGAGATGGCGAGGTTATTGCAAACGTGAGACGAACATATATTACACCGCCGGGTGAAGGTGACAATTTATTATTTCTATCTTTCTAAGAATTTTATGTTGAAATATTTTGATGTGGTTGTTTGTTTTGTTTTTTTTTTTTTTTTTTGTAGGATTTTTGCCACGTGAAACTGCCCAGCATCATCGTCAAGTTATTCTTGAAATTCTGCAAGAAGCTTTAAATGAATCTAGTATAAATCCATCACAAATTGATGTGGTATGCTTTACAAAAGGACCTGGCATGGCACCACCATTGTTAACCGTTGCCATTGTTGCACGAACAATTGCACAAATTTGGAATAAACCATTGCTGGGTGTAAATCATTGCATTGGTCATATTGAAATGGGTCGTCTTATTACCAAAGCCAATAATCCAACCGTTTTGTATGTGAGTGGCGGTAACACACAAGTCATTGCATACTCATTGAAACGATATCGCATTTTTGGTGAAACAATTGATATTGCTGTTGGCAATTGTTTGGATCGATTTGCTCGTATTATTAAATTATCAAATGATCCATCGCCTGGATACAATATTGAACAGTTGGCAAAAACTGGAAAAAATTTTTTAACATTGCCATATTCAGTGAAAGGAATGGATGTCAGTTTTTCCGGACTATTATCTTATATTGAAAAATTTGTTAAAACACAAAATCCTAAAGCAGGCACTGAAGGACATTATACAAACGAAGATTTATGCTTTTCACTGCAGGAAACCGTTTTTGCCATGCTGGTTGAAATTACAGAACGTGCCATGGCACATTGTGGATCGGAAGAGGTATAATTGAATTTTTCTTTTGAAAAATCAAAATAGATGGAGAAATTAAAAATTTCACCATAAAAAAATGTGCATAAACAAATATACTGTTTTTAAACAGGTTCTTATCGTCGGTGGAGTTGGATGTAATGAACGTTTACAAGAGATGATGGGCATTATGTGCGAAGAACGTGGTGCCAAATTATTTGCAACCGATGAACGTTTCTGTATTGACAATGGTGTCATGATTGCTCATGCTGGCGCTGAAATGTTTCGTTCTGGCACCCGAATGAAATGGAATGATGCAACAATCACGCAAAGATATCGAACTGACGAAGTTGAAGTTACATGGAGAGATGACTGATGAATAATACTGTGCAAGTTTTCACAAAGAATTAATTATATTTTACGAAGCTTCTAATTTCGATTTTTTGAATAGAAAGTCCATTAAATCTCAATCATTCACCAGATTTGAACGAAGTCATTCAGAGACCATTTGATCGCAAACGATCATAAAATTATTGTTAATTTGTATTACAAACAGTCAAAGTATAATATATTTTATGAGAAAAAAAAAAATCAAAAAATAAAATGAATTTTTAACATTTTCTTTGAAAACAACTCATATTTTCATTATTTTACTTATAAAAACACTCATTTTCCTTATAAAAATACTTGCACATAGTTTTAAATTTTCTATTTTGATAAAGTAGATTTGAATACTTTACAAAATGGTTATACTTAATGTGTTTCGGTTGGTACAATCATTGATTTGTCAGAATCAGCGCTAAAATGTTTTCATTCGATTTTGTTTATCAAGCAAAACCGGGATTAATGTGAAATCGTTGTGAAATTCAAACATTTTCAAAATATGTCATCCACACAAGAATCAAGTGCACCGGATCCAGAGCATTGTTTTAAAATTCTATTGGCCACAGATATTCATCTTGGATATAAAGAAAAAGATGATATTATTGGTATGTTTCATTATGAAAATATAAATAATGCGTAAAAGATTTGCTAATGCATTTATTTCATATTGAAAAAGTCATTCTTCATCAGTGGAATATATCTACAAATAACATTTAATTTTACTTAATTATTGTAGGCAAAGATAGTTTTATCGCATTTGCAGAAATCTTGCAACATGCAAAAGAGAATGAAGTCGATTTTATTTTATTAGGCGGTGATTTATTCCACGATACAAATCCATCTAAAGAGGCATTACAAAAGTATGTGTGTATGAATGAATAAAATTTGTTTGAAAATGACAACACTTTATGTTAGTTTACTACCGGTCGATTGAAATTTTTCGTTTTTAAAATATTTTTCAAAAATGTTAAAATTTTAGATGTTTGGAATTATTGCGTGCATACACATTGGGTGATTCACCGATCGGTTTTGAAATTCTCAGCGATCATGAGGTCAATTATTATGATGCCAATTTAAACGTTGCTATTCCGGTATTTTCTATTCATGGAAACCATGATGATCCAAGTGGTAAGGCTGTAACAATATTTATTCGTTTTTTTATCTTTTTTTAAATAGTTTTTTCTTTTCTCTCTTCCATTTTTATTAACAATTCAAAGGTTATGGTGGTTTAAGTTCAATGGATTTACTTGAAACATCAGGATTATTAAATTATTTTGGCAAATGTAATAGTTTGGAAGAAGTGATAATTAAACCGATTCTAATGAAAAAAGGTATCACACAATTGGCATTGTACGGTTTAAGTCATATTCATGATAATCGTTTGGCGCGATTATTTCGTGATACAAAAGTGTTAATGGATCAACCGGACGAACGATCTGGTGAATGGTTTAATGTAATGGTATTGCATCAAAATCGTGTCGATCGTGGACCAAAAAATTATGTACCACAAGAAGTATTGCCAGATATGCTGGATTTTGTATTATGGGGGCATGAGCATGATTGCCGTGTTGTACCCGAAGAAGTGGCAGGTAAATCATTTCTCATATCACAACCGGGCTCATCGGTAGCAACATCATTATCAGAAGGTGAATCAATTGAAAAGCATATTGCATTATTGTATATATGCGGTAATCAATTCAAATGTGAACCGATCAAATTGCAAACAGTACGACCTTTCGTATTTCGTTCAATTAATCTAAAAGATTATGAAGATGAATTGGATTTGGATGAAGGAGATGTTAAACCAAAAGTTCGTATGAAATTCAAATTTTTCATTTTATTTCCTTTCTTTTTTCGACAAATTGAGATTTTGATTTTTTTTTTTTTTTTTTTTTTTTCATTTTAAAAAATTAAAATGCCAAATATTAATGAAGATATGAAATAACCCTTGTTTAGGTCAAAGAACTGCTCACTGGAATCGTTAATCAAATGATTGACGAAGCGAAGCGAAAAGAAAGCGAATCACGAAGTCAACCAAAATTGCCATTAATTCGATTGAGAGTAATGTATGAAAATGAAGATCATGTTATCAACGAGATACGATTTGGTCAACATTTTAATCGTCAAGTGGCAAATCCAACTGAGTTACTTAAAATGCAACGTGCCAATGCAAAACGTATTAAAAACGAACGGAGATCAATCGATGAGGAAGCCATGAAAAATGCATTCAACAAGGTTAGATTACCATCGGCTGTAGATTTTTCTTTAAAATGATTAATTTGTTTTGATTTCATTGTGATAATTCTTGTTTCACTTGATCAGGATATTTATGATGATGATATTCGTTTAGAAGATTATGTTGATCGTTATTTCAAAGATTCAAATAATGCGGAAAAATTGCAAGTATTATTTCCTACTTGTTTGTCCGAAATGTGTCGACGATTGGCCCAATATAATGATCAAGATGCTGCAGAAAAAATTGTTAGGTAATGTGGAACCGTATCGTTTTTTTTTTTTATTTTTTTTATTTACAGTGACAAATTTAATACATTAGTAACATTCTAACACAATTAAATCATACAGAATTTCAATTGAGAAAAGTTGTGAGTTTTTAAACAATAAAATGCCTGAAGATGTTGAAATTGATGATGCTCTAGTTGAATATCATATGATGGGAGATCAAGTATACAAAGATATTCAAAAGGAGTTGTCGAATAGAAAAGGAACGGATATTGAACAATATATAAATGTTGATGATGAAACGAATGAAAAAGAAAATCAATCAACTTCAAATGCACGGAGCTCAAAAACTACGAAAGCGACAGCAAGTAAAGCGTCAAACAGTAAAAAAAGTCCATCTTCTTCTGGAAGAGGTAGAGGAAGAGGTCGTGGAAGTGCTACTTCAATACGTGGACGTGCAACAGCTTCCACTTCTTCAAAAAATACACAAAGTGTTTCGGTAGGCAAATGCTTGTTGAATTACAAGTTTTTTTTTTTTTTTCTCAATTTGTGGGCTTCATGTTTTTCTCATATATATTTTTATCATTTTCAGACATTATCGCAAAGCCAACAACCAACAATACAACAATCATTCGGCCGCAAAAGTAGTCGGCCAACCAGAGGCATTGTCTACGATCTAGATGACTCTGATTAATTTTTTACCGATCAAATATTTCTTTTTTTTATATTTTTTTTTTAAGTTTAAATCATTTAACACATTTGTAGTATAGTTGTTTATATTTCAGGAAAACCGGTTTCAAAATACACAACTATACTACTCACATTTTAACACATTCATTCCAGTGTAAAAAAAAAAAACATAACAGAATATCTGTTTTAAAAATGTATCAAAAAATAAAGGAGAAATTGTCCATCTCGTTTTTTAAATAAAATCATTTTATTCGTTTTGTATATTCTTGTGTGCAAAGTTTTTGAATAAAAAAAAAAAACTGAAATTTGCTTAAAAAAAGGGGTTATTTGAAGATATCATTTCTTGCCATATGAATCTTTATTTTTGTATCCAGATACATAACCATCTTTGTCAGCAACATTTTTTCGTCCTTCAATGCCTTTCCCTTTTCCAGATTCATCGAAACGTTCCTTGTGTGCACCAGTATACTTTGATGTATCGGTCATTCGATCAACATTGGCTTTCACTGCTCCACTCTGAATCATACAATTAATTTAATTTATAAACTCTAATCCATTATTTTATCGACTAACATACCGTTGATGCTTGTTTCAAACCAGGATCACCACAAGATTTCATTTTCTTTTTTATTACTTGCAAATCGATTTTTTTCGTTGTCACCAAATCATCAAGAAATTTATTATAATCGTTAAAGTTCAATTTGAGTGATTTTAGTTTTTTAAAATGGATTGCAGTATCGGTTGTTGTAATATTTTTGTCAAAGACATTTGCTTGTTTCATCCATTTATCGCTCTGCGATAATGTTATCGTTGTTCCATCTGATTTAGTATCACCAAACTTTGAAAATGCACTGAATTGAGCTTTAAAATCTGCCATATTTTCTTTTTCTTACTAAAATTTTTACAATTCAAAACAATTTTTTGAAAATACGATTCAATTCTCCCACTTTTCGTTTCAATCTGATTAATGTTTACTTTGTTTCAGCATATTTCTTTTAAATAAAAACCCAGCCACTTTGATAATTGACGATTTTGTAAAATAGCAAAAAGACCGTTATAAAAAAGCAAAAAAATTAATTATTTAAAAAAAAAAAAAAAAAAAAAAAATCATCTTCGAATCTGTGACATTTGTATGTAAATTATTGCACCGATAAGAAAATCAAACAATGACTTATTCACTTTATTAATTGTTAATGTTCTGAACGAGAATCAAAGTATGAACTTTTATTTAATCAAACATTAAGTGGTCTCTTTTGGTACTTTTTCAATTGATTCTCATTCAGAACAATATACTTTCTATGAAACAGACTGATATTTCTTCCTGATAAGTTTATGAATAGAACACAGACTGAATTTATAATAGAACAATGATTAATGCACAATATAATGGAATGCATTCAATCTGAAAATAAAAATGAAAATATAATAAAATGATTTTATTATTTTTAATCACAATTTCGTATAGGTACCTTTATTGATCATTCTAGAGTAAATAAACTGTTTCAATAAATTTTGATTTTAACAACGATCTTTAAGACATGCATAATATTTTCGTGTGGAAAAAAATGTGGAATTTTTGATACTATTTTATCATTCTTCTATCGATTAACACTAAATTATTATAATTGGAGAATCGTACAAAAAGTGTTGCATTAGTTTGTAATATTTATAAAATAATCGTTGATTATTCCTTTTACCTTGGATTTGATAGAGTTGGTTCATTTTTTTTTTTTTTTTCTTTTTTCATAAATATTTAGTGAGTTGAATCTATCTATGAAGATAGTGAGGAATAATGTATTGAATTTTACATAAAAATGAATATCCAGACAATTAAGTAATAATTTTTATATTCGACCCATAACAAACGAAAAATTAAATTCTTTGAAAATATAAATGATCAAGTTTTAAACTTAATAAAAACTTACAAACATAAATCATCTATGTGAATTTGTCAACAAATATAATTAGCTTTTTTATAACTTATGTTTAAAAAACATTTTTATAGTGAATTTGATGGGAAAACATATTTGGGATTATTTAGGAAAGATTGAAGCAAGAAATGACATTAGCTGTCGATAAGGACATTTTATTTTCTATATATAAATTTAACTGAAAATTAAATGTTTTCTTCTTGCACTGCTGTATCATGGCTAAGAATAGTTTTGCACTTTTTATTTTTATTCAAACAATTAAGAGACGATAAATCTACTATTTGCGTCGGTGGCAAATCTACTGTTAAATGCGACTAAAAAAAAAAAAAAAAAAAAATATTGTGCGAATGATAAGCTTTAGATTTTTTTCTTGAACATTTTTAAACTCAAAAATTTTGAGTCAAAATATAATCTTTGAAGTACCATAAAAAATTCTCTTTTTTCGTTTGTTTGTTTAGTTTTAACATTTTAATTTCCACTATAAAAATAAGCAGCGATCTGATAGAGCTGATGGATGGGATGGAAATATTTAACGTTTGATTCTAACTATGTCTACGGTTTTTTTTTTTTTTTTATTTTAAACTTTTTTCGTCCTTGTATGTTTCATTAGTGTAGGTTGATTTGAACTAATCGGTTTCTTTTGACATGTAAATGTGATTATAATTGCGATTTTTTTTAAACTGCTTTTGTTGTTGTTGTTGTTGTTGGATTTAATCCATTATAATGTAATCCATATTTATTACATAATAGATATACATACAAATTACAAATACATATTTTATTTAATTTAAACAAGTATTCAAACTGTTTGAGATAAAATAAAAACATAAACGCAAAAAAAAAAAAAATACTTAAACATAAAGAACTCGATAGTTTTTATGAAATTTGGGAAATTTTCCTCTATTTTTCTATTATTACTTTCTCAAGTAGACATTCGATAAATGTGATGAATGAAAATTGCTTAGAAAAAAAAATTACGATCGGAAAAAGGGGAGAAAAAATTATATCAAATTTAATGTTGATGTTTAATGTTGATGTTTAATGTTGATACTTAGATGTGAATTAATGTGTTTTATCATAAGTATCTTTATGTGTATAGCCAGAAACGTAGCCAGCATTATCAACGACATCTTTTCGGCCAGCAATGCCCTTTCCTTTGCCAGTTTCATCAAAACGTTCTTTGTGCGATCCCGTGTATTTTGATGGATCAGTTAAACGGCTTACAGCGGCTGCTGCTTTTCCATTCTGCCAAAAAAAGTGAAAAATCATTATTATTTAAGAAAAAAAAAAGAAGAAAAAAAACATTTGAAATAAATTCAATCAATGAATAACTCACATTGGATATTTGTGCAACACCAGGAGCACCGCAAGATTCCAATTTCTTTTTAATTTCAGCCAAATCGACTTTTTTTGTTGTTGCCAAATCATCAAGAAATTTATTATAATCAGCAAAGCTGACTTTAAGCGATTTCAATTTTTTGAAATGAATGGCTGTATCAGTTGTTGTAATTTTTTTATCAATCACTTTTGCTTGTTTCATCCATTTATCACTTTGTGACAATGTTATTAATTTGCCATCCGATTTAGTATCACCAAATTTTGAGAATGCTTTAAATTGCTCTTTAAATTCTGGACTATTTGCGGCTGTTCCATTGCCATTACTTTTACCTAGGGGGAAAGAACGAAAGTAAATAAAAATAAATATTGTAAATATCCTGCAAATATTGCAAATATTGTGAATAATGTGAATATTGTGAATATTTATAAATATACTAAATATCATAAATATGCTAAACATATGACTAAATATTGTTTAAATTTGAGATTGGTAGTTGAGATCATACTGCATTCGCCTGTGTCTGTAAAAGGGAAAAAAACTTACTATAGAATAGTACTTTGTGACCGCCAGCACTACCTACAAGAGAAATATACAAATAAATGAACATTTAGAAATTAATACACTTGAACTAACTTATCAATTATATCTCATCTGATTTCATCAATATCAATTCAATACCTACCTCTCTCCCCTAGAGGACGCCCCGGCCATATTTCTTCTTCTTCTTTGATGTTCTGCTGCTACTGCTGCTGCTGCTGCTATTGCTGCTGCTGCACGACGTTGTCTTAATATATAAGCTTTTTTATTGAAATCTGGATTCACTGGTACATTGGTCAACATACACATTGCTTTGTAAATCATGTTGCGTGATGCATTGTTATCACGATCCCACACAATTGTTTTTCGTTGATTTTCATGATTGAATGTCATTTGATTTGGTCTTGGTTCGACATTCATTTTTTTTTTTTTTTTTTTTTTTTTTTTTTTTTTTTTTTTTTTTTCTTTATTTAATTATAAATTCGTTGCTTTTTATTATTCCTTTTTCCCTTTGTTTCTTTCGATGTGTATGATGTACTTTTCCAATCTTTTTATCATTCCTCAGGAGCCAGCGAGAACAGTATTCTTTTTTTTCTTGTTCTCTTTCCCATTTTCTCTTACCGTCACACAGACTATCGTTTGTGTTACAATGCAAACAATATTTCACAAACGGTACACTATGAAATGAAATGAAATGTGTAAATGATGTAAATGTAAAGGAAAGAAAAAATACTCACCAATGTTTAGAATATGCTGTTCTCTTCTTCTCTCCTTCCATGATGTTAATTGTGTCGACAATGTCGCCATGTTGAATGTTGACTTGATCTCAGCTACCAAATCTCAATTTCAAGCAATACTTATTTTGCCATCAACAATATATTCACAAATGCTAACTTATTGATAAAAATCAATTGAATATTCACTAGATATTTCAAATATTTATGGATATGGTGTGTGTATTTTTAAATCTAGCAAATATTCCATAAATATTTAAATATCGCCTGAATATTCTGAATATCTACTAAATATATATATTCATAAAGGGTCCTCAGCCCCTAGACTTTTACCATTCTCATCAATTGAGAGATTTGCAAGAGCTGCGTCTGGTGTTGGTGCACTGGCTGCCATTTTACTAGAAAAAAAAAAAAAAACAACAACAACAAATGATACAAAATACAATAATTAGTTAAATTGATTATAAAAACAACAATTAGTTTCGAATTGATCGAATTTGATCTATTTTTGTGGCATGATCGCATACAGTTTCATAAAGATTTCTATTTCGCAAAGACTGTTTGTTTGTAAGATTTTACAAACAGTGGATATTTGGGTGGAAAAAAAATCTTGTTTAATATTTTATGCATAAAATGACCTAGTCAACTGGATTATGTGGTAACTAGAATGTTTTGTTTATAATTTAATATTAAAGCTGTTAGATATGCAAATTAATGTTCATAATGTTCATAATGAGTGTGTGTGTGTGTGTGCAAACGAATGAGAACGGTGTGTTGAACGAAGCCGAAAATTAAAACAGTTCACACATGCATATCTATTTAATGTACAATATATTTTGTATATATAAATTGCGGTAGCGCGTGGCATTGTATGTCATTTTCATTATCACACTTTGAATATTTTTTGAATGATTTCATATCAACAATTTGAAGAATACAATCAAAAAATCGTAATTGAAAAAAAAAAAAAATTCATAAAATGATCAAATGAAATAAAAATTTTTGGAGCAAAAGTGTTTGCTTTTAATTTTTATTTGATTTAACAGTTTTTTTTTTTTCACTTTTAAATTGAAGTATTAATGTATCGAAATAATGAATTCATTGTTTGCTGGGTGCAGCATTTAATGCCAATAGCACTGGCTCATATTAAATGTGTATCCGCGGAGAAAAAAAAAAAATAACAAATGGGAATTACGTAAGCGTTCAGTAAGCTTATATTTTTAGAATATTTTTTGATGTTATTGTTATTTCATATGAGCAGAACACTTGAGCGTTGGGAAAATAAAGAAATGAGTGAATTGAAGAGAAACTGAAAAACGAAATAAAAAAAAAGAAGTGTGTACACAGTGAACGAGCAGTAAAAGCAAATTGAGATAAATTTCGTCAATATTTTATAGATTATTTAACATAATCAACAATAATGCGATGAAGAGAAATTGCCTTATTTAATTGGATAATTTAACCAACCAGAAATGCACATTTTGGATGCAAAATCCATTTTAGCCAAAACAACATTATGTTTGCCGCTAAGCGGTTTCATTCACACATGTTGCAATGTAAATATTTAATTCTTTGTTGGTGCTTTTTTCGTTTTTGCTTCCACTCTTCACGGTTTTCGTGACACAATAGCGCGTTGTATTTTCGCCAGAGGCTAAGGCGAATATGGGATTAGTTTCATTTTATGATTTTCATTTTCATTTTAATATTGTAAACATGAATTATTTGTTTTTTGTTTTTTTTTTTTTGTTTTTTAAATAGCATAATACATTGAGCTTAGTGTATTATTCTGTCTGAATACAACTTAAAATAATAGCGTGCTCATGTGTATTCATTTTAACAAAATAGATGGGAATCATGTTAAACATACCAAATATAAATAATCAACAAAAGATAAAAACAAAAAAAGCAACAACTTGAAAATTACAAGAATAAACAGACGAAACCAATAAACAAAACACGAGAAGAAACAACAACGGAAGAGAGAAAAAGAAGAAGAAAAGAAAAAAAAAAACTGGCAAATACTGAATCCAAAAATATTCAAGATTTCTAATTATTACAAATGATCATTTTTATGCGGCAAATATCTGTATTTTATTTATTTTCATAATTGTCAACTTGACTTATCAATTTACTTTTTGATACTATTATACACACAATGATGAGCAAAATGTGAATTAAAAGAAAAAAAAAAATCTGAGGAACAACAATAGCAAGAAAAAAAAAAAAAAAACAGCACCTTGACGTTAATCTATCGCATTTCTCCACTTGAAATTCAACATCGGTACAGCGTAAACAAAGCCCTCATTAAACTGAAATCGCTAATAAATCAACTGTTCTTCCATATATATAAATAAGTTAAAGAGAGACGGTCATCATGACCATAATAGAATCCATTGTTTCAATCGTACGGGCGCATGTGTCACCCAACTTATCATAGATTTAATTGAAATGCGCGCTTTGAACGATTCAATCATCTATCAAGTGTATGACCCTTTCTGTTCTTGTAATAATTGGCGACGAAGGTTAGATAATGTTTTCAATTGGCAGTGTGTTCTGAACACGGAATATTAAAACGACACAAATTGTGCAGGAAAGTTTTTGAAAAATAATAAAAGAGTTGACAAACTGGTTTCGAGGTTTTTTTTTTTTTTTTCATTATTTTTGGGCAGGTTTGTCCTGAACTTTTGCTTCATTGGTATTGTTTTTGTTTTCGTTTTCGTTTCTTATATATTTGTTATCATTTTAGTAATTTTGTAGCTATAGATCAGCGAATGATTTGATTAGGACGATTGTATTATATCATAGGATACAATGATTTGTTTTGGTGTTGATGTCATTGCCTATAGTAGCGGAAAAAAAAACAATGTTGGAATAGGGAATGATTCAATCGTTACTATATCAACAAAAAAAAACATAGTTGGATGGCCTTGTCATGACTGTCACACATTATATTCCAAACCCAATTAAAACTTTTCCTCTTAAAATAAATTTTGTCCCCAAGTGAAACAAGAGACACTTTTTTTTTTCTTCCATACAATTCACAAATTTGTTCGAACAAATACCTATTTTTTCGACATTTTTTTGCAATGAAATGGTAATTGTATCATTTTTGACTTTGGGCTGTTAATTGAACATTTCCTATTAATATGAATGAAATGGGGATGGGCAGTTCGAAAAAAAATTGCTTGTCTTGGTGTGGCTTGGCTTGGCATGAATTGGTTCTTGTTTGTGTTTATTTACACTATCAATTTCGTGTGGAAAACTAAAATATTTGATGCGAAACCACATAAAAGGACCACCACATAGTCATTCTGTAAATTGATTTGTAACGGTTTTGTAATCAAAAGCAAATGGTATTTTCAAAGTAAGCAATGTCTTTGAACTGTATATAACTATGCTGTATAATTTCGAGACGATTAAAAAGGAATGGCAACAAGAAAAAGAAGAAAGAAAAAAAAGAACGAAACTGTGTCGAACTCGTAATCCTAGTGAAAATGATTTGCATTTGGGGTTAAAGACGTTCGAACAGTTCATTCTGGATGAAAAAAGAAAAACTGATTTATATAATGAGAATATACGGTGTTATTTGCAAACAATTTTTTCAAGTGAAAATGAGACTTCAATAAAGATTAATTATAGGCAAGGCTTGAGAATGAATACATTTTACACGCAAACGATAATAACGATGGGTTTGTCCTATTTGCAAATAAATCAACATCAATAATAATTTGAATTGGAAATGATTATTAATCTGAATAGTTAAGTCGATAAACTTTCTTATTTTTCATTTACAGTTAAATATGCAAGGAATAATCCTAAAATTATAAATGAATCGAATTATTTTTTGATTATTGTTAGTACTGAAATTTTGTAATAAAATCACGCTTAACAAGTGGTTGTTTTTGGGGTTTTATACAAAAAAAGCGTGCATTTTACACCTAAACACGCACAAGGAAATGAAAAGAGTAAAAAAAAAAAAAAAAATATGACTGAAATATCGAACAGTAAATTATTTTAAAGAAAACACACGACAAGATTAGCACACGGAAGTAAAACTTGGTCAAATGTTGCGTGTTGTGTGTGAACAGTTCATATCATGTGAACGTAAAATAATGTGTTGTGCTAGGTTTCAAAGTTGTTTTGTGCTAATGTTACTGCCATTTCACTGCTGATGGTATGCACAATGTCATCAAAATACCATGGTGTGGTATTTGTCATTTGTGGATTCAAGTCATACCGATGCCCCCGAAACAACGCCGTTTACACATGCTAAACTCTGTGCACAGCTTCATATGGGAAAATGGTTCTATCGAACGACAAAGAGAAAATGACGGTTCAACAGCAATGGTGAGTATAAAAAAAAAAAAAAGAAAACGGGAGCATTTTCATGCGCATGCCAACACCAATTCACATTGCACGAACATTCAAAAAGAAATCAATAATATGAATCATAATTATATGTATCCCGTTTCATTCCAGACACACACACACACACACACACACACACTCTTGCTCATCTAGTAAAGTTTTTTTTTATTGTCTATGCTTTTCTTTCCTTCCGTTCCCGATGACATCATCCCGAAATTTCTTTGAATGACAATAGATTCCGTTTTGCTTGTTTTTCGCACGAATTTCATACATAAATTCATCTGATGTACTTTTGGATTTTCACACGTTTTTTTTTTTCTCTTCTCCTCTCTATGTTTCTTCTCGGAATGACCTTCGAATGTTCATGTTCAAGATGAATTTTATATGATTATCGTTCAACTTTCCTTGAACACAACTAAAATAAATGATTTTCAATATTTACGATTTGCTCACTTCTAATACTAATTCAATTGGATATTGGAATTTGAAAAGAATACGAACAAAAAACAAATCACGTATCAATCCATTGAAATGATGTCAACAAGATAAATGACTAAAAAAACATTTTCAAATGTTTCGTATTTTTTTTTTTATGCGAATCGCATAAGAACTGGTTTAAAAACGATTAATAATTTGATAATTTGCATTAAACCAAAAAGTTCAATGTAATTACTAGAGAAAATCAAAAAAAAAAAAAAAAAAAAAAATAACGGTAACATTTTCACCATGGAATTTTCAATGAATTGATTAAAATCAATGAAAAATTTCAGTGTCTATTTAATTACTGTGCAGCCGAAGTATACACTCTTGCACTTTCGATAGAAACATAGCAAGCCATTGCCTAGTCACAATTATATGTTCCATACCATTTTTGACGTATCTAATTCGTGATTTTCTTTTTGTTTACCTTTTATATCAAACAATTAACACAGAATTCAAACGTTGTTTAATATGGATAATAGTTGTATTTGTAGTTTAGCTCGGTTTTTTTTTTTTAGCTTTTTTGCTGATTGATGTGTGTAGGGTTTTTGCGTGTTATTGTTTATCAATTCAATGTTTTCACGCACGATGAATCGTTGCAAATTTCACAAAAAATTAACTGAGATGAATCGATAGAAAAATGAAAATCTTTGCACAAATTTTTCGTTTTCTTTTGAAAAATGATTTTTTAACACTTTAAACAAAATATTTGAGAGAATTTTTGGTCGTGTTCGGTTATTTTTAACTTTTATTCATATATTGGGCAAATTTTAAATTTTCCGATGATGCTCCGTTGAACTGTCTGTTGCTTCAATGCGCTCAATACACCAAATGAGACGAATAAAACAAGACACTTGTATGATGAGATAGCGTTTGAGTGTTTGTCTTGTTTTCGAATGACAAAACGGTTGTTATGATTTTTGGAGAAATGTTATTTAAAGAAAAAAAAAAGAACCACAAATGAATTCGCAAATTTTCTGCTGTTCACGATTGAATCGAATCAAGCGTACTGATAGCAGATATGTTTTCGTTGCTTGTGTTTACCGTTTCTCCCTCGTTTACAGGCTTTTACGATATATTCATATGGTATGAAATAAACTGAGCACACACAAACACTCACACGCACACACACACACACACACACACCCGTAGTACATACTGAGGAGAGAATAAAATTAGAAACATCATCATCAGCAGCAGCAGCTACGCAGTTACGGAACGACAAATGAAACGAAGAATAAAAAAAAAAAAACAGCACACAGCAAAAGTAACGAAGAACGAAGCGAGATCGAATTATACGAATAGAATCGTACAACATTAGCTTCGTTTAGTGCAATCACAAAACAGCAGTTGGAGCGCGCGTTTTTGGTGGAGAAATGTGTATGCGTGTGTCTGTGCTTGATGTTACTATTTTGCTTTCTCACCATGGTTGAGACAAAATCATCAAACGTATTTACCCATGTGCAAAAATGTGCGAGCAAATCATTGAAGTAAATGAGCCATACGCATATATCCACCGGAATGTATTGGACAAAATAATAAAATGCAGTTGACTTTTACCCGCTATTTTGGCTACATGGCATGTCAACGGTCATGTGTTTGTCAATGTCTCTGAATGAATATGAAAACACATGAAACATACGACATACAACATGTTTCAAAACAAACCAAAAACATTTCATGATGTATGATTTTTATGTATCGTGTCATTTTGAAATTGTGCGTGTGGTAAACAACAATAATTTACGATTGCACGAACGATCAAAATGATATTTGAGCGATTTTATGCTGTTAACGATTAATTGGCATATTCTAGTGGGTATTTTGTAATGTTTTAATCGATTGTTTTAGAAATTTGAGATGTTGACAGCTTTGCATCAAAACTTTGTTATTGTTTGTTTTCTTTTTTTCCCCCTCAACATTGATGTGCATTTTATTTCAAATGTGGCAAGGTAAATTTGAGATAATTTTTTGCGGTTTGAATTTTTTTCCTCATCAAGTCAAATATTAGATTTGTAACAACGGAGGAAAAAATGGCATACAACACCGGTTGATCCAGGTATTGCAATTGAATAATACCGACGACGACGACAGACAAATCGTTTTGATTTGAGAAATTATTTGAATGATATTTGTTTGGTAAATTTCACAATCGTTCATAGCGACTAATTAAAGGCCGCAACAATGTTCATTCATTTTGATTGCACTTGAGTGCAAAAAAAAAAAAACGCAACAACAACAAAAGCATTAAATTGTCTTTAAGTTGTCAGTATAAACACACAAGAGCGATGTGAAAACGAACTATTTATCTCGAATTTATACTTGAATTCAGCAGGTAATTTTGTTTCTCTTCATCTCATTTTCATTATCTGTCTCAAAACATCGATAGATAATACAATTCATCATGGTTTTTTTTTTTTCTCTCGAGACAGTTGAGTGGAAATGAAACCGTTTAAAATTTATTACTTAAAGTAATTTTTATTGATATCAAATATCAATCCGGTGTATCGATGGCAATTTGATGGGCAAATCATATCGATAGACTGCCAAGGAGGGGGGGATGGGGCAAATGTGCAATGTAATGTGAATACGAAAAATCATTTGGCTGAGATGGGATTGAAGGTGAAACCAGTTTATTCCGCATTACAAATTGCATATCACCATACACTTGCACCCATGCTATATATATAAAGAAGGTTGAACACAACATCGTTTACAGATTCAAATTGATTGAATTCTTGATGTTACGAATCAATCTTTTTGTCATTCGTTGATCAAGAAGACAAGTTTTAACATTTTTGTCGTTTTTGCTCGATCATAGATTCGCAGTAAGCTCATGTATAATTTGTGCTACAATTGCAAATTGAGAAAGAAAAAGAGAGAAAGAAAAAAAAAAAAAATGTTTTATTAATTTTGTGTCTTTTCTTCCATTTACGATTAGAGTTAATTTTTTTTTTCTTCATCATTTTTCTGCTATTCGTGTCTTGTGAGCTGCATAGTGATGATGCTATAGACGGTAAAAGAACGCGAAAGTCAGCATAGACCGTTTGATTTGTTGGTGTTTGTTTTTGGTTCGGTTTAGTTTGGTTTTGCAAACGCAAGCATAAAAAGAAGGCAACACAGCTAATACGTAGCAAAATAGTTGGATGCAAAAAGACGATACGAAAAATGAAAGTACATAAATTTCACTCATCGGGTTCTTGTTTTACTAGCAAGAGAGAAAGACATTTATAGAGCAAATGGTTTTCATTTTTTTCACCATTTTAGGATAGTTCATGCATCGTTGTCGGTGGTGCCGGCGGAATGGGTGTGCAAATTTGTCGCAAATTATTGGAAAATGAAATCGCTGTATGGAGTAAAAGAAGAAGAAAAAAAAAAACACACACACACACACATTGTTGCAATTGAACATTTTGATTTGAAGGCACGATAATTAATGAAAGTTTCATTTTTTTTCTTCTCTTTTCTCGCTCTCTCTCTCTTTCTTCTAACTCATAATCATAGAATTTGGCCATTGTTGACATTCAACCGAAACCATCGAATTTACTTGAAAAATTGAAACAACAACATCCAAATGCTCGAATCATTTATTTTGAATGCGATATATCAACTAAAGATGAAATCGAAACAACATTCATAGCGATCGAAAGTATTTTTCGTAACGTAAACATTCTTATCAATGCAGCGGGCATCTTCAATGACAAAAACATTGAACTTACATTCAAAGTGAATGTGGTAATAGTTTTGCATCATTTTTTTTTTTTTATTCCATACATGACATTTATTTTTCATAGATCATTTCATACATTTATAGTTAATAATTATTTTCATGCATTTTTTTTATTAACTGATTTTGAATTTGTGATTGTTTTTATCAGTTTGGTATGATGTATTCAACAATGTTCGGATCTAAACTATTGAATAATGAACATCGGAATAGAGCAAAGGATGCAATAATTATAAATATTTCTTCGTTGGTTGGCTTGGATCCATTCCATTTTTTGCCCATTTATTCAGCTTCAAAACATGCCATCGTTGGATTCTCAAGAGCGTTTAGTGTAAAAAATTTATTTCTTACAGAAATGTCATATTTTTCACATAAATATCATTTTTTTTTCGTCTAATTAATTTACTATTTTTGTTTCTTACAAATTACAGCATGAAAGCTACTACAAGCAAAACGGTGTGAAAATTATAGTTCTTTGTCCAGGCGGCACAACAACGAATTTTGTTCGACAATTTGCCAATAACATGATTTTCCCAAATGAAAATGAGGCATTGCAATTTTTCCGATCAGTACCAATGCAAAGGTCAGTTTCAACATTTCAGGCTCATTCATCTTTCGAATTCATCAAATAATGATTATTCATTTTTTTTTGTTTTTGTTTTTTTTGTTTTTTTTTTTTTTTCAATTTTCTATGTTTTTGTTTGTTCACAGTTCTGAGTGCGTAGCTGAACACATAATTGAATTGATAAATTCAGCCCCAAATGGATCTGTTTGGTTAAGTGATAATGGTGAATTAAGACCAATTACAATGACCATTTATGGCAATTATGATTAGATTAAATGTTAAACAAATAATTTGTATTTTTTTTCTTCTTCTTCTTGCAAAATACAACAAAAATATTAACATTTTAGTTATGGATATGATGCAAATAAAAAACAAAAACTTGACAATTTCTCTCTCATACAATGTATTCTGTTGTCTGTATAGCAGTATTGTTAAGTCGATAGCCGCTCTTACATAAAACTTCCTATTGAATTCCTACTAACAGCGGCTGTCAACACAACAGCACTGCTGTGCAGATAGCAAAATACATTGTATGCATTCCATATTATTCAAATATTTGTTATTTTTCAATCAGCCCAGTGTCGTTATTCTATTTATAAATATTAAATCAGTACAAAATTTTGTACAAACAATAATTGAAAAAAAAAGGAAGAAAAAACACTTTATCACTATTTTATGGTTTTGTTTGTATAAAATATGTTTTAAATTATATTATCAAAAATGTCATTTAAACTCATGAGATCATGTACTACATTGAATTTTGATAAGAATTTCTATAAAAGGTTGCTCTTCGTAATGGCTAAGATCAATTGATTGAATCTATTACAACGACTATTTCTATAATTTACAAATGGCGTTTGAGAAGCAAAATTTTATCGTGGTCGGTGGTTCAAGAATCGGTAGCATTGGACATAAATTCATTCGAGAACTTTTTGCTATTGGCGTTGAGGTGAATAAAGATTCATTTCGAAACCACATTTAGACCAATTCAATTTTTTATTTTTTTTGTTTTTTTTTTTTTTTCAAATTTTTCATAGAAAGTCGCACTTTTTGATATTACTGATCCGACTGAAGTATTTGCTGATTTAAAAGTAGATTTTCCAAATAAAAATGTTTTATTTTATCAAGTTGATGTTCGTAACAAAGATGAAATTGAATGTGCATATAAAAATGTTTCAAATATGTTTGGATATGTTGATGTTTTAATCAATTTTGCTGGTATTTTAGATGAAAGAAAACCAAAAGATGTTATTGATATTAATTTGGTGCGTTTGTTCATTTTTTTTATTTCATTTGTTTGTTTAAATAACAAATTATTGTGGAAATTGTTCTATTTTGGTATTAGATTGGGGTAATTAATTCAACTTTGGTTGGAATTGATTATATGAGTGTTGATAAAGGTGGACAAGGTGGTATGATTGTGAATATAGCATCAATTTGTGGTCTTGATGCATTCTCTTGGGCTCCTGTTTATTGCGCTTCTAAACATGGCGTTGTTGGATTCACCAGATCACTGGCTCAAAATGATTTATCCGCTGAACTTGGCATTAAATTTGTTTTAATTTGTCCCAGTTTCACTGATACTTCATTAATATCAGATTTACAATCAAAACTATACGGAAAAAATGCATTTGAATTATTACCATCAGTGCAAAATGAATTTGGATTTCAAACGTAAGCAGTAAAAAAAATTAAATTTCTCAAAATATATATAAAATATAAAATTTTCATTCTGATTGCAGTGTTGATGAATGTGTAAAGTGTTTAGTGGAATTATTGAGAAAATCAGAGAATGGATCGACATGGATTATCAACAAAGGAAACGAAAAATCAATTGATTTTCAATTGCTCAGTAAAGAATAGAGTAAAAATTTGAAATATTAAAGAAATTATTTTTTTTTGAAATAATAATGAAATTTTTTTTTTGAAATAATAATGAAATGAAGATTTTTTTTTTAAAAAGATCTATTTTTAAAATTGTTTATGAAAAAAAACCGTATTATCATTTAAAGTCATTGTCTCCAAATGAAAATAGATTTTGAAACGTGGGTATTACTATATTTGAAAAATGCTTTTGCTCGCAACACATCGGATGTTTTATTTTTGTGGATATTTTTCACGTTGAAATGTGTATTCACGAAGATTTCACATTCAAATTATACCTAGTAGACACCATGGAATTTTTTAATTCATTCCTTGAAAGAAAATAATATTTACCTATTTACACGTTTCAACAAACATTCAAAATAAAAATATGGAAAAAAAACGTCGCACAATTGATCTGTATTGAACAAAATGAAAATATTTGATTTAAATACATTTTCACTGAAAATCTCGAGATACCAAAAAAAAAAACAAAAGCAAAAAAATACTCATTTATTATTTGAACAACTGTTTTTATTGACATAATTATAAAATCAACTTTTATTTGCTGAATGTTATTTTGTAATTACTTTTTTGGTTTGACCACGGGCTTCTGATTCGTTTGCCTCTTTACGGGATTTGCTGGTCGCATGTCTGTATTTCTTGGACGTTGGTTGTTTTGATTTGCTGTCGTTGGACGTCTTTGGTCTTGAACGTTTTCAGTTTTTCTACGTTTGGGGTCTTGAACGACTATCGTTGTTGGACGATTATGGTTGTGATTGTGGTTGTGATTATGGTTGTGAACGACTGTCGTTTTCGGAGGTTTGTGACCGTGAACGACTGTTGTTTTCGGGGGTTTATGGCCATGAGTTCTTTGTGATCTTTGTCTTGATGCCTGCGTTTGTACTGTGACAACAGGTGGACCGGTTTCTTTGTAACTTGTTGTGTATGGAACATCAAGATAACGTCCATTTTGATACCATTGTTTTAATGGTTTTACTTCGGAATTGTCATGAATGATTTTATCACCATACAGATTGAAGCCAAATTTCGATTTTGTATAATCCTCATCAATTCCACAAAGTCCTGGATATTTTTTACTTTTTGTATCACATCCACTGCGAACTGGTCCAAGAACATAAATTGGCTCACCGCCAAAATGTACAGTAGCATAATTGCAAGCAATAAAATGCACGGTAAAATAACCATTGGGCATTGAAATGGCCGCACAACCAATGGCAATTGCATCATCACGCATAAATTGGGTAAAATGGCCAGTTACTCCTTTTGAAACAACGCTACTGTAATTGTTTGACTTATCGACATATGAAATATTTTTATATTCAACAAACAATATATTAACAGAATCTTCGATAATATCATCAAACGTTTGATTTGGAGCCGTATAATAAGTGACCAAATTCTGGCCGGCATAAGGATATCTATTCGTACGATGACATTTATCATGCTCCATTCTACATTTTAGTAAATTTTTCTGTGCAAACATTTCAAGCTCATCATCCCAAACCTAAGGAAATATATGTCAATATCAAATATTGAGAAAAAAAAAACTGAAATGAAATGAAATAATATTATATATTCGCACCATTTCCGCCATTCTTGCAGCTGTTTTTCCTTTAAACAAACCAGGTAATTGGCCCAAAGCAGCGATATTACGTCTTTCATTATGAAAATCAAGATATTTTTGCTTACGAGCATTTGTCATTGGCGTAAATTTTTGACCTTTACAATTGGAACTCCAGGTCTGCATTGGAGAATATTGATTAAATTTCTCATTTGTTTTTTCGAAAAATTAAAATAAAGCCCATAAAAAAATATCCTCTTGATTTGTACCTTTGAATATTCACACATCACATGGGAACCAGGTGGATAACCACGGGAATCATATTTTGGTGAACAGTAATATTTGTAATCGATGCTCTATGAAGAAAAATAAATGAAAATTAAAATATTTTTAAAAATTTCATAAAAATTTTAGTTTAGTTATGAATGGAAATTGTTAATAATTACCACTGATTCAACTGAATAAGCTACAACAATCACACCTGAAATATTGAAAAAATGAAAAAAAAAATCAATAAAAATAAGATTATAAACGTGTTCAAATGAAAATATTCAAGTTAACTACCAAATACAAATAATATTGTATTCAAAGCCATTTTATTCTTAATCCACCTCAATCAGTAATGTTTTTCACTGCGTAGAGCTGACAATATTCTGTATAACATAAATTATCTCACATCTGTAAATTACTGAAATATTCGGGCAAAAACAACACATCTTGTTAAATGCTTGGATGAATATTTTTGTTTTGAATTTTTTTTTCTCCGTTCTGCAATATTAGTGTCGCATAAAAGATTCAATATGCCTGTCACATCAACAATTCTAAAACCTTCTTATTCTAAAACCGTTTGTTATAATAAACGGCAAAAAAAAAAAATCATCGATTTTAAAATTAACGCATTAGATTCGTTACTCATGACTCATGACGCAAAAAAGTCAAAACAATTTTATTGAGTATTACTCCATTTATCTTGAACTATTATCAATACGTGCACATGTGTACAATCAATACAATGTAAAAAGCAAATCTACATAATGATGAAATATTATTTTTTATACTGCAATTTTTTCAAAATATATATACTTCATAAACACTTGTTGAAAAAATTTACATTTACATTTTCATTATAAATTTTACCATATTTCAATTCATAATACATTTATAGAACAGCTTATTGGACTGTGTCTAGACACCCCATTTGAAAAAAAAAAAAAAAAAAGATCCAAATCCCTCCTAAGATACTTTTATCTGTTCCGACTTTTAATCGAGATACCCATTTCTAGGTGTAAAATCATAATCATATGATTCGGAACATTTAATTTCGATCAAATCGATATTTTGTGTAAAAAATGCTGATTTCATTCCAAGGGAAATATCTTCCTTCAAGTATATCGTTATTTGAATATACCTCCCTGGATCAAAATAAGATTCAGAAAATATTGTCCATAATTAGTATTGTTTTTGACTCCATTGGAAAATATCAAAATTTTACTTTAATTTGAGTAAACGGCGTATAAATAATAAAATTTTGCCAAATGATTCTAATCTTAAAGTTCATTACATGATCGATATCAACGATTTCAATTATTGTGGAGAAAATTCCCATTGATTATTTTCAATTTTGTCGTAACAATTATTTATTTGTACAAAAAACCGGAAACATCAAATCGATTTGAGAGGCTACAAGGAAAAATGTTACACAGAAAAGTTCCGTGGAAAAATGTTATTATTCAATGTATTTGTTGTTGTTTTTTGTATGTTGAAATACACTGAATAATAACATTTTTTCACGGAACTTTTCTGTGTAACATTTTACCTCGCAGCCTCTCAAATCGATTTGTGATAAACTGATGTTCATTTTTTGCCAAAACGATAAATACCTAGGGAGACCCACTCTCACGAATGTGTATATTTTTACGAATTTTTCATAAATTTTGCGAATGAGCTAATGGAAATTTGCACAATATTATCAAATGTTTACAAATGCATTTATTCCATTGATAAGTTCATAAACATTTGATAATACTGTGCAAATGTCCATAAGCGCATTCGCAAAATTTATGAAAAAATCATAAACATGTACGCATTCGTAAGAGTTAAATCCCCTTAGATAAATACCACAGTAAAATTTAAAATTAATTGACAGTAAATTATTCAATAAAACAATAGAATTATCTATTTAAATTGGGTTAAAATCATGTTTTCTGTTTAATATTGATATAGAAATAGAAAAATTATGTCTAATTATTATGAACAATAATAAGAAAACCGGTTTCAACTAGAAGTATTTACGCAAATAATGATTAGGTTTTAATCATCAGATGAAAAAAAAAAAAAAAAAAAAAAATAAATAAATAAAAAATATGTGAAACAAAACAAAAAGAAAAAAGACAATTATAATTATATTATTAGTATTATTTAGTATCGTTTAAAATATACATTATGCTATCTGAAAACTATTGTATTATATTTAATACTAATCTCAAATGAACATATATTGCGCATAATAAAAAAATGATTTCACGAGACATTACTCTATCAAGAAAAATAACCATTCATAAAATGTGTATAGTTCGTGTTTCTATCATTTTGAATAATGAATATTTATCTAAAAATGATTATTAATTATTTTAATTATTTTAATTATATAAAATAATGCTGAATTATCAGTTGAATTTTTAATTTGAAATAAACTATAAAAACCGTCGTATTTTGATTTGAATAATCAGTTTATTGGAATCATTCATTAATTGAATTTGCTTTATTTTTCTATTGAAAATGACATTTGAAAATCAAAGTTTTGTAATTGTTGGAGGAGCAAGATTAAGTAGCATTGGATTGAATTTCGTAAAACAACTATTGTCGATTGGTGTTGAAGTAATTTAGAAATTTTCAAATTTTTATTAATAAACAATTCACATAAAATTATTTCATTTTGCATAGAAAATTGCTGTATTTGATGTCATAGATATGTGTGATACAATTGCTGAATTGAAATTACAATTTCCTGATAAAATGATTTCATTCCATAAAGTGGATGTTCGAAAAAGACCAGAAATTGAAAATGGTTTTATTGAAGTGATCAATAAATTTGGATACATTGATGTATTGGTGAATTTTGCTGGAATTATGAATGAATCTAAAATTGAAGATGCAGTTCAAGTGAATCTCGTATGTTTAATTTTTGAAATAATTTCATGTTGTTTCATGTTTCAATAGCACAAATATTTTTCATTTATAGCTTGGATTAATATTTGTAACAATGGTTGGAATCGATCATATGAGTGTCTCAAATGGTGGCCATGGTGGTATGATTGTAAATTGTTCATCGATTGCTGGCTTTGATCCATATTCCTGTAGTCCAGTTTATTGTGGTACAAAATTTGGTGTCATTGGTTTTACACGATCGCTTGCCGAAAAAATATTAGAAAAGGAATTTGGCATTAAATTTGTTATAATTTGTCCAGGCATTACTGAAACTCAACTATTACAAAGTATGGAATCTAACAGTGACAAATTGTTTGGATCCAACTGTGAAGAAGAACTCACAAAATTAGTTGAAAAATACGGAGTGCAAACGTAAGTGAAAAGAAAAACGAATTCTAAAGAGAAAAAAAAAAAAAAATGAGAAAACTTTCATTTGTTTTTTGTTTATACATTTGTTTAGTGCGGAAGAGTGCGCAAAAAGTGCATTAAATGCATTGAAAATATCAGAAAATGGTTCCATTTGGCTTTTGGATAAAGCAAATTTTAAACCAATCAATTTTCCACAATATTTTAAAACTGACTAAGCCTTTATTATTACTTTTTTAAAACTGAATTAATTGATCATAATTGCATAAAAATGGACCTTAAATCTATTTCATTTCAATTAATTTTTATGATGAATAATTTAATGCAGAATTTTTAATTCAATCAAGTATATTTAATTGGTTTAATTCATAGCTTTAATCTCTTTATCTGATGAAATAATATTTGATAAACCGATGCTAGTTTCCAATGAATTCTAATTAAGAAAGAGAATAATTAAGTGATTTTTTTTTCTTTTTTTTTTGATATTTTCAATTCGATATGATTACACTAATTTTTGCGATGATCTACAACGTTTTAATCGAATAAATGAATGTTGTAAGTATACATGTCTCTTTTTCAAACATTATCGTCTCTTATTGAAATCATCAAGATAATCTTAATCAGCTTATTGAAAATTATTCATAAATATTTATGTAAATTTAGTAAGGGAGTGTTCCCGGGTATGGGACGGGTTTTGAAATCAATTCATAAAATTCCACTGCTTGAACCAAAACAAGTGTTCTATATACCGTTGAAAAGGTAATTTCCATACGCAACTTTTGTTCTAAATAAGCACGTCGATTCATTTAACGAACAAAAATTTACGATCAATTTTCTGAGGATGTGATTTTTTGCCAAAAAATTTTTTGTACCCAGATATGGGACACTTTGGACAATCCATTTTTAATTGAGAAATATGAAGTAAAAACACCATTAATTACTAAAATAAATCAAATCATATTTATTTTGATGAAAAAATCAAATTTTTATCCATCATATTCATTTTCATCATCATCATCTTCTTCATCCAACTCGTCATTTACACACCACGCATCAATTCCGTCTTTCATTACTTTTAGGCGATGTTGAATATAGTGCATCCATCCATTTTTGGTGTTTGGTGATGGTTCAAATTCATAAATGTCTCTATTGTTTCTATCTACTGCTGCTCTATCTTCAAATTCTTTTGTCAGTGATTTCAATCTTTTTTGCCGTTGCTTGTCACCAATCATGTGATAATATTCTTTAGAAGATATTTTTAATAAATGCTCTGTCTCTTCTTTTGAATTTATAATAACACCAACATTGGATTTACAATGCAATACACGTATGTGAATACAGTGGTGGGCAGCACAGCGGACAGTGCCGCATCAAGCAGTGATAAAAAAGAACGGCATGCATTGAGTGTACGAGTTTATGTTCGACTTGGACAAGTTCAACCTAAATAAATCGTAAACCTGTGCGGAGTTTGCACCATTTAACACACGATTTCTAAAATAAATATTAAAGAGTGTACTTTAATTGCTTTGAATGTAAAGTGAAATCTATTGAAAAAATTTTGAACAAAAGCGAAATATACTATTTGCTAATAAACTCATTGAGATCATCTAACTAATGAACGACTTCCTTTATATTCTTCGATTTTTCCACCATTTTTATAAAGTTAAATTGTTGGACATTTCCAATTAGTTCAATTAATGAGAACGTACGTTTGGCATAAATTTATAGATTTTTATTTCGCAATAATGTGATAAATCGATAAAACACCTCATCATTGAATGAAATCATATGCGCTTAACCATAAGTCACATGGAAAGATTGAATACAGTTCGGCTAATTTGAAGATTCTTAATTGGCCAAATCAATTATTTATTTGCGAGAAATTATTGGTACTCAATTATTCACCAACCGCTATCATTCAATGAATCCATATCAATGTAGTTGAACTGTATGGGTTTATACATTGTCTTAGCATTTGTTTTCTTTTCATTACATTTCAGTGATACACACGGATACACATGCAACACTAATTTGACAGTTTGGATCATGCCACAGTTTAAATTAAAAATTGACAAATGTTGATGATTTTCCAACAAATTAACTTTATAAAAATGGTGAACAAATCGAAGGAATATAAAGGAAGTCGTTCATTCAGATGATCTCGATTGAGAGCAACCCGATGACATTAAAAAAAACTGAAATGAATGCGTTTAAATACATTCAACGTTAAAATTAAAGTTTTCGTGTTTTCAATCGTTTAATGTCTTTGAATGCATTTAAACGCATTCATTTCAATTTTTTTCTAATGTCATCGTGTAGCTCTCAATCCAACCTTTATGATGACCAGTCGATGATGCGAAAATGGGTGCGTTTAAACCCTTCAAATTGATTTTTATTGATCAAAAATCTTTGAACGCACCCATTTTCGCATTATGATACAGAAACTAGCCTATTTTATGGGAAGGAGTTCAGAGAGTACAAACCATGCAAAAAACCCACAAATAATTGATTTCATTTATGAAAAAATCTCCAAAATTGAAAAAATGAGTTGGCGGCTTAGCGGCTCAAATTTCGGCCTCAAATATAAATGGAATGATACATAATCTATCTTATCTTGTAGAGGTGGACTCGAACATTACGATAAAGTGAAAAAGACACTACTAACTTCAGTTTAATTTCGAAATAATGCGCAAAAAGTGAAAAAGCCGAGTCGGCCGCCAAAAAGTTGGCCTTGGCCGACCTAGAAGCAATTCCAAAGATCTCAAATCTGTCATATCTTGTAGAGTCGGACTCAAGGAAAATGATAGAGACAAGGAAAATAGAGGTCGTCGGACCACTTTCCTTACAAAAAATTCCAAAATATAGAAAAAGTGGGTAAAAAATGGATTAGGCCGCCGAAATTTTGGCTCTGGCCGGCTTCAATCAGATAAAAATGATCTGAAAATCATTTTATCTTATAGAATAGGAATCGATGAACATGATAGAGTTAAGAAAAATTTGATTTACGTAAAACAATATCGAAAAATATGAAGAGGCAATACATAAATATTTATCACCCCTTTGCCTCCCCCCTTGTATTTCAAACAATCGGAAATTTGTTCTATCTTGTAGAGAAAGACTCCAAGAATATCATAAAATCATGAAAAGCTAAATATTCGAACTTATTTTTGAGTTTATTTGCAAAGATTTGAAAAAATTCATTTTTTGAGTGGAAAAAAACCTCCCCCCCAACCCTACAGGGGAAAATCAAAAATCCACTCCGAAAGAAATTCTTATCTTAGTCCCCTCTAAACGATAGTAGCAAAAAAAAATCGATATTAATACTCCTTAGTACTACTCAGTGAGTAATGGCCCTGTTATATGAAACACCCTGTATATTAGGCAATTTTAAAAAAAGCTTTAATTTTTTTTATCAATGTTGTTTAAATGAGTGGTAAATTTTTGATTGCGTGATTGATAACGAAAGAAAAATCACTTATTTCTCACTTTTTTTTTTAAATGTTCTATAGTCAAACCAAAGGTAAAATAATTGCATGCAATGTTATGACTAGAGCCGAACATTTTAAACCGATTTAAAACCCATAAAAATCATTAATTTCCGTGCATATATATTTCTGTAATAGGAAACATGTTGCTTTTTGCACAATCCACTGTCCTTTGTACATTTTATAACTTTATAGCCGTTTTATGTAATTTGCAAGTTTAAAGTGACCGTAATTGAATGGCCGGAATAACGACTTTAAATTGAAAGCTTTTTTTTTCAAATGTATTTTCAACGATAAAATATCCGGACAAGTGGTTTTCACGAAGAAATTCTTCAAGAAATTTTCTTTTTTTTTTTTTTGAGTAGAAGAGAGCGAGAATTCCTCATTTTTAATTTAAATAGCAAAGATGATTTGAATTTCTTATTTCGTGACAAATTATTTTTGTGCGCAAGTTATTTTTTTTTTCTTTCATTTGATTATTCATTTCAATCAGCGAATAAAAAAAAAAATACACGACATTTCAACATGTTTATTGCACGGTTTTGATATACGATTTGTTTTAAATGCATTTATACAAAATTGATGTGGATGGTGTTTTGTGTACGTATATGCATTTTAAATATCAAACACGAGTATGATACTGTTGCGTTTAAATGTAAGAGACAAAATAACAAAAAAAAAAAAAAAAGAAAAAATATACATTGTATTTGTCTCGCTTTTTCACTTTTGTGTCATCGCTACAGTAATTTCATTTGCCGATTTCATATAAATATAGAAAACAATTTTTGAACATGGCAATTTTTTGAATCAATTTAACTATTGTATTCATTCTAGCACATAATGCTTATATATGTGCATGACAAAGGCAAAATGATATTGAAAAATGTTGAGATAGTTTTGTGCGTCGACGCGTCACGATGCCATGAATTTTTGTATGTTTCACATATTATATACACTTGAACACGAATTCAGTTGTGTCATTATTTTAAACGCAGACATATCGTAGACGGAAACACACGGCTAAAAGGAAAATCAAAATCCGTAGCACACAAATCACAAAATTCACAATTTTCATTTTGAAACACAACATTGTTATTAATAAATTATACGAAACATTTTACAATTGTTTTGAACATTTTATGTGTTAATATTATTTTTGTTTATTGTTATTGTTATCTAGTTTTGACAAATACTAAAATCGTAGAGATAACTTTTCTTTTTTTTTTTTTGTTTTTGACAAAGTTCGATAAAAGCATATTTAAAAGGAAAGGAAAAAAAAAACAAAATTAGCGTTAAAATTATTTTTGTAAATAATTATTATGTGATAATCGAACAAATAAAATTGCTTTGTAGCGAACATTTGACATTAAAAAAAACACGGGAAAATAGAAAATAATTCACGGTGTACATTGTTCATTTGTTTTCATGGTGACCGCTATAATTGTTTGTACAGGGAACGCTATTTTGCAAGCGAATCCGTTTTGTGTTTCTCTGTTGTGTTGTTTTTTTTCACGGTATCGGTGTCATTGTCTCAAAATCGCTTCCCTCTATTCCATATCGAAATGAGCAGCAATAGATGGTTTTCATTGTAATACCGCGTTGGTTGCATTTATAAAACCGCTCGATTTTCCTTCCGCAAATTGAATTTTGAATGCATTTGCATATTGTTGATTTGTTTTTTTTTTCTTTTTTCATTCTTCGGTTTTTGGTTAAGCATTCATAAATGTGTGTTGTGAAAATATATAAATTGGTGAATAGTGTGTAAATCAATTTTCGGTACAATTAAATAGATAGTTCAAGAACAGAATAGTTGTTCATTTGCATACACATCACGAAAAATTCGCGGCTTGTGTATACGATAATTGAAAATCATTTGGCGAAAATTTGCTCTTCATATGTGACTTTTGAGCATTTAGTGGTCATTGTTATTTTCGGTATTTGTTGTGTTGTTTTTTTTTTTTCGTTTTCTCATTCTATTTTCATTTTTACGGCTGCAGTTGGCTTATTATTCATTTTCAACAACACCGATTACCAACAACATTTCTGGCATATAACCGAAGGCAAGTAAATTGAACTATAAAACCATAAATAGAAATATTTTCCAATTGTAATGCATATTTCAAGTATTAACGTTTATACAGTTTATTCACTCTCATTTTGTGACTCAATATTCATTGTAATTGGGCATTGCAATACAAAATGCATTCACTTGATAATTCTCTTTATTAAAACGTATTTTTTTTCTCTATTCATTCTTCAGTCAGCTTAAATATGAAAATTGTTTGAAACATTTCAAAGAAAAAAAAAAAAAAAAAAAAAAGAAAATTAGTCGTTTTTCTTTCTTCAATCTTCTTTTTCCTTCATCTTTAGAACAATAAAATGGAATCATACATTGAAGATAGAAAAAAATGAAAACATAACAAAAATAGAAAGGTTATTGCTAAACTGGTGAAAATGGAGCACAAAATGAAAGATGAACACAAAACATACACGGGATCTAAAATGAAGTTTCGAAAGCAGTAAAAAAAAAAAACTTCTGTAAATCAAGTGAAAAAGAGAATCCTGAGAAACACGATATATATATCATATAGCGTGTCGTGAATTAAACAAAACACATGCGAAAAACAAGATAAGCAGAGCAATATGAACCGAATAAAAACAACAACAATGGCGAAAAGGGAGAGAGAAAAAAATATGTGTAAACATAGCATAATGCGGCATTTTCATAACAACACAGCTACAGACATATATCGGTGTTCATTCACTTCTGGAAAATCGGTGCTTTGTTAATGGTTGTAACAAACCATTTATAAAAAAAAAAGAGATGAAGATATAGGGGACAATGAGAGTCAGAACGAAAGAGAGACAGAAAAATGTGAGAAGATTCAACGAAATGGGCAAGTTTTTTTTTTTTTTTTTTTTTCTTTCAAAAATACGTGCCATCGCATCTTTCATGAGTTGTACAATGTCGGAAACATTTCAGTGGTTTCCTGTTAAAACCGCAAACTTGTACGAATTTCACGTAAATTAATAGTATTTTCATTTGGCATTTTATCTTTTGATTAATCACAACCAAATGAATTAATGTAATTTGTCCATTTGACATGAGCATAATTTACCAAATAATAAAAGTTATTCATTAGAAGAAGAAAAAAAAAAATCTCTGCCAATTGTTGGAAATTCACAATCGACTCAATGAAATTCGATGCATTTGTTGATCGTTTTTCTGTCGCATATTTATTGTTCTCATCACATCATTTTGTACACGTCCAGTTGAAGTTCATTGAACTCAATTCAATTTTTTTCTCTCCTTTTAGCAATCTTTTCCATCTCAAATAGAAAAACGGCACGAGGAAGGAAAAAAGTGTACAATCAACTACTTACAATGTTCATTTGATGTTGTTGATTTCGTTTTTCCACTCTCATCCGTTCAATTACATGATGTGCTGAATTGCAGTTAACTGGCCACACAATGAAACACGCGACACTCTATCAAATGAGGCGTCTCCAATCATGTAACTAAGAGATATATACTAAACAAAAATTATCTGAAAAGATACTGTATGCAAATTGTATTACTCATCGTATTTGGCTCAGAGATTATTCATTGTAAAGGCTATGGCTACGATGGCAGAAACAGTGAGAGCAATATTGAGATGAAAATAGGCAGAGAAAGAGAAAGGGAAAGAGAGAGAGAGAGAGAGAGAGAGAGAGAGAGAGAGAGAGAGAAAGGGAAAGTGTGTGAGAGAGAGAGAGAGAGAGATTGAGGAGCATCGGCTTAGGTATCCATGATTTAATCACGAATGATTGCACTGTCTCGCCATTATTTTCATTTTATGCAATTTCCATTTGGGTCCGAAGGTGGTACGAGTATAATCTACAATCTGCATATTTTCACATTGTTATTTCGTCATAAAGAGTCATTTTGATGGTTCTGCTATTTTATATAATTTTCATCTTGAGAATGCGCATATCTGTCCCCCCATTCTCCCTCCCTCTCTCCCTCTCTCTCTCCCCCTCTCCCCTCTCTCTCTCTGTCCCTTTTTTTTTCTTCCTATCTCCCCCCTTATTTCCTCTTTTCCTTTTCCCTCTTTTTCTAAAATGAAGAAAGTTTTCTCTTTCGCTCGCGGGAGTTCGCATTTAATGAAAAACCATTCAAATAATAAATTAACCGTATTTCTGCACCAAATATTGAATTCTTACGCATCATTGTTTGGAATGTTAAAATGCAAATGATGTCAACTGATGTATGAAATGCGCAGAAAATGTATCGAACTGAATAGAATTAGTTGATTACCATTCGAAATCCATTTATTGTTCATTTGCATAGAATGGTGTTGGCAAAGCGCCTGGCGACATACTGAATGGTTTTAAATCCATGGTTAAATATAGAAAGAATGAAAAAAAAAGGAATTTTATTTAATTATAATCTCCTATCCATATCACACAAGAAAATAATTCCATTATATTATATGAACTGATGCGATATCAAGTGTTGAATACGTGATAGTTTTTGAAAATTAAAACATTGCACCATTATTGCAATGGATGAAACAACCAACGAATTTCAAATTACCATCAGACTTATTTGATATGCATAATGAATGTAAAAATATGACTATAACTGTAATATTAACAACTTGGTAAATCATAGTATCAAAAGAAAAAAGAAAAAAGAAAAATGAAATTATACATAAAATAAAATTCCGACGAAATTCAAGACAATTCATGAAACTTATCCCGCTTCACGCAGCAATGGAATATTTTAAAATGGTGAATTCACTTAGGAAATTCATTTCTGTTAAGAAATTTAAGTTAAGTTTTCCTTTGAAAGAAAATTATTTTTCGAGAAACACCATTCAGCAAAGATGTTGCACTTGATGTTTTGATTGCATAAAATAAATTTTTTTTTTTTTCTTCCTTTCTTCTCTCTTGTGCGTGTAAATGTACTATGCATGAAATTTACATTTGAATCAATGTTTCCTGATTTACAATCGGCTTATATGATTTCGAACAATCGTACAAAGTTTTATTGAAAATTCAATGCAAAAGCGTTCGAAAGATTGTATTGAATTTTCTTGGAAGAAACAGAATATTTTTTCTTTTCTTTTCTTTTCGTTTTTTTTTTTTTTGTATTTCATTTTGTCAATGAGAAACTGTGAAAGATGCAATAAACTGCTTTCTTTTTTGATGATCATTTCAAAGGGGTTCAAAGGGAAGACTCCATTGAATATAAAAGGACCATCGAATGATTCAATTATGTTCTGCAATTTGCATGGTATGATACAATGGAGATTGTGGTATTGGGGTTGATAACCACAAATCAAGGACCAGAATATATAGTGGTTAGCCATTGTATGAGAGAATTTCGATAGATCAGCAAATTGAATTTTTGGTACTTCAAGAAAATGCAATTCATTCATTAATGAATGTTATTTATCATTCGATGAATGTGTATTGTTATTGGAAAGCGTCAACACTTTGTCAAAAAACATATAATGGTCATGCATCAATATAAAGGCCAACGAGACAGAGTACTGAATGCATTAAAAGCCAATTTCTTACCAAATTTTAACTGTATTTGTTGAGAAAAATAAGGGAAACAAAAAAAAAAAAGAGAAAAAGCAAGAAAAAAAAAATTAAATTGACTGAATGCCATGAACTATTGTACAATTCAGCCATCCGTTTGTTAACCCGTAATCATAAAAAGATTGCCATTTGGATTCGATCCAAAATTGTAACATGTTGTACTGAGTGTGTGTGTGTGTTCCATCCTCACAATTCACCAACATCGGAATTGATTTCATTCATATTGGATACACATGCATCCCAGAGTGAGATGTCCTGTTAAAAATACACCACAGAAAAAAGGTATCCGCAATTACAACAAGCTTGAATTAGGCTTTGCAACTTTATTTCTCGGGATTTTTCCCTCTCCCTCTTTTTCTCATTCTCTCTCTCTACCGCTCCCTCTCCCTCCCTCCCTCTTCTTCTGCCACTGCCTCCCTCCCTCCCTCTCTCTCTATTCTTGCAGAAAGTGCTCTTTCCTCCCCTTCATCTCCCCTTCATCTCCCCTTCATCTCCCCTTCTTCTTTCCTCTCCCTTCTCTGCTTGGCTGCAATTGTCGTGATCAACGTTATTTTTTATTTTTCGTTGACATTTTCATTGTGATTCACCATACGGAGGCAATAAAATGCATTTTATGTTGAGAGAATAATACGAATGCCCAACGAATTTACGCAAAAATTTACGGGTATATACAATTCCTATGGTAGTTGTTATTATTCTATTTTCCTTTGTTTTTTGCTTTTTCTTTCATTGTTCTACTCGAATGTGATGTCAGTGAGATCAAATTAATATGTAATAAAAATAAATGCTAATGTGTTGCTGATGATTTTGCTATTACCAATTGGCAATGCCAATGCCAATGATATGATTGATTTCAAATAAAAACGAAAAACGCCAATTTTATTCAAATGGCATTGGCAACAGTGGGACATCTCAAATGGACTGTATATATTGTTACAATTGGGGGAATATGTGCAGTGAAGCGAATACAAATGAAATGTATTAGACAAAATGAACATGTTTGTTTGAAAGTGAATTAAGAAACCATATGATATAAATTTAGTGGCTTGATGTTTTTGCTCAATGATAAAACTTTGTATCAATCAATAAAAATAGTGTCTCTTCATTTCATTGCACTAATAAATATATATTTATATATAAATTCTATCCATAGGCTCATCCACACATTTTATTTGGCGCGCTTACTGGCGACAATAATCTCACCTAATTAAGCTAATGTTACATTGACCATTGAGTAACGAAATTGTTGTTATACAGGCAAAAACCAGTGAATTGAAATCATGGAACGTAAATTATTATATGCCTTTCGTGGATGGATCGCATTTGTGGCATTTATGGACTTGGGAACAGCATTTCGTAGCTATATTGAAAAGCGTAGCTTTTTAGGCGATCCATCTGATTCACAATATATTGCTGGTAAGTTTTAAATTTTATCGATAATTCAATATTTCACTGTTTATTTTTGGTCGTTATCAGTTGTGCTTTATATTATTGATTGCAACATAAATGTATAAAATCTTTATCGCACGAGATGCGATATTTCATGTATTTCAAATTTTGTTCTTCGTTCATTTTGTTTCGTCATCAATTTGAACATGCCCATAACTTTTCCCACATGAATTCATTGAATGTATTGAATTGAAGTTTCAAAACAATTTTCGTCACGTACGCATTTCAATAGATATATTCGACAACTGACTTTTTTGCCTCCATCTTCATCAGCATAAATTTGATATTGAAATTTGAGTGTCGAATTTAATGCTCATCTCGATTGCATCTGATCTCGTTATATTCACTCGGCACACGATAGAGCTTTTTTTTAAATGTTTTTTTTTTTTTGTTTTTTGTTCTCGTGCGTTGTTTTTATCTTCTCTTGTTTGTTGAAACCATATTTTCACGTCAAATGCAATTTAAAATCATGTTGAACTTGTTAAACTAATAAGTGCATTATAAAAAAAAAAAAAAACTTTTTGCAATCATCGACGGCTTTTTCCACTATAATTTGCAATGCCACAACTCATATCGGTCAAAAGTTTAATTGAGAGCATTATGCTCTCGGTGCATCAAAGTTCAAATTGCATTATGAAGTTTTGTTCAGCAAAATGTTTGAGAGGGCAAAAGATTCAGCGAATCGGAAAATTTGAAAGAAGGGAGAGGGGGAGTGAATAAGAGATACAGCAAGGGAGTGATAGAACGACTCTCTCTCTCTCTCTCTCTCTCTCTCTCTCTCTCTCGAGAGAGAGAGAGAGAGAGAGAGAGAGAGAGAGAGAGAGATTACAAATGAGATAGAAACAGTGACTTCGAGCGAAGAGATAAAGTCATGTGTCTGCAGAATATTTTTGCCATCTTTTCATTGGTTGTAACACAGCCGCTGTGATGAAAACAAAAATTATAAAAATTTCATATCGATATTTGAATAGCGCATGATTGGTTGAAAATTCTTTTGATTTTTACTTATAGTTAAGCCTCGAAAATTTCTATACTTTTGGATCAAAGACACAGGTCACGGATTTTTGTCGATTTTCATAAAAAAAAAGAATGACCAACATATGAAAAAAGGAAATCTGTAATTCTCGAATGACCACAATATTCATTGCTATGTGCAATGGCATTTTAGTTTCAATTCCGTGTGATTTTTTTTTTTTTTTCAAAATACCAATATATATTTAACACAAATTGATGATTGATTCTTCACTAAAGTAGTATTAAATATTTTTTTATTTATCAATTTGTTAAAAATTGTCTATTTTTCCAGGTGACTACACAATATCACGCATCATTGGAATGTACTGCATTTTAAAAGCATTTGCCTTAGTTCATTGTACATTATATATCCATTACAAACCGTAAGTATTATAAATGAATGATATGTGTAGGCGAGCATTGTTTTGGCTCCTTGTCAAAAACGAAAACACACACACACACACAATTTCACATTCTGTGGCCAAGATTAAAACTTCTACAAGTGGAATCCTTCATTTTGTATGCACTAGATATTTGTTGCCATAATTCTTTTCAAATTTCTCATTCGATATGTGCTTTTGTTTTTTTAAATTTTACCATTTGTGACAACAATACAAATTCATCAATATTTCACTTCATTTGTTTCATAATTTTATTTGCATGTATTGGATTGGGCTGCTGGGATAAAATGCAATTCGATTAACATACAGTGTTGTGAGTATGGGAGGTTGTTCATTAGCACTTACAATGGTTTTGTACTTAACGGAAGCATTGTATTTCCGATCGAGCACATTAACATTTTACGTAATATTCCCATGTGTACTTAATTGTAAGTGTTGTTTTATTTTCTTTCAAATTGTATTTGCAAAATGAATTTAAAAAAATCAAAAAAAAAAAAAAAAAAAAAAATTAATGCAATTCTTTTGTTTTGTTTTCTTTTATTTTGTTTTGTTTTCTTTTCAGCAATCACATTGATTGGCCTTATTTATATACCGAAAAGATTGCGTTTATGGGATCCACACATTGATAATGATGATGAAAATTCGCAATTGTTAAGACAAATGGGCGGATTCAAGAAGCGTCGTGTGCCGAAAAAGATGCCATAAATTTTTGATCGAATCATCATCATAGCGGAGTTATCAATCAAAACTTGGAAGTGTGAAGTTTCGTAATATTAACACACTTGAACCATCCAAACATACACACATACACATACACACACATCAAATATAAATCGGAAATAAAATTTCCAATTTAAACTTCGTCATACGAAAATACTCACGGATTCCAATAAAAACGAAATAAAAACAAAATGAAAAAAAAATCGTCTTTAGCTTACACAAATTAGCTAACAGCCAATTCAATTACAAATTTCTCCAATTCATCGATAACAACAAGCTTTTTTTTCTATACACATTCATATACAATTAAAAAGATAACATAATAGTCGTAGAAATATTAGGTTTTCTTGCGATGATATTTTCGCATCAAATCAGTGCAAAATAATTGTAGCAAACATGTTTTTTTTTTACTGATGTAGCCACAACACGGTGCCATACATGTAAAATACATGAGGTTCATGCGATCTTCTTTTTTTTTTTTTTTTTGATCACATCTTAACATTTTATTCAAATATTCATACCACAATAAAATTCCAATTTCACATAAAACCATGAAAAATTCCATTTGATAAAAATCTATTATAGCTTTCAATAATTACATATGGTCCAGCAAAAATTATGCACAAATATTTAAAACAATTTACCCATATTTCAAAAAAAAAAAAAAAAACAATAGAAAACACTTTGAAAAAAAAAAATCCTTGAAGGAAAAACCAGAAAAAAAAAATAACTGCAATTCGTTCTGAATTCCACAATCGAAATCATTTCATTCACGTACAAATACTTAAAGCCTTGCGTACTATCTAAAGAATTTCCTTTTTATATATCCCAATTAATAATGCAACGGAATAATATTGAAATAAATAAATAAAATCGAAAAAAAATAAACAGAGAGAATTAATGAGTAGAACGAATTTGCACAATGTTAGAAGTATCCATTTATCTGTGTGATTTGGTTCTTCTTCATGGTTTCACGAACTAGGCGCACTAAATAACTATAGATTTTCATTGAATATAGAAAATAAAAATGATTTCATTTCTAATTAAATTTTTAGATAATTTGTTTTGTTATACCTTTTTTTCACACAGAGTACTTATTCGTTTTTGTTCTGTGTACAATTAGAAAAATTATAATCAAATCTCAAATCATAAATTATTTATTAAAATAATCGATGTTTTTTTTTGTTTGTTTTTAAATTTAATTTCGAATTTTGACGGAAATATAATAGATAAACTTAATGACAATACTTTGAGTAAAGACAGCGAATAATTTAATGAAAACCGAATTCTGTAATAATAATTGTTTAAACAATTGCAAATAATTTAATGGAAAAAAAGATGTCCAGTGATTAGAATGAGATTGTTTACTTGTAAGAGAAAAAGAGAAAAAGAAAGAGAAATAGAGAGAGAGAAAGAGAAAGAGAAAGAGAGAGATAGAGAGAGAGAGAGAGAGGTAATAATTTGTCTTAATATTATTCTTGTTCACGTTAATATTTAATGGGACTCTGGTTAATTGAATGCATTCGTATGGATTTTGATACAATGTTTGGACGGCTCTCTTAAAAAATAACATAGACAATTTTGATTTTTTACATTTTTCTTTATTTATTATTGAGCCAATATTATATTTTATTTATAGAAGGAATGATTCTTTTAAGAATTATTACAAAGTATTAAAACAAAAAAGAAAAAAGAAAGAGAAAATAATGAATTCTCCTTACAAATCACGGATTCAAATCAAGAATCCCTATGAATCAAGAATTTTTATAAGTCTTTATGCTAAGCACAAGTTATATTTGCATGAACAACTGGCTCGAAAATTGAAATTGCTCATAAAATTATTCAACTAAAGCTATTTTTCATGCAAAAATAGATATCATATACACACAAAAACATGCAACATAGAGCATGAAAACCGGATTTTTCACACAATTTCTTCATAAAAAATGTACTTAGTACGTAACATTTATTTAAAATGAAAATACATATAATCACACACATAAAAAAAAAAAAAAAAATTTAAAATAAAAAACGGAATAAAATCAAAAGAAAGAAAAAAAAATTGTCGAAAAAAAAAACAGAATTCTTACGCAACTAAAAAAAAAATTATAATCAATCTATTCTATAAAATTATTTAATTAGCGGACATTAACATAAAACTAAAAGAGAAAAAAAAAATTCTTCGTAGATACAGAAAAAAAATCAAAATACTTTTTTAACTCCGCGTAGCTACCTATGATCGAATATAAACGATTGTAGATCATACATTACATTCTCAATAAGAAATGAATAAAACAAAAACCTAAAAGAAAGAAGAAAAAAAATTATCCGACACAAAAAAACATATAATTTGTAGGCTGAATGAAGAATAAAACAAAAACAAAACAAAAAAAAAATGCAATCTGATTTTTTAAACCGAAATAAATTTTTTTGAGTTGAATTAATTTGTCAATAAATCTACTAAAAATATGTAAAAATTAGTTTTCATTTCTGGACACACATTTAATAGTAATCAGGCACTGGTGCGCATGCAATTTTTACAAAATCACTATAATGCACTGAACCATTATTTTGAACATTTGCCTCACGGAATATATTATCAATTTCCCGTATCGATAAACCTTCGCCCCAATTTTGCAACAAGTGTCGCAATTGTTTAGCCGGTATGGTTCCTTTATTGTCAATATCAGCCGCTTTAAATGCTTCAATCACTTCATCCGGTAGATTTTCCACTTTGGAATGTTCATGCATTACATTTAGAAAATCCGCAAAACTCATTCGGCCATTTTTTTTTCGCAAGTATCTGGTGAGCTCTTTAATTGTTGGCGATAGGCCAAGTGAACGCATTATTACGGTTAATTCATCGAGTGTGGTTATTTGACCGGAACGAGCAAACAGGTAAAAACACTCACGAAACTCTGGAAATGATTTTTTTTTTTTTGGAGAAAATAAAATATTAAATCATAATTATTCTTCGAGACATATGAGAAAAAAAAAGACAATAGCTTGAAAATCAGGTCACTGCTTATGTCACCTAATTTCTATTCAGTTGATCTCATAAACAAAAAAAATCAACACTTACCATCAATGTCTTGTTCTTTAAAATATCGAGCCTATAAAAAAAAAAACAAAAAAAATATATTTAAAACAAAAATGCATTGAAATTTTAATTCGATAAAAAATGAATTTCATCATAAAATGGTTCAAATTTTATACACGGCTTACCATTATATCGAATTGGTTGAATGTAACACGGTTTAACAATTAAATCTAATGAATTCAACAAAACAAAATTTGCACAACAATGAACACTTGTTGATGAAACTAGCACAAAAACACAAATACCATTTCACATACACAATTGCCATTGATGTTTATATATGAGCGTTGGTAACACTGCAAAATACAATTGAAAATGTCATAAACAAAATAGAAATCAACAATGAATTTGTTGATAACATTAAAAAAAATCGAATTTTATTTTTTTAATTTCTTTATTTGATTGATAATTTTGATTGTTTTTATACAAAACATAATTTTTAATTCAAATTTCTACAATATTTTTTCGAAAAATAATACTTTTTGTGAAATTAAAATGGAACATTTTCAACTTATCTAATTGTTTGTATCTGGCGACCTCTACACATTTTTCTAAACATTTATCGATAACTGTCACATAACTGCAGCATTGTTTTTAGTTTCGTTTGCTGCATTCAAAAGAATATTTTCAACAAATCGTCTGTGTTTTGTTTCATTTCTTTGCATAAAGAAAAATCAAAATTCTTTTTACGAATTGTTGTTACTTTTCATTCGATTTTTAGTGAAAAATTAGAAAAAATTCCATTTCATTTTATTGAATTAGAATGATAATTTAGTATAAATGATATAAACACATTTTTTTTTTTCAATCAAAAATGTTCTCGAATCTCGACAATTTCCTCAACGGTAAAACAAAGACACATTTTTATAATGAAAATTATACAAAAAAATTAGATAAAATTATTTTGGAATTTGTTTGAATTTTTTTTTTTTTTCATTCAGGAAGTGGCATTGGTAAAGACCAATTGAATGATTTACCAAATACATCAAACACCAATGAAAATGACAGTTTTGATCTAGACTTATCAATATCAACTGTGGGAAAATCAAAATCAAACACCAAAGATCTTGATGATGATGATGATTGTTCATCTTCCGCATTATTTGTACCGAAAAAAGGTCAGAAATTAGCAGCAAAACGGTTAAAAAAAATTGGCGGTATGTGGATATTGGATGGAATATAGAAATGATTAACAAACAATTCGAAATAAAAATTATTTTGCAATTTTTTTATTTTACTATTATTATTTTTCATAGATAAATTGGCCAATAATTTGGTAGAAACAAAAAAACTTCAAGATCAAGTACAACGTGCAGCGGCAAAAGCATCAAAAGCATCAAAAACAGACGCCGCAAAAGCATCGAAAAAGAAAACAACACCAAAAAAGCGAGGTCGTGCTGCACGCTCCCGTGCCCGTACTATTGATTTAGATGCATCCGATTTATCATCTTCATGTGATTCTGATGAACAACCGGTGAGCACAGCAAGATCATCGCGTCAAACATACAATCGAAATTTAATTGTTTTAGATTGTGATGATGAATTTATTGGTGGGCCAGCGGTAAATTTTACACGAAATTTAGCTGCCGCCAATGCGGTATCAATTGAAGAGAGCATGGATCTTAATGTTAACGTTAAAATCAATGGAAAAATAGAAAAATATCAAATGAATGCAGTAAGTGGATAAAAAAAACTTTAAAATTACAAAAAAACACAGTGAAAAAAAAAAAAAAATTTTTTTTTGATTAATTTTCGATTTATTGTTTAGTTCCAACAAATATCTATGTTGATTTCACAAATCAGTAGTAAAAAATGTATACCAAGTGAACACATTGCACTGACATTTAAAGATAAAACATTATCAGCAACCGATACACCAAATTCATTGGGTTATATTCAAGGATTGGTTATACGTGAGTATTGAAATTGTGTATTATAGAAATTGATTAAAAATGACATACAATGTGAATAATCAAGTGTATATTTGTCTTTTTTTTTTTGTATTTCTCAGAGGCTCACATTTCTGAAAATGTGAAAAAGAATAAAAATATGATTAGTTCAATGGCAGCGGCGTCAAATTCGGATAAAATTGAAATAAAAATTCAAAGTGAAGGTAGAAAGCGGCCATTTGTTACATATATTGAACCGACCGATCAATTGATTACACTTGCATTTTCATGTGCTCAGGAGTTTAAATGTGATGTGAATAAAGTTGCCCTTGAGTAAGTTTGTTTAAATTACGAAAATTCATTTTATTGAATGGAAAACATATTTTTGAATAACAAAAATAATATTAAATTATTTGTTTTTGCTTGCAGATTCGATGGTGAATTTATTAATTTTAAAGAGACAGCTGAAGATTTGGCTCTCGAAGGTGGTGAAATGATGGATCTTTTTATAAAGAAATAATTGTTAGGCAAACCCCTTTCGATTACGAACAGAATCTTTTTTTTTTTTTAAGTGCAAACTTCATTTCATTAAAATAAGAAAAAAAACTCTTTATATAGAGCAGGAGATAAGAGCAGAAGATTTTTTTTTTTTTTTTTTTATATTTAAATTACTAAGGTTGAACATTAAATTAATTGATAGATCATTTGAAATTATGAATAGTTCTGAATCAGATCAATTACCATGAGAATCAGAATGTTTGTTATATGAAATCAAATGAAAATGAAAACAAAATACAAAATTGCAACGACTTTGGTATGATGAGGGGTGTTTCATTAAAATATAGCCAATGATGACAACAATCTTATCAGGTTCAAGTAAATTTTCGAAATGATTTAGAAACAAAAATCCAGTCATCATTTCAATGGAAATTAAACAATCCGTTTTTTTTTATTCTACTTTTCTATTCTAGGATTTTCTTTGTAGAAGTTAAAATAACAAACAAACGCCCAAACAATAAACGTTAAATCAAAAGACCATAAAATTAATGCCACCTGTATTATGTTTAATGCCATCATTTATGAAATGAAGGCAATGTGACTGTCGACTATTACCCATTTTAATGAGTTCAAACAACGTTTGCATCTATAACAACAACAACAACAACGACAACATCAAATACTTGCACGACATTGAAATCTAATTTCAAAATGAGTGCATCGTTATGTTGTAAAACGATGTATGTGAGAACGGTTGTTGCGCCTAATGAAGTTTTATGATAAAATAATTGCAAGGCAGCAAGAAGAAAATTGAAGTTGTTATTATCTTCTATCCCTTTTTGCATTCACTCATTCTCGATGGGATAGAGAACAATGAATGAGATAAAAGCATTGTTATTCCTGTAATTGAAATTGGAACAAGGTTTTCATTGTTTGAAATTTTTTTCTTATTATGATAGCAACGTCACCGCAACGCATTGATAAAACATAATTCGGACAGTTTCTCCACCAAGGTTACGCTATTTATAAACGATCGATGGCCAACTGATGATTGATTTTAGGATGAGATGGATGTAAAGGGAATCTATCAATAATGTGATTGATTGACAGACATTTCATCTGTTCTCATTTCCATACAATGTTTTCATATCAATATTAACATTGTTGCTATTCATATTGTTCTACTTTTATTTCTGTACCAATAATCAAGGAGTTACATTTTTCATCTCGTTGAATTAAAATAATTACAACATTTATTCGCATTCAACGAAGGTGAAAACAAGTGAGAAAGAAAGAGAGATTGAAAGAGAGAGAGAGAGAGAGAGTTAATGGAAGAAAGAAAGGGAGAGAAAAAGGGAAAAAACTTTTTATTTGTTTTCACCTTAAATAATTATCCAAGCACTAAATGTTTACCATTATATACGTGGATCAGGATCTATGTACGAATCATGTTGTTGCTAAAAACTAGGTTAAATTCGTTGTATATAAAACAATCATGAACACAATACACACATTGCTGACAGAGAGGCAATGCAACATCTCGGTATAAATGAGAAAAAAAGGAGTGAAAGCGATAGAAAATGAGCGAGAGAGCCAAAGAGAGAAATGAAAAGGTTTTTCGCTTTCTATTATCGAGCTCTCTCTCACTCTCTCTCTCTCTTTCACACAATTTCAATGGTGCAAAAATGCATTCGATGTCTATATAGAGAAATTACATTTGATGTAGTGAGAATTCATTATTTGTGCACATGCTCACACAGTAAAAATGGAAATTGCACTTTTGGTACGCTTCAACATTTGCATTTATCGTGCAAATCTATTCAAAATTGCCATTGCTTACGGTTGTTCCGTGTTCGCATGCCATTGTACACAAATTGGATATTTTGAATTGAAGATAGATAAAGAGAGAGAGAGAGAGAGAGAGAGAGAGAGAGAGAGAGAGAGAGAGAGAGAGAGAAAGAGAGCCACAGTGTGAAAGAGAGGGAGAAAAGGGAACAGTGAACGTATGTGTGATTTTGGGAAAAGACATAGAGTGAGATATTTTTATATTTTATCGCTTGAATTCTGTTAGTATGCGTCTTCCGGATAAATGAAAGAGTTCAGTAAAAAAAGTTGCTTACCTTGCAATTGAATAGTCATTCAATCCTTTACCTCTCTGTCTCTTGTCGATTAGGCTCTTAAGCGAAACCATTTTTAAACGTTGAATGAAAAATAAAAAGACCGCTCGTGCAATAGAATGGTACACAGTCATCGACATGAATGGGTGAGGAATTGAAGAAAAAAGCACAAACAAACACGACTCATTTCTTTGAATTATAGTAAAAGAAGAAGAAGAAGAAGAAGAATAAAAAAAAGGGAAAGAAAAGAACAGAACAACAACAGTGAAGTAGTAAGATGGCGAGCGATAGCATGTATTTTGGATCAAGTAGCTTACAATAAATTGTGTGTGGAAAAACATTTTCCAACACAATTGCATGTGTTTTGTGGGGTCAATATACAGACTACTAATAAATTAAAAATTAAACCATACATGCAAAGGAAAAATGCCATGCTTTGATATAGTACATGTCAAGTACCATTTGTCGCACGGGATTTTTAATTCATTTTCTTTTCTCTTCTTACTTTAGTAACAGTTTTCATAGTTGTATTTTGTGATAAAATTAGTTTCCCTTGTATTCGATGATTTCAGTTCAGTAGTAGCGCACGATAACTATGCTATATCATATATCGAATAATACACTTGAAATATAAAACCAATGCCATATTATCCAAAAGAAAATATGGTTTAATTTTTATTAAAGCATTTCATGCACAAAATATGTCGTGGCTTAATTCTGTTTGTACACGAACAGAAATGAGATTCATATAAGGCAAGCCCATATTTTCATAATTTTTCTTTCTCCTTTCTCGATGTGTGTATGTTTATCAAATTGAAATTGCTGATCTAAACACTAAATATCCACGAACACGAAACATTGGAATTAGAACGAATGTGCTTCAGTCTTTTTTTTTTTTCTTTGCTTTTTAAACAATTCAATTTCGAAAACGATAAAAAATACCTGTGCTTTTGCCACGGCAAGTGTAATCTATTAATAATTTGCGATTATGTTACAATACATATGAGGGTAGTTCTTGTTATCTTCAATTACCTCTCATTCTGTCAATATTTCTTTCTCATTTTCTCTTTTCCTTTCACTCAACTGTCTTTGTCTCAGTTTGTGTCTCTGTGTTTTTCTTTTATTGATATTTTCCATTTAGTTGACATTGTCATTGCATTAATTTTGTCAGTTATTCCATTATATTGTTTCGATAAAAATAAAATTATTTAATAGTGACGCAGCTATGAAAAATCGTAGAATTTTCAATTGTTCGCGGTATTTATGTGTGTGTGTAAGTGAGTGAAAGAGTGAACAAGTGAATGAGTGAGTAAGCGAACGAATGTATGCATGTTGATGCATATTATATGTTATGGCATGACATAGCATGGCATGGCATGGCATGGTACAGCACATGGCCATCCTGTTGAAATAAAGCTTAGTTGTTGCTTATGTATTCCACAGCATATTCATTTTTGATATTGTATTTGTTGTGACATAAACAGAGCACATCTAGAGAGCGAAAAGCGAATGAGTGAGCCAAAAAGAGAGACAGAGAAGTTAAGCGTGAAGGAGTGAAATTTGAAAGAGAGAGAAAGAGAGAGAGAGAGAGAGAAAGAGAATAAGAGAGAATGAACAAAGAGAAAAATCAAAAAGTATTTTCTTTTTCGAGGCGCGCAACGGTACATAATTAGAAGTGTACCTAACAACACAAGAGCTCAATCAGGTTGGCATTAGTTTCGTGCATGACTGCGTGCGAGCAGTGTCAATATTTACTTGCTCAAAACGGGACACACTTACAAGCTGTCGAATCAAAACTCGGTGTGACAGAGAGCTTTTTTTTTTTTTTGGATTGCGATACAAACAAAAACGGTTGCAATTTCATTTGCTTCCTTGTAAATATTCTAAAATAAAATTAAAAAAAAAAAAAAAAAATTGAAAATTGTGGTAAAATACATTTACTCTTCTTGCTCTAACTCTATATTTATTTAAGAATATTCTATCTAAAAAATTGATAATTTGGTGGTTCAAATGCAAGCAATGTACAAACGGCTTTAAATCTAGAATTTTAAATTAAAAAAAACAAAATACAAATAAAATAAATTATCATTGTGATGTAGTTTTGTGATTTGATTCTAATTAAATACAAAAATTCCAAGCAAAAAAAAAAAAAAAGAAGAAAAACAAATAAAAAGAAAACAGTAAACATCGTCTGTCTCTGAAAGTGACGTGCCTTTCTCGAATTTAATTGGACATTTTGTTTCCAAAGAAAAACAAACTCCAAAAAACACAATTTATCTCTGGTATCATTTGAATTGATATTCGATTGTAGTTTTTTCTCTCTCTCTCTCTCCTTTTCGATTCAATTTTCTCATGCACTGATATTCAATTTGCAATAGTTTACTGTGATATTCGGCATATTCAAAAACTGAATATTGAACAAAAAAGAAAAAGAAAAAAGAAAAAAAGAAACAAAAACAATAAAATAATAAACTGTGAAATTGAATCAAATAAAAAACACAAACGAATAAATAAATAAATGGGAATCGATTGTTATTCACGAAGCCCGATCATAACTATTGGTAAGTATGCGTTTTCTATGAAATAGAAAAATTGTGTTTTTTTTTTTTCGTTTGTTATTCATTCATTTTATATCAATTAACTTGCTAGAGTTTGAGAATGGTTTGATAAGAGTTTTGCTATCGATTGTAATTTAAGTTCCATTTGGCGTTGTGTTGAAAGTTTTTGCGAAAATAAATTGCATTTTCTATTTGCGTCAGACTTTAATTGATTTAATTGATTCTCATCACTTTTCCGTATGAAATATATATATATATATGTGGATGTATCCTCATTCCATCTTTTTGCTCTTTGTTTTTCGCTGTGTCTCGCTTCTGCACTCTTTCCCCAACCCCCCCCCCCCCCCCTCCCCCCAATTTTCTCTCTCTTTCTTTTTATCTCTTTCTATCTCGCTATTTCACTCTTTCCATCTCTTTGTTTCTTTCTGTTGCTATCTATCTCTCGTATGAGAATTATGTGTGAACCTTTTCGTACATGCAGCATAAATATCAAATTAACATCAGTTATCAACTTCAACTGTAGATTTTCCATTCCATTTCACATTTAACAAATTGCAACCGATAAATTGAGTTTGGCTTTTGATTTGCGCGCACGCTCATCAATTTCATCGTTTTGTTCTTCTTTTTCACCACAACAATATCATTCACATTAAATTCAAATTATTGTTCAATGCAAACAATTTTTTTTTTTATTCCGAGCAAGCGAGCGACTATCTTTTGTCTACCACGCCACGCTTTCAGTTATCCATATTCATGGCGAATAAATTCATTTTCGAATATTATATCGATTGATAATGATGATGACGAAAAAGAAAACCAATAAAGCTGAATTTTAAATGCATTCGATAAGTAAATTTGTTCGCATTTATCCTTTTGATCAATAAAAAGAACTGAAGTATTTGAACTGTGAAAATGGTGTCGAGCATAGCGATGAAATAAGGTAGTACGTAGTGTCTACTATGCGTCCGTTTGTACAACTGATAAAACATTTTCGTCCTATCGAAAGCACATCCGGGCGCGTAGTAGGCACTACGTGCACCTTATTTCGTCACCATCGTCTCGAAAGCATAGCGAGAATGAAAGAGATAAAGAGATGAAAAAGAGAAGAGAGAAAAGAGAAAGAGAGAGAGAGAGAGAGAGAGAGAGAGAGAGAGAGAGAGAGAGAGAGAGAGAGAGAGAGAGAGAGAGAGAGAGAGAGAGAGAGAGAGAGAGAGAGAGAGAGAGAGAGAGAGAGAGAGAGAGAGAGAGAGAGAGAGAGAGAGAGAGAGAGAGAGAGGCAAGTAAATGAAAAGTATGAGCGAAGCTGGTGCCGTACCCGTTCCGGTTATAATTAAAATTATTTTACTATATTGAAGAGCATTTTGGTGTATTGAATTTCATGGAATTTCAACGACATTTTAATTGTTGACATGTAATTGTTGCACGCAATGCAATGACAAAAATGCCCGAAGGAAAGGAAAATACACAAAACAAAAGCACATTTGAAATGTTTACATGCGCCTTTTTAATACACAGTTTAACATAAATACAATGTTTTATTGTTGGCTCATATAACTCTATTTATTTGAGTCAATTCGGTTCATTTAAATTATCTCTCCCTGTTCCAATTCCTTTCCACAACTTTCTACCCCTTCCATTCTTGCTTACTTACCATTTGTTTATGGTGCCACATAAAAATTCGCACGAACCTAGTTCGTTGGAATTTAAAACATTTTCTTTTCTTGTTTCGAAAATCGAAAACACTTGAACCAATCATATATAATAGAGAATACCAAATAGAAAAATAGTTTGGAGAAAAAACACGATAAAAAATGGAAAAAAAATGAGTTGGATTTTGAAATAACTTAAATAAAAGATGAACGTGTAATTGTGTAATGTAATACCTGTTGTGTTTGAAGTTTATTTTTTAATTCTAATTACAAATATTATTTGGCTTATTTGACTAATTATATGCTGTAATGGATCGTATGATATTTGTTGTTGTGGTTGTTTTTCCTTATATTTCGATTAAATTGGCTAATATATATATAGTCTAACTACTAGTAGTAGTGTATCCAATGTGTGGGCCAAAGTTGTAGTTGAGAATTTTTGGTGCAATAAAACCACCATATCCAGGGAAAGTTTTATAATATAGTCCAACACCTGATAAAGGCAATGGATTATGTGATTCAACTACTTGTGAATCGATAAATGGAATTGTATGTTCAGCTAAATCCAAATATTTATCCGTTGGTTGAAATTTAACATAACGTTGTGGTAATAAATTTGGTATTGATTTTTCATTCGATTGAATTTTTGTTGGTACATCTAAATTATTATTCAATGGAATTTCAGTGCGTTCATTATTTTCATTCATCAACCATTCGCTATGATCAATATTTTTTAAATAACCCGAAATAAAATCAAATTCAGTTGCACGCACTTGCAATGTAATTGCATCATTGATTACACGAAAACGTACACCAGTTACAACTTTTCCGGTTGGTAATTCAATTGTATCCAAATTAATTGAACGATTTTCCCAGGTCAATGTATGATAATCAATTCCTTCACGTACAAGTGAATCATGAATTGAAAAATATTCTATTGGACTATATGTACGCCATAATGGTGCTGTTACATTCAATGTTCCATATCCTTTGAGTTCACGTTCATTAATTACCAAATGAAAGACGCCTTGGAATTTTTTCAATGAGACCGCCGAGACCACTCTAAATAAACACACACACAAAGAGAGAGAGAGAGAGAAGGGGGGGGGGGGTAAGGAAAGATAAAACAAAGTAATATTAATTGTCACAAAGGACTCTTCTCATTAACATCAAAGACATAATCATGATAATAAAACACACCGATTTCGTTGAACATCAGATACAACATCACGTAAACTGAAATGTCTATCCGAATTTTTTTGATCGTCACACAAACAGAAGCAATTTGCACATTTCACCACCCATCGAGTCCATGATTCCACCTGCAGGAATGAAACACGCAACGACAATGAATATAAATGAGAGAGAAAGTGAGAAAATGAAAAAAAAAAAAAATTGAAACACTTGTCATTCAACTTGATAATCTAAAGAGAATACTTGTGAAATGATAAATCTTACCCGTTTCGATTCATCGTGGCATTTTTCGAATATTTTTGTTCCGTTTATTCCTAAAACGTTACCATTATCATAGTGAAGCACATCGTAACGTCTCGACGTATGTGATGGCTATTATGCAAGAGCGAAAAAAGAAAAAAATGGTCAAATTGCGTCTATTGTTTGTGTACAAAGTTGAAAACAAAATGAAGAGAGGAAGAAAAAAAGAAAAAAAAAAAAAAAAAAAAAAAAAAAACATCGAAAATCGTTACCGCTGCGCAAATATTCAAATCTGATCCAATGAATTGACAGTTGACAATTTTTCCATTGCATTTGGCTTTTCGTTTTTCATCATCTGTACCCATTGAACAGTATGTACCATCATAACATCTATAATTCTCTGTAACGCGATAATCTTCGCAGGTGTTTGTGCATGTACCTTCTGGATTTAAATTTACTTCATTGTCAATATATCCTTGTAAAAAGTTTGTTACTTCCTCATATGTGCCAATATCAAAACGATTTGGATCACATCGCCAAATGTCACGTTTTGAATTTTCAAGTAAATGTCGAACAATATCCTGTGTCTCTTGTGTACGATCTAAATATTTTGCTCGTAATTGTTGTGCCAAAACATGAAAATTGCCTGCAAATGACACAAAAAAAAATTGTTTTTTTTTTTTGCTTAAAAGTTTCAAGTGTAAACAATTTTGAAAGCTTTCTAAATACTTACCACGATTGTATACTGTGTAGAACATATAGGCGAGTTGTACAAGTGCATATGCTTTGAGTTCAGCAGCCGAAATATCATGATAATATTCATAGATTAATTGATTTGCTGATTTTATTACAACTGTATCTCTCATATCACATTGTTTGAGTTGAGCTTTCTATGGAAAAAGGAAGAAAATATTGTTAAAAAGAAAAAAGAACAAAATTGTAAAACAAGCATTTTTATTAAGTTGAATTCATGTTCGCATTGTAAACGACGTAAATATGACAATTTATTATCAGAAATGATGTAAACAGTTGTTCATGAGAAGAAAAACAGAATAAAAAAAAATAACAAATAAAATTCAAGGCTCAAAATAATGTTTTGCAATAGCATTTCATATAAAACACTCACACTCTTTATATAATCTTGATTCGATGAAATGTATGTGTAAATATTGTCCAATGTTTTTCTTAAATCCAATTGATCTTGAACTACAAGCATAATATCAAGCTCTTTTTTTCGATCGCTTAACAATTCTGAATTATTTAAATAAGTTTTATAGGCCTTTTGAACTGATTGATTAACAATTAAAATATTTTCATATAGAATTTCATCATATGCATCGAATAAATTCAATGGAATGGCATTTTCACGGAAATTTCCATTGAAAAATTGCACATGAATTTTACATATCAATTCTAATTGATTAACTATTATTTCATCAGTTTTATTTAACTTTAAGCTAAATAGTGACCAAATTATTTGCTCTATTTTGATATATTGTTGTTGCAATTGATTGATAAATGTGAATGCATTCGATGATACATTTATTCTATCATTTATGGCTTCTTTATCAAATACTAACTTGAAATCGTACATTATGTCATCTAAATCACTTTTTTCCTTTACTATATTCTCAGTATTATTGATAAATTCGATTGTTAAAGGCATGCATTTTAAATCAGTTTCTAAATCAACAGATAAATCAATGCACATTGAATTTAGAGCGAAATAAATAATTGCCAGTATATGAAACGATCTAATGATGAAAACATTTGTCATTTTGTAAATCGAAACTTTTTGAAATTTGTCTGGAAAATTACACACAAAAAATTCTATTTAAATTGAAACTAGTGCTTGAAATATTCCTGAGAGTGATGATAATAGTGAACAAATTGAACTTGGCTCAACATGTGCTTGGTTCTATTTGATATTTTGGAATAAAACCGCGAAAAAAAAAACCCTTGCCGATTTGATTAAAAACAAATCATTTCACCGACTACAAATTTTTGATAAAAATCATCAAAAAAAAAAAAAAAAGATCCCGAAATACTATCAACAATTAAAATTCGGATGTGTGTGATACTTTTAAATTATCAAAAAACTGGCCGTGATGAAAAAAAAAAACAAACAAACACGCAATTTCAGTTCAATTACGAAAAGAAAACACTTACATTTTGAATGGTTTCATAAAAAATCACTGTACCAGTGCTATGAAAAAGTGTATCAATGTGATGTGTTAAATTAAGTTGTTGTCGAGCCATATTTATCGATACATTTTCATCAAATGCTAATGGATTTTGATGTAGGCAATTTTTTTGAACCATCAACATGATTCCATTGATATCATCAACGATTGATGCTAATTGAGTTTGTTCATCGATGGTAAAATCATTGAATGTTACATTGAACACGTGAAAATGTTCATTAAATAATTGCATATGATTGATATGAATTTGCTCTAAAATGTATGCGATATCAATGCCACTGTTCATTAAATTCCACAAATAACTTTCCACATCAACATAGTGCTGTCGCAATGAATCAATTAATACCGGATTAATTGGCGGTAAACTTTGTTTTATTTCATTCACACTTTTTTCATTCGATACAGTCATTGACACCGCTAATGCTGTCAACATTAATAATGTGAATGCCTGCAGCTGCATTTTGTGTTTGAAATTTAAATTTTGAATGAACAAAAAAAAAAAAAAAATAAAATAAAATGAAGAAAATTTTCGCACTGCTTTGTTAAAATGAAAAGGATAATAAAAGAAAAAAAAAAACAGGAAATAGCAAAATGAGCGTACATTCGTACGAAACTCTTCAAAATGGACCGAACTGATTTGTTAGAATAATACAAATAACAGCCAAAGGCATTTGGTGACCGTTTAAATATGCAATCTCATGCCGTTCAATGTGTGTATGATGTCTCATTCAGATTTCTTATAATTTGACTATTTTCAAATTTCAACGGAATAAAACATGGAGTCATTCAACGAAAACAAATCCAAACAAAAACAGAAATGAATCGACACAACACAATTAACGATGGCATCATTTCGATGATTACCATATTTCTCTGTGTTTCCTCTCCACTTCTAATTTTGTTGCTCCTTTTTTTCATTTCGCATTCTTTTTTTTTTTCTTCTTTTCTGAATCTGTTTCACATTTTAGTTTGAGATGCTCATTAAAATCGTTCCGAATTGATAATAGTGATATGAAATGACATCAACAACTGTTTTTAACGCATTGATGTGTAGCAGCATGAATTTGTTTATATGAATGCAAAATGCAAAACTCTAGATGCGAAATGTGAAAAATGATTAAAAAAAAAAAAAAAAAAAAAACAAAGGCGAATGATGTTACTTACATTTCGAATGGTCATATAATAATCAGTGGTGCTAGTAATTTTGAATAATTTTTCAAGAATACCAGTCATATTGGCATTTCGCGTACTAATTGCCAATGTATCAGTTTCTCTAAAACGAACCGCATTCAAATGTAAATAATTTTCAACTGTTGTTGTAACTGCTTGTTTGATTCTTTGTATAATTTCATTAATTTCACGTTCATGCGGATCAAATGTGCTAAAATAGCAATTTCGTTCCAGAAAATTTTCATTTAAAAATGTTAAATGACTACTATGAATTTGTTGCAACACTTGAGTCATATCCAATCCACTGTTGATGGTTTGCCAAAGAGATTCTTCGATATTAAAATAACGTTGTCGCATTGCATCGATCAGTGTTGGCGGATTTGTATTTCGGACATGTTTTGCAAAAATGTTTGCCTGCACTGATAGCACATTAAATGCAATAATTGCCGCCAATATATTCATTAACCTCATTTTTAGATTCTTTTCTTGGCACTTGAATTGAGAGAAACAAGTATCTATTTCTCGTTTTTTTCGATGTCTCTCTATCTCTCTCTCTCTCTCTCTCTCCTTTTTTTCTTTTTGATTTTTCACGTTTTCTGTCCGTTTCGATTACCTATTTCTAACTTCTCGCTTTTTCGATCAATTGTCCAAATGCAAACAGAAAACTAACACGTAATATATCAATTGATTTAGAACACCGTTCCAATATTATTTAGAATTGATAGAGAATGTGATGCGCGCGCGCTTATTCACTTACTTGATTAATCAGTATCGATCGAATTGATTCACAAAACTAAATCGTGAATTGTGTGCGACCAAAGATTTTATTTGAATTTTACGAACTGTTGAGAGCTTTCGATGTGTCATTGGGTCAATTCTTATAATTTTTTTCCTTCTTATTTTTTTTGTGTGGTTGATACGAATCAATCGTTTGTTATCAAAATTATATAGTCGTAGTATAATATTGTATTTTGTTTTTGCATCAATTGTTTGTGTAATGTTATTTGTTGACAATTTAATAGCTTTAATTTCATTGGAATGATAAATGTTATTGTTGTTGTCATCGAATTCGCTTCGTTAATAATTCTCCATATGGAAAAGGAACGACAAACGGAACCATCACATACCCACACACATACTGTTTACAATCATGAAAACATGTATGTATGATTATGCGGGTAACTGACTGCCTTAGTTTTCGAACATTGCGTGCGTTAGTGCCATTCATTTAAGTGCTGCTTCTGTTTGTGTTTTTCTTCATTTTTGCTTTGCTTCCTGTCGTATGTATTTTTGCTTCGCATTTAAATGTCACAATTTTCGTTTTGAAATAAATAATCAGAAGGTCATGATTTGCGAATACATTTCACTTGAATTTCATTCTATAATTTATACAACAGATCAATGTAAAGATGTTTTAGTCTTTATACAATTCTATTTACTTGAATGTTTTTTTTTTTTCTCTCGCATCGTCTGCAGATAAAAATGAAATGTTTATTTGTTTGCTTGTTCTAGTGAAAATCATCTGTTTTTTCTTTTTGTTTTTTTGCCTTTATTTTGTGTACAGTGTTCATAGTCTATTTTAGCGGAAGTTGAGCAACAAAACAATTCTTAGAAATGATTACATTTTTGCACAATTTGCTGGAAAATGTTAAAACAATAAAAAACATCGCATTAGGCGATTTGAATTGGTTTTATCAATGATCCAAAGTCAAATGCAATCAAATATGGCGCAATAAAACCGCCAAAATTTGTTTGTCCTTTGTAATATAGACCGATGCCAGATAATATGGTTGGATTCCCTTCAACAAATGTTCCATCAAAAAATGGTACAGTTACTTGGGCTGCATCTTTAACACGATCGCTTGGTCCGAATTGGATAAATTGATTTGGTCGCCAATCTGGTTCCATTGGTTTTGTGGCACGCGTTGGTAAATCGGGTTCATTCAACAATAATTCACTATGTTGCTTAACATCGTTGTTAATCCAAATGCTTTTATCGAGATTTTTCAATTTACCTATATAAACATTTATTAATGAATCTTTTGAAGAATTTGTGGGAAAATTGGTTATTGTTTGCATATGCAAAAATAGATGTTTGTGTGTGTGTGTGTGTGTGTGCATGTATGTTTTTTTAACCATATTATTTCACTTACCAGAGAGAGAGATAGAGAGATAGAGAGATAGAGAGATAGAGAGATAGAGAGAGAGAGAGAGAGAGAGAGAGAGAGAGAGAGAGAGAAAGAGAAAGAGAAAGAGAAAGAGAGAGAGAGAATGAAAGAGAGAGAGAGAGAGAATGAAAGAGAGAGAGAGAGAGAGAGAAAGAGAGAGAGAGAGAGAGAGAGAGAGAGAGAGAGAGAGAGAGAGAGAGAGAGAGAGAGAAAGAAAGAAAGAGAACCATTCGGATGTATATGATGAATTGTATGAATGTCTTACTTTCTTTTATATGTATGCTTCATGATATTCACAGGGAGAAAGAATATATATGCATGTGTATGTGTGTATGTATGTAGGTAAACTATTCTTACCCGTTTCATAATCAAAATCAGTGCATCGAATTTGAATTGTTAAAACACCATCATTTAAAACATGAAAACGAACGCCGGTCACAATTTTACCAGGTGGTGCAAGAACGCTATCCAAATTGATGGACCGTTTTTCATAGGATATTGTATGAAAATCAACACCATTTTGAATACCATTGCTGTCAATATTAAACTCCGGATGGCCCATGTATCGATTATTTACATTTGTTTCGCCTGTTTCATGGGCAATTGTTGTATTTAACTTACCGTACGGCAACAATGTACTTTCACCGATCAAAAATTGAAACATTCGGTTGCGTTTTGTGATAGAAACACCTGTCACGATTCTATGGAGGATTTGTTTTTTTTTTCGGCATGTGTGAGTGAGAAAATTTGCCAAAGTTTTTAGCATTAACAAAAATAATACAACTTCAGATTTCGATTTATTTGTATTGTTACCGATTTTCCTGAATGTTTGAGGTGACATCATGCAAACTAAAGTATCGATCCGATGTTATGCTATGTTCATCACAATAGCAAAAGCAATTCGAACACTTAACTAACCATCTTCTCCACGAGTTTGCCTAAAACATAATCACTTATCGTAATGTGTGTATTTTTTTCTCTCTCTTCTTTTTTCTGTTTTCATTCATTTCACTCATGGTAATTATAATGTAAACTTACCTTTGCTGTTTGTAAGCAACTATCATATTTACCATACGTTTCACCATTTGAATAGCGAATATAATCATATCGTCGTGTATTAAGTTTTTGTAATGACTGAAATCAAAGCAATAAATGTGTTTTAATAAGTGCTTTCTGATGTGTAAATTGGTTTTTTTTTTTTTTTTTTTTTTTGAAACAATTACCGGACAAACAGTGAGATCATCGTCAACGTTATCACAATTGTAAATGGTGCCTTTACATCGGGTACTCGCTTGATCGATATGAGATAAAGCGCATAAGGTATTTTCAGCACAACCATAATTCCGAACATTTGTATAGTCAGAGCAGGTTTTTGAACAACTTTGATCCGCATTAAAATTGATTTCATTGTCAACATAACCCTGAATAAAACGCGTTATTTGATGATAAATGGCTGAAATAAAAATATAGACAAAATCGTTAAATTAAATGTTTTTTTTCATCGACAAGAAAAAGAGAAAAACAGAAAAACAATCAAAATTTGAAATATACTTGGGAAATTTTTTTTATCACAAATCCATTTTTTCTTGTTCACCATATTCAAAACATCTTTCACTGTATTTTGCATTTGTACATATTTATTGTAAAATGTATTTCGCACATCATCTGCTTTTTGTTGATTCACAACACCTTTCCAATAATTGTAAATAAATAGAAGAATAATTATGATACATGCATTCGTTTAGCACTTGCTCAATTTGCTATTTACCTTCTTGAATAGCTTTCAAAATCATATGCGTTAATTGAATATTAATGTAACTTTTAAGTGATATGGCTGACAATTCTTTGTAAACATCAAAGACTAATTCATTGCTATTTCGAACATCACCTAACTGACATGATTCTCCATTGCCTTTCTGAAAATTAAAAAAAATTGAGAGAAAAAAATGTTTTTTTTTTCGGAAAATAAAAAAAAACTGTTTCTTTTTGTCTAACATTGAAAATGCAATTTTTAATAATAGTAAAGCACTTACTTCAACCAAATCAAGCCAAAATGATCGTTGTCCAATGGTTGTATACAAATCATTGGCCGATTGTTCCATTTCAATGGCTGCATTTTTTGCCAAATCAATTAATTTCGTGTATTCCGATTTAATTAAATAATCTTTAATATTTTTAATATTTGTATCAATTGATAAAATCGTATTGATGAGTTGTTGAAATTTTTGTATTCCTAAATTCCATAAAATTCGATTTTCACCAAAATCATGATCCAATATACGTGAATGTTCTCGATAAATTTCATTGAGCAATGTACCACGATCAAGTAATATTAATTGTGTATCGACTTTTTTCCATAACGCTTTCTCACTCGTTATATATTCTTTAGTCAATTTATCAATGAGAATTTGTTGATCACCAAACACATTATCCGGTTTTAAAATTAAAAAAATTATACCAAACAAAATATAATTCATTTTAAATTCATGTGAAACTGAAAATAAAACTAAAAACAAGAGACAAAACAAAAAAAAAAAAAAAAAACAAAAAAAAAATGTGTAAATCATAAATTACCAATAAAATTCAATAGAAATAGAAACACACATAATGTGTGTGTCATCATTCGCATACTTACTTGTTGGACGGCTTTGATGAGAATGAATAATAGTATGGTAAAGTGAGTTTGATGTCGCATATGTCACACAAACGAAATAAAACGAGAAATATATAAAAAACCAAAACAAAATGATTTACATATACATAGTATATGACAGGGCGTGATTCGGTGAAAGAAAATTAAATGACATTAATAAATAAAGACTTGAATCAAGCTCTAAACATTGACACTTTTGCTTAAACAATTTAAATTATATTCTATACAAGCTTATATGATATTCTGCGAATTCATTAATGTCAATTTATTTGTGGCATTAAACATGTTAAAATTGTTCAAGTATTGCATTAGTTAGTCATCATAAAATGTTTCTATTTTTCTGTTTTTTGATTCAACAAAAGCTACGCAAACCACAGCAACAAATATACACTGTACTGAACTGTACACAGAATACAAATAATAAAAAAAAGTAAAAGTAACAAAATATTTATGATATTCACACGAATTTAAATGAACTCCATATAATGAGGAATGATAAATGGCCAATGACCAGGCGTCCAAACATTCAAACATTAACGAATTTTTAATTTAAACTGAAATAAATTGAAAACAAAACACAACTTTCATTCATTTTTTTTTTTTTTTTTTTTTTTTTGAGAATAATTTCAAGTAATTTTTTTTTATTTTTATTTATAAAGTAACAAAACGAATGCAGTACAATTAATCTTTTGTATTGTAGATATTATAAATTTGTATTGTCTACTATAATTAATGGTCCAATGAAACCACCATATCCAGGCGTTGTTTTATAGTAAAGACCAGCTCCAATCAATGGCTTTGGAATATCTGCCTCGACTGCTTGCGTGTCAATAAATGGAACTACAAAAATAAATTTTTTCCAAAAGTTGGTGATGTTTTATTTTTCATATTTTTCTTTCATAAAATTACCTGTGGTTTGTGCAATATCTTTGTACACATCAGTTGGTGTAAATTCGATATATTTGTTTTCGCTACGATCACGTATTGATTTACTTGGTGAACGAGTTGGCACGTCGAGATTATTATTTGGTATTTTTTCTTTATTTGTATTAATTGTAATCCACGATGTGTGCATATTTTCACGAGACAAAAGTCCCGTATCTTTGTTATATAACGTTGTACCTGCAAAAAAAAAAAAAAAAAAATTACATAATAAAATTCGAAACGGTCATTGAAAAACCATAAATAAACAATAATCGATGATTTATAAAAAAAATGATCTAATTAAACAAATATTCACACACACTTTCATTTCAATAAATCAAAATCGAAATTGCAATTATCGATTTCTTCAAAACATGTGCAGTTCAAATTAATTTACTTACGAATTTCAAAACGAAGACGATCATTTTGAATTCGAAACCGTACACCAGTAACAACTTCACCATCTGCTGCTCGTATGGTATCCAATTCGATGCCACGACTATTCCAACTTAATGTATGATAATCAATACCCTCTTTAACGTTTGTATCACCTCTAATAAAATTATAATCCCCTCGCCATGTATTTTCATTGATATCATCATTTTCAATTAAGCCATTACGTCCAATTTTTCGTTCCGATATAAATAAATGAATGATTTGATCCTTTTTAAGAAGTCGAATACCTGTCACAACTCTATCGAAAGAGTAAATGTTACAATTTGAAGAAAAAAAAGCAATTTCAACTCAATGATCAATTCAAAATCAAGACAAATCGTACTTATTTTCAGCAACATTACTAATTGCTTCACGTAAACTAAACATTCGATCCGATATTGGAGAATGTAAATCACTTGGTGGCTCACAATAGCAAAAGCAATACGAACATGATACAAACCATCGTATCCATGATTTCAATCTTGTTTCATACTCGCATGACTGTGATCTACCTAACAATGTACCGCTATCATAACGAATATAATTGTATCGACGCGACATCAATGAATCGTCCTCCTGAAACGAAATCAAGGGTAGTGAGATTGGGATTGGGACAGTGGGAAGCAGAAATGTGAAATGAAACAAAAGCAAAAGAGAAAAAAAAGAAAGAGAGAGAAAGAGAGAAAAAAAAAAACAAGCAAAGAAATCCAACTAATTTGTTTGCAAAATTTTAAAAGAGTTTCAATTTTAAACCATACATTTGGACACAACCTCATATCGGATTCAATGAAATAACATCCTCGAATGTTTCCATCGCATCGTGTTTTATTTTTATCCAAATAATTTCGAATGCAAAGTGTATTATTTCGGCAATAGTGTTTATCCTTTTCCACAAATTGATAATCATCGCAGGTTTTTGTGCATGTACCATCTTCATTTAAATTAACTTCATTGTCAATAAAACCTTGGATAAAGTTTGTAATTTCCGTATATGAATCTAGGTGAAGAATTGAAAAATTTTACGAAAAGTAGTCAAATTTTAAAGAAGAACCAAGAAAGGATCATCTCGAATAGATTGCATTTAAAATGCTTACATTGTTCTTTCACATTGTCACAACTCCAAATAACGCCAGTGAAATTTTTTAAAATTGCTTCGACATTTTTTGTCAGTGTATTATATTGTGATGTGAATGATTGACGAAAACCAATTGATCTGGTTTGATAGATTTTTGCTAGAACAAAGAAAAAATCCAAAATGCATGCAAATAAACGGAATTATTGTGAATAAATTAAATAAACACTAACATTGTGCTTTGGCTCCTTGTAGCATATAGGCTGCTTGTGTAGTCATATATCCTTTCGTTAATGTATCCGAAATTACCGCAAAAATCTCTGCAACAACATTCGATAGACTGATATTTTCAATGCCCACCAAATAAGTTACTTCATTTGTATGACAAAGATCCGAATGTTCACGCATATATTTTAAAAATGAAGGATTTTTTGTGTTATCAAACACTTCACTGAGCCTATTTGGTATATTTTGTAAAATTTCATCACATTTTTGTTGTAAATTTTCAAATTCATTGTCAGCCAAATGAATGATTGATTCATGTAAAGTATGACGGATTTGATAAATTTTATCGGCCAATTCATGACTGATTGGACGTAATGTCTCAACATTTCCAATATCCGGTGCATTTATGTACGTATCAAATGTCATAAATAAATTCATTATAAGTTTTTGCTGATCGGTTTTATTTACACTTCGTTGATTGATGTCACTCCAATGTGGTTCTTCTGCATTCATAAATGTTTTGAATTCAAAATGAATCCGTTCAAAAACTGGACTACGTTTTGATTCACAACCGTGCAACACAATCACTGTTAAGAGTGATGTGGCAATTATTACATTTTTTAGCGTCAAGAGCATTTTTCTCATTTATTATTTGTTCCCTGTTTTTCTTTTTTTTTTTTTTCTTTTTTTTTGTTTCGTTTTTTGTTTGCCAAAAACTACACTTCCACACTCCTTCTCATACACGCACACACACACACACCAAAAGACAAACCATACGCAAAAAAAAAAAAAAATAATCTCAAAACAAAATTGTTCAGGATCAATTTGTACAACTTTCAGCTTGTTTTGTGTTTGCAATGAAAATGAAATCGTAATGCTTGAACGTATGACCTAATACGAGTCAAAAATTGTGCTATTCAAATTATTTGACACATGGTTTGTTAATCTCTCATTTCCCAAGGCATATGCGACAACAAACAAACAAATATTTATAGCGGAAAAAAAATTTCCGGGAATTTTTATTTATTTGAATTTATTTGACGCAAGACAAAGCGATATTGTTTGCATTCAATCGCAAACAAATACTCACAACACTTAATGCTAATTCTAATTTTAATTGATACTAAATGCTTGTTTGTCTCACTTTCTATTTCTCTCTTTCTCTCTCTCTCTCTCTCTCTCTCGCTCTCGCTCTCGCTCTCTCTCTCTCTCTCTACCTCCCTCCCTCACTCCCTTTCTCTAGTTTTTTCTTTCTCTCGTTCTCTCTATCTTCCTCTTTTTTTTTCTCGATATGATCAGCTTCCCATCCGTTCCAAAATGGAGAAAAAAAAATGAAACGGATGAAAAAAAACCTGAGGCTATTTTATCTAATCAACAAAACCGAAAGCCAAAAATTCAATGTGAATAATTGCCAATTGAAGTTTTGTTCAAAAATGTATATCATAACATCAAGTCTAGTTTAGATCTCATTCCCGTCACATTGTGTCACATCCTCGGAATGATTTTTTTTTCATTCATTTCCATGAGTGTTTATCGTTACGTTCTTTTTTAGTTCTCATCATTTCCGATTTGTATGCTATATGTTGTAGGATAGATTTTGTCGAAACAACAGAAAATATGGGTTCTTTCTCGCGTTTTGATAAGAATAACAACAATTATGTATTATTTATACATTTATGTATGTTTTCTTTGTCTTTAAAAATATTTTATGACCTTGTTACCAGACTCGTGTAGTTAATATATTTGCGTCAAATGATAAAGTATTCCAAATTATGACTAAAATAAATAAAACAAAAAAATCGACAAAAAAAAAACAATTATTTTATAATTATTGGAATCGAAATCGTTAACAAATTTATTTAAATGACTCAAAAAATGGTAATGAGATCATTTTCTTAAAAATATTAATAATTTTTGCGTGTTGTTCAGTGAATTGGCGATGTCCTTGTGGAAGCGACCGAATTGATAGAAATGGTAGTCCATGATGCAAATGATTTCAACGTATCAGCACGTTCATATCAATGAATCATGTTTTACGTGCATGGAATTACATCATTTATTGAATTTGGTTGAACGAGATTCTTCTCTGTCTGAGCGTGAGGAAAAAAAGCAGTTTTCATTGATACAGAAACAAACAAACCATCAAGTATTTCTTTTCTCTCTCTCTCTCTCTCTCTCTCTCTCTCTCTCTCTCTCTCTATTCCTTACTCTCTTCTCTCTTGATGTATTTTCACACCGTCAGTATCTCAGCCACCAATCATGTTTACTAAATTTCTCTCTCTGTATTCGATTTTTCAACATATCAAATACCAATACTCATTCAATACCTATTTTATAGTTACTAAATACACAACACATTAGATCAATCTCATTTGAATCGTTAATTAAGTGAATAAATATATCAAAAAGCTCTGATATGTTTGTATTGGCGATACACATCAATGTAATGAATATGCTTGTACAGTGTATTAGGTGAAATATAGTGAAATAGGATGTGAGAGGGAGAAAGAAGACACATGAGCATGAGAAATCGAAAGTGGCGGGGAGGGAATTGAACAAAACGAAAGAGATGGTGAATGAGAATGAGATAAACACTGTTAAACGATTGCACATGTGCAAATGTATTGAAAGCGATATTGCAATGAATACGTAAACAATGTTAATACATTTTTGAATGAATATGGAGCTAAAATACATTTGCAAATTTGTGTGATATATAGCCCACAACGCATTTAGTTTGGTTTTTACGTATTTATCTCTTACTCATTCTTTTCTCATTTTTTTTTTTTCGTTCGTATCGTATTCGCGAAACGTTTTCGTTCGTATCGTCATGTTATGTTTTCAATTATTTTCACGTTAAAATGCGGTTAAACCATTTAATTGCATTCGAAAGTGTGCATATTATAACATCGGTGCAGTGTTTATCAACGTCCATTTAGTTAGTGTCGAGTTAACGAACAGATGACAATATCAGTAAATTTTTGTAATTTTTTTTTTTTTTTTTTCTCTCGAGTGAATTTTTCATAGTTTGACAACAAACAGGCGTGACTTTGTATGTGTTTTTTTTTTTTAATTTTAAAACTTGAACTTTTAACTTAAACAACGCGTAAATAAAAAAAAAAAAAAAAATGATTGTTTTTCGATGGAAAGTGTTGATAATAATTGCCATTGGACAGTTTTTGTTAGCCGCTGCTCAAACTGAATTGAAACGTTTGAAAACGATTGCCGATCTACAAAATGAATATTTAACGAGTGAAGAGAAAATATGGCACCAAATTGATCACATTTTAAATGATGTACAGCATAGTGATGAAAATCGTATAAATGAAACGATACGTGATGCATTAAATATACATCGAATTATTTTCTTTGAAAATACATTTGAAAGCATTAGCTATTGGCGATCATATTTATTATTTCGCATTGGAAATTTTAACAATTATTTATCAAGTATAAACGATACATTGGAGACAAATTATCGATATTTATTTGATGAAAATGAACAAATAAAATACAATCTTATGGATATTGGAATATGGGCACATGAGTCAATGTTTCAACAACTGAAAGAGAACAGCAACGGTTTGTTTGAACTAACTGTCAAACAAAAAGATATGGTTTTTCAACAAATTCAAATAGTAAGCTGGTCATGTGTCTGTGCGTTTGTGTTTTGAATTGATCAAAGACAAATAGACACACACAAATGTACATTTCAATAATATAAACATAAATAAAACTGTTTCTCTTATTTTATTTTTATTTTTATTTTTTTTTTTTTTTTTTTTTCATTCCCTCTCGCATCATTTCCCGTCGTTTATATTGACAATAGGAAGCAAAATGTTGTATACGATATGTAAACTATGTTATATCTGAAGCACAATTAGTGCGCGAATACTATGCAAATGTTGGTAAAGCATTACTTCGTAGCTATGGAATGATTCAATTGGCTTATATGCTGTTGTCATTGTCGATGCAACGTAATTTACATGACCAAGCAATAGCTGAACGAAAATTCTACCTGCAGCGTTATGCGGAATTTCGTAATACTATTGAAAATATGCTGACGGCAGCCAGTCTTGATTTATGGAAATGCAACCCAAACCCATATTTGGATAGCCGTAAGCATCTTTTCCATTGATTGTTTTAATTAAAATTTACACAGTACAAATTACCATTGTCAAAAGTCGAATTGAGTCGCGCGTATCGTGTCAACAATAATGGCAACGATGCGACCAAATTCCAAAAATTCCACAATGTGCAATGTAAAATGTTTTCAACTCTCACATTTTCATTTCCATTTCGTTCTCATCATACACATTTCTTCTTCTTCTTCTTTTTGTTGTGTTGTTGTTGTTTTTTAATGACAGGCAACTACTATACGTCGATCACAAACTTTATGCAAGGCTACATTGATAATGAAATTAATTTAAATGGTGAACAGAATTGTGATGGTACATGCAGCAATTTTAAGTCAACCAAAAACCACCAATGTCTAAATGACACATTGTGCGCTCACAATAATTTTGCTGCCACCAGATGCACCGGCGACATATTTGATTGCAATGTGATTGAATCAGATGGAACGGCTTGTCTCGTGGTTTGTTTTCGATAAATTCAATTTTCAAAGTTTTATCATTTTTACTCAATGTACGATTTTTTTTTCTCTCTTTTTTCCTTTTTTTTTCCTTTTTTTTCTTTTTTTTTTTGTTGAAATCATTGCTCTTTCACCTCACATCCATTCATTTTACGTTTGATGTGATGACGCTTTTATTCGAACGTTCTGCAGAAAGATGAATGGGAAAATCGACGTTACAATTATGTGAAATTTCAAAATAACACGATGAATGGCCATGATGTATTATGCTTTAAAGCTGAACAAATGGAACTCGCAAGACGATCTGAACGAATAACGAATGAATGCAGTAATTGCTTCTGTTTCTGCGATGAACTCGGTGATAAATCAGATCGTTACTTCAGCTTGAAAGATGTAACATCCGATATTGGTGCCAACAAGTAATTAGTCTCATTTTGCTTCGATATATTATATCGTTTCACTTTTTTTTTCCAATTTTTATTTATCTTGATTTTTCTCTAACTATCACCATTCCAATCCATTTCTTCACATCTATTATGCCGAGCATTTCCATTTCTTACAATTGACATTTTCATTTCAGAATTATCACCGGTGTTGCAATAAGAAAAATCGATCGTGTTATCCAATTTACCATTTCTGAACGTGAATTATATGCATTTGGAAAAGTCAATGACACATTGCGACGTACACAAATCTGGACAAATAATAATATGCAATTTTTAATTGATGGTAAAAATGAAATTGATTATTTTACATTAACACGCGAACATCGTTCAATAAATTTGGATACAATTTTATTGCCACTTGATAAAGTTGTGACCGGTATTCGATTTCAAGTGCATAATAAACGATTATTTATGGAGATTCGAGCAACGGATTTTGATTATGAAACGGGAATATTAAAAAATTTAGAACAAAGTACATGGATCAATGGATTAATTAATGAAAATCGAGAGCAAATAAACATTTTAAATCCAGATTCACCATTACGAACAAACAATATTCAAGAGAGATTCAATTCAAATAAAAAATTTATTGAATTTCGTCCAACCGATATTCAAAAGGATCTCGCACAGCTAACTGTGCCATTTATTGAATCTGTGCAACTTGAAGCAAGCGAACCGCGACCACTTTCCGGTATCGGTCTTTATTACAAGGGTGAAAATGGGTTCGGCGGTTTTCTAGCCGTTAAACTTATTAACTATGACACGGGTAGAATTTAAATACAATTTTGTCCTTAAAAAAAAAACAATCTCAATGTAAAATGAAAAATACCATAAAATAAATTAAGGAAACAGGAAAAAAAAATTGTAGTTTTCATCATGAAAAAAAAAAGAATTAAAAATCGTTGATAGGTGTTAAGTCAATTGATGCATCAAATACAATGCAATGAATCCACCATATCCGTTTACGTACATTTATGTTTTAATCCAATACCGGCTAATGGATTGAACAACCTTTCCATCAATGAATGTTGTGCAGAATTTGCATAAATATTTGGCGTTTGAAAGTTTACGTAATAATTCAATCCATGTAGTTCGATTGGTTTTGTATCGTACGTGTTGAACGGTCTACATCCTTAAATTCAATTAATCTGTTCTCCATTGAATTGTTGTTTAAATTAATTCGTTGTGCTGAATATCAACGAGTTTTCCAGTTTCATAATTAAAATTTGTGATACGCATTTCAAGACGTAAATGTGAATTCACAACAGGGAAACGAACACCAGTTAAAATTTGGTTAGAATTAACAACCAAGTCCAAATCAATCGATCGAGTAAATGATGAAATTGTATGAAAATCGACACCCTCTTCAATTTCATAGTAATCATTTGAAAACTTTTTGGATGTTCGCCAACTATTTGCTGCATTTGTCGCATCAATTCAGCGCTATTGTGCATTTGGTAACAATTCTTTTTTTCAAAATTTTCAACTGAATGCAGTCTTTAAATGACTTTTCAACCAACACCAGATAAAATTGTAAGCCTAAGCAATTTGAAGATAAAATACATAAAGAGATAGAGTGAGTGATAGAGACACACAGAGACAGCGACAGTGACAGTGACAGCGACAGCGACAACGGCAGAGACATACAGAGAGAGAGAGAGAGAGAGAGAGAGAGAGAGAGAGAGAGAGAGAGAGAGAGAGAGAGAGAGAGAGAGAGGGGAAGAGGTAGAGATTAGTCTTAACATAAAACATGGTATAAATATTCGTACATTCTGTACGGACATGTTCCTTTTAGTATTGGATACAACAGATCGAAGATTAAAATATCGATCCGAATATGGTTGTTCACAGTAGCAAAAGTAATAGCTAAAATGCACAAACTATTTCCACCACAAGTCCTCACTAACTGTGTACAAATTATTGCAATTGTTTTCATCGCCAAACATTCTTCCATCGTATTGAATCAATTTGTAATGTCTCATGTCTCGGCGAGCATTGATCCTATGTGAGTGTAATCGAAAACAACAGAAAAACGGAAAAAAATATAATTGTTTCGAACAATTGAGCATTTGATGAGTATGAATTTGAAATAAATATTGCCGTCGGACAAATGTTAAAGAGACCATCTAAATACCAACAATTAAGCACCGCACCATGGAAACATGCAAATGAGTTTTGATTGGTGTTTCTGTGATTACTCGCAAAAGCCATTTTCGGTACAATCATGATGTTTTGTTTCAATATAGACTCTTCACAGGTACATTGATAGCACTATAGTCAACACGATTTTTGTTCCAGAAAATCGGCTAAACTAAAATGATTCTTTCATACTTAAAAATATGGTTTTTAGTTAATTTTCCAAAGTTGGTTCGTTTTTTCGATTTATTGTAAAAAAAAATTTTTGCTAAAAATGTGTGAAACGAATCAAATGAAAAAAAAAAACAAAATTTTGATTAGATTGATATGTATCCCCAGGGGCTTTCGACATACACGGAGTCTGTGAATAAACCGTGTATACTTGCAAATATGGTGAATATTTCTGTATGTTTTGTGAATATTCCCTGTATATATCATGTATATTACGCATATATTTAAAAATACTGTGTATTTGCGTGAATAACTATGATGTATATTTTAAATATTGAAAAAAGTGTTAAAAGCCCCTACATGTATCCCAGTTGTTGACTAACCTCCCGTGTGGAAATAAAGTGACTTATTGACTGGCTGGCTGTAAGTTGATTTTGTATGAAAACCAATCACAGTTAGCCCACGGTCCCAAAATAACCAACTGAAAACAATTAAAGTTAACTGCATACATAGACTATGATTGAATTTAGCTGATTTACATTTAATTTTTGTACTGGAAAAAGTCAATCATAGTCAGCCGGCTAACGTCTCAAAATTTCTGGTGCAAAAGCTTGTATTTTTGTGGATAAAATATTCCTCAGCATTCTTGTAGAAAACTTGTTGATTTTGAAGAACTTGAATTCTGAAACAAAATATTGAGATAGAGAAATATTCAATAAAAAAAAAAAATCAAGTTACAATGTTCACATATAGCCGAAAATATGTCGGTGTATTTGCATAGTGTTGCAAGTATATTTGTCATATTTTCAGCATTTATTATCTTTCATAATATTTAGTAGATATTCGTATTGATTGCGATTTGTTGAGTATCTTGTGCTGTAATATGTTGAATATTATGCTACAATGCACCAGAGATGCCATTCAGAATGATTCTTATCCGTTTTTGTTTAGAATAATGCAATGAAAATGCCCGTTACATCAAAATTTCGATGCAAAAATTCTTCGTATGTACAATAAATATGAACCAATGGTAATACCATAAATCTATTGAGTAGATCGAGAGGAGAGTACGTGAAAAAATTCAAAATAATTTTGAAAAAGGAGAGTATGGAAAATATCAATTCGGCTATACTAAAGAGGAGAGCATGTTCACCTAAATACTAAATACAATGCAAAATCGTAAAATCCGTATTCTCTTTTAACCATTTTTAGTGTTACAATTACTTACTCTCCTTTTTTGCTATTAAGTCGGATGAACATACTCTCCTCTCGATCTACTCAATAGAAATATTCTTCAACATGCAAATAATTCTATACTGAACATTCAAATAACTGGCTGCAAACACAATAATATTCACAGAAATCCAATCAAAATAATGCAATTTATTAAGTTAGAGATTTTGTTTATTCTTCTGCTAATATAAGAACTTTTAGACAGGCAGACAGTTACTTTACAATTAATATCATAAAAGTTTACATAGAACTCGTCATATCATCGAACAATTGTACATACACAAATAAAAAACAGGAAACATAACATTGACAATTAATTTCGTTAGAATCATACAACATTTTACAATAAGAATAAACAACATAGACAAAATTGAAGAAAAAAAAGAAAGAATTTGAAACGTATCGCTTGTTGCATTCGTTTTCATATGAATTGGTTTGAATTAAAAAACAACAATAAACATTGCCTGCATACTGCATACTGCACATTGTATTCTATCATTTTTCATTCTTAAATTAAGCCGATCTATTTGGAGAATAAAGTGGAAATGAATGGAAGTATCAAGTCAAATTAATGTTTATACAATGTTTGGATTGAATTTGGCATAGAGAATGAGATACTCCTCTATCTCTCTCTCCCACTCCCACTCCTATGGGAGAGAGAGAACGCGCTATAAAGTAGAAGAGAAAGAGAGAGAGTGATGGGGGAGAGAGAGAAAGAGTAAGAGAGTAAAAGAGAAAGAGAGGGAGATTGAAAGGGATTGTATGTTTCAACACATTTTCTTGTTTATTTTTGCTCAGTATGAATGCAGATAGTGCGACTAAACTTTGAATACCAGAATGGTTTTTGTTATGTTGACGTTGTTTCTTTGTTCTCAACTTTTTGAAGTCAAATTACGTATAACATTTCGAAATGCTTTCGAAAAGATTGTTTATAGTTTGGAAAAAAATACTTATCACATGATTTTTGTTTGAAAAAAAACTACAAACTTTTGCCTATATGCAAGATGATGACGCGAATACATTTAGTTCACTGAAATTCCGCATTCGCATTCAAAATTAATGTGAGAAATTGGCGCCACCATCGATCATCTTGCGAAATTGTACTAGCACGTCATCATCTTGCCTATATGCGACAATCATTTTTATGAGAAAGAAAAAGGGGGAGAGAGAGAAAGAGACAGAGGGGGGGGGGGGAGAAAGAGGGAGTGGGAGAGGAAGCGATAGCAAAATAGAAGAAATTGCAAATTCAAGTGACACAGCCAAAAGTAAATCCATGCTTATTTACATATCAAAGAATAATTTTCATTCCAGTCTGACCGTATAATAAATATTCACATTCAATGACACATACACTTGGATAAAAAATGAACAAGCAACAATTTTTTTATTCGTGTATTTTATTGTGAACAAAAGCATTGTAAGTTTAATATTTTTGTTTGGGTATTGTTGAGCAAAAATACTTGAAAAATACTGCAAAATTCAGAACAATTCTTTATCAATTCTCTCAGTCGAGAGAGAAGTCATTTTGGCACAAACACAATGTCAGATATTATTATGAATATTCAAAAAAAAAACACACAGCCAAATTTGCTCTCAGTAATCTTAATCATATGCAATTGACTGTGTGTTGATTGTATTTTTTTTTTTTTTAATCCCTGTATGTTGTGGGCTGAATAAAAAAAAAACAGAAATAAAAATGGTGGATTCTCGTTGATTTTTTAAAATTAATCCTATTCATTTATTTCATTTCATTTTAAATTGTTACAACACTTGAGTCTGAATTAACATTGTGTTAACTTATGCCAGAATAAATCTGGCTATAATAAAACCCAATGCCAAAGAAATGGTTATTTATTCAATATATGATTTATGACAAGAAATGGTTTGTTAAATTAAAAAAAAAAAAGAAAAAAAAAAAAAATATGAGAAAATGAATCAATAGCACAATTGTGTTGGTCTCAAACGTCGTGCGTATTATGATTTCAATGTCATTGAAAGCAAAATAAAGAGTATTGTGTAGCTAAATGATGGATTCAAAATTGTAAACGACAAGCTTTGGTGCGATGACACCACCATGTCCAGGACGTCCCTTATAATATAATCCAATGCCCGACAATGGAACCGGTAATATTGGTTCGACTTTTTGCGTTTCCAAATATGGTACAATACTTTGTGATGCATCTGAATCTTTGTCGGTTGGTGTAAATTTCACATACGAATCGGGTATATTATTGATTATTGGATATCCATGCAAACCAATTGGTTTTGGATTATTCAAATAGATTTCCAATCGGCCACCGTTATCATTACCATGCCAAGTGCTATTTTCTAAATTCATTAAGGTACCAGTTTCAAAATCAAATTCAGTTGCTCTCACTTCTAAACGTAAATGGCCTTTGAACAATGCAAATCGTACACCAGTTATTACATGGCCTTGCGGCACAATAACCGTATCGAAATTTATCGAACGTTCGGTATATGTTAGTGTATGATAATCAATGCCTTCTTTAATATTTGTATCGTTTAATTCAAGCTTCGGATTTGATCGTATCCATGTTGGATAATTATAATGAAAATAGTTATTTGTTGGCTTTAAGCGTCCAAAACTCAGCAATTTTCGTTCCGAAATTACAAGTTCGATGATACGATTTGGTTTAGCAATATGTATACCCGTTACAATGCTTTAAATATGAGAAAAGAAGAAAATTGTTAGTATTTTTTGTTTAAATAAAATATTGTGTTTCAATTGAATGTATGTTATTTTACTGATTTGCTTGAATATCAGAGACGACATCACGTAAACTGAAATATCTATCTGATGCACGGTCCGTTTCATCGCATATACAGAAACAATTGTGACAACGAACAAACCAATCGGTCCATGATTTTGCTTCGATATTTTGTATGCAGCCACCTCGATTGCCCAAATGTCGACCATTTTCATATTTTAGATATTTGTATCGTTTCATATTGACACTCTATGTTATTTGTTGTGTGAAAATAAATTATATTGCAAAAATTCATTAAAACTATGTTGATTTTATTATTCAAAATATATTTATAAATTTTCAATTTTCAATACCGATGGGCAAATTTCCAAATCCGAACCAATAAATTCACAGTCTCTTAAAATGCCTTTGCATTTGTTAATGCGTTGATTCTTGAGTGGAATACCACATGGTGTATCACTGTGGCAACCATATTGACGTGTTTCTCGATAATCTTCGCATGTGTTTTTGCATGTACCCTCTTGATTAAGATTGATTTCATTGTCGACAAAACCTTGCAAAAATCCCGTTATCATTTCATATTCTGATGATTCTATACATTTACACACACACAGAACACCGTTGGAAAATTGAAAATTTAAATTAAATACAAACACAAGTATTTGAAATAGATATTTTACATACCAAATACATAGTTGTCTGGGCTACAAGAAAACACATCACGGCTTGCATGCGAAATTACTTCTTTGATACTTGAACGTAAATTGTTATTATGTTCCAAAATTTTTAAATGTAAATCTCTCGATTCATTTCGATATTTTTCTACACGAAATAAGAAGGAAATCATGTAGAAAAAGACAAAAAATTATGATCCAATAAAGATGGAAAAACCAAAAGAAAAAGAACAAGAATAAGGAAAAAAAATGAGATGAAGAATGAGAGAAAGAAGCGAAAAAATCTCAATGAAAAACTAAGAATGCTTTTTCCACATCAGTGAGTATTTAATTGAATATTTTGTGAAAATGACTCAATCATCATACCCGGATCACGCAGACCAAGTATCATAAAGGCAAGCTGCACAACCATATATCCACGAAGAATGGACGTTTCAACATCTTTATAAACTTCAACCAGCAATTGATGTTCTGACTGATAATTTGTTGTGTAATGTTGCTTGCAAATCCGAGCATCCTATATAATCGATTGGTATTTTTGAGGAGAACGAAAGAAAAAAAAATAAAAAAAAAAAATGAAAAACAAAATTGAATTTGTAACTAAAATATAAAATAAAACAGAAAAAACAAAAAGAAAATTTCAATACAATTTCGTAATAAACATAAAATGAAAATATGTACATCACTTAAGTCACGCCACAAATCCGATGAAATACTGGCTTGACTGATTTTTATCATAGCATCTGTGATGTTCTTCACTCGATAACTATTCGAATAACGCATCAATCCGCCATAATCGCGTGATTTGATTATATTATAGAGATTTGTTGTTGTATCGTTGAGAAATCGTAGTCCATTTGTTAGCTCCAAATCGACACCAATTCGATTTCGTTCAATGATGTTCTGAAATAAATTCTCATTTAATCGAATTTTGTGCTCATTGTAAATCAATTCCAATGTATTTTCATCACGACGTTGTATGGCCGTCCACAGAGATTCTTCCACTTGAAAGTATTCAGCAATTGATCGATTAATTTGTAATTCTTCGTACAATGGGCGAATGTGAGAGCTGATACCACAAATACTATACAAAATCACAAACAATTTTAACAAATTTAAACGATGCCTGGACATTGTTTTTCCCTTTTTTATTTCTCGATTCGGTTCGAATTTTTTTTTTTTCTTTTCTTTACTCGCTTATTGTCTTTGATTTGATTTGATTTGATTTGTTATTGTTGGTCGTTTTTTTTTTTTTTAACCTTTTCAATTGTCACGATGATTTTTCATCACACAACGATTGCAACACATTCAAAATCAAAATGTAAACAAAATGATTTACAACCATGAAAATAAGAATCAAACATTAAGAATAATTTTGTTTTTTCTTTAAACACAAAAAAAAAAAATAAAGCAACCGAAAAAAGGAACATTTAACTGATACGATAACAACAAGTCAAATAAATTCATGAAACTGTTCATATGCTGCTTTAATGGACAGTCAATTCGATTACAACATCGTTATCAATTGAATGGAAGCACAAATACATTTTTCGTCTTCTTTCTCATTTCACGTTTTCTCTTTCATTTTGACTTTCACTTCCAATTTTCTCTTTCTTTTTCTCTTGCTTTCTTTGTCTGTCGTATTTATTTTTTTTTTTTTTTTTTTTTTTTTGCGGTCTTCCCATTTTTACATTGCTCTATTTCGGCTATGATTTATCGGCACCGCCATGAACATGAATGACAAAAAAAGATGATGGTATGTTACCGAACAAATTTCTCGAACGTTCCTTACACGGTGTATCCCCTCAGTCCAAGCAGGACAACAAATAATATATACTCATTCATACATATAAACACACAAACTAACTAAATAATTTTCTACAGCCGGAATATATGAATGAAGAAGAGAATAAATAAGAAAAATAAAACATTGTCAAATTGAAGATAATTCCTCTTTCCGTTATTGATTATTTCTTTATTCAGAGCAAAAGAAAAAGAAAAAAAAAAACTACTATTTACAGTTGATATTTTCCAACGTCTTTATCAGAATTGTATAGTGAAAAGCAAGTGATTCGTATAAATGAATAGAGCATTTCAAATGCAATGCAATGCATTATTTTGTCTGTAGCCTGTTGTTGATGTTTATTTCGTTGCAAGTATAAAATTACAATGATATATTTTGAATACAATAAACAAAAATCATGATCATGATAAAAAAAAAAAAAAACTATCAAATAATAAATGTTCGGTCGTTATTATTCATTCTCTTAATCATTTTTTTTTTTTTTTTTGTCTTTTTGTTTCATCGACATATTTCATTCGATGGACACTTCATAAAGAACAATTTTGGGAGCGATGAAACCGCCAAATCCATTTTGACTTTTGTAATATAAGCCAACCCCTGATAACGGTGCTGGCATTTTTGGTTCAACTTTTTGACCATCAATAAATGGTACGGTGCGTGAACTTAAATCGACTTTTTTATGCGTTGGTCCAAATCGTATGTAGGTATTTTCATTGAAATTTGGTATCGATTGTGTATTCATTTTTGTTGGTAAATCTAAATTTTCGGTATTTATACGATGTTTACCACCATATTCATTTCGAAGCCAAACACTATTTTCCAAATTAATTAATTTCCCAGTTAAATCATTAAATTCAGTGAAACGAACTTCCAACAATAAATGTCCATTTTTATTTGTATTAAAACGTACACCAGTGACAACATGGCCGGATTTTGATGCAATTATTGTATCCAAATTTAACGAACGTTTCTCATAAGTCAATGCTATATAATCAACACCTTTAATCGATTGATTACTATTTGGTGCAAATTGTTCAGCAACAATCCAACCGTATTCAATAGGCGTACGATCAACATTACCAAATGCAAGAAGTTGACGTTGTGCAATCACAAATTGTATAACACCATTGCGTTTGGTTAATGCAACACCGGTGACAACATGATTTTTTTCAATATCGGATACAACTTCCCGCAGGCTAATGTATCGATCGGAATTTGTTGGGTCATCACATAAGCAAAAACAATTACTGCATTTTACGAACCAACGAACCCATGCGTTTGCCTGTATTTTTTTTTTTTTTTTTTTTTTGAAATACGAAAATTTGAAATGCAAAATTAATGGTCAATCCATAATAGAAATGATTAAACATAATAATGAATTTTATTTATTTTACCTGCAATTCTTTTTTACATGTGGACACATTACCCCATCTTAATCCAGTTGCTGACTTTACATATTTATAACGGCTGCCGGCTGAATTGTCTTCCTATTGAAATTCAAATAACATATTGAAAAATAAACAAAATCGAATATAACTCATTCTCTCTTCTTTATTCTTTCACTTCATCTGTCAATCTCTATCGCTTCCCATTTCTCTTCGTCCCCCTTTCTTTTTCTATTCGTGTGACTTACCGCCGGGCAAATTGAAATATCGTCATCTAGTCCATGGCATCCTCTAAGTTTGCCTTTACATCCAATCATTGATCGATTTTCTGGCTTCAAACCTGCACAAAATGTATCCGAATTGCATCCAAATTGTTTTGTATTTTGATAATCTGAACATGTCAATGCGCAACTCCCATCGGCATTTAAATTAACCTCAGCATCGATGTAACCTTGGAGGAAATTTGTTATTTCATAGCTGATTCCTGGCGCTAAACTCATGTAAATGCAATTGAGTGATGAATATGAGAGCGAAAAAAAAAAAAAACGAAATTATTATTAAATCATCAAGTTACCAGTTTCCCAACAAATGTTAATTGATAAAAAAAAAAAAAAAAAATCAAATTGACATACTACTATAGTCAAGTGGGTCACACATCCATACGTCTCGATTTGCATTCTGCAGTTTATTTTTGAATGCATTTCGTATATCAGCATTCGTTTGAAGAAATTTCTCTTGATAAATGAGAGATTGATTGTAAAAATCGCCACTCTCATGCAAATGTAAAATAATATATGACAATTGTGATGTGATATATGTGCGTAATGAAGCTGCCTGAATATCTTTATAGTATTCAAATAATATTTGATATTCTGATTGACTTGACCTCGATGGTGATTTACAATTGTCTATTGACTGAAATTGCGTGTAATAATTAAACAAAATGATATTTATGTGCATACAATTTTTAATAAGATTTTCAAAGATTTGCTTTTATATCCACACGTCTCTATAACAAATTGGCAAATATGAAAATCAAATAACATTACAAATGAATTAAGACATTTCGCAAATTTGCTCTCAATGTTGGAATTTTTCTTCCAATTTTTTTTATTTTTTGTTTTTCTTTTTTTTTCGTTGCCATAATGTTTTATTAACTGAAATTCACTTACATTTTTTAAATTTACCCAGAAATCCGTTGAATTAATTGTTTGCTCGCACACCGATTGAAATGTTTTATCCAAAGTAATGCCACCATATGCTTTCTCGCTTAATACACTATAATTGCGATGTTCAAAAAATTCACGTGCAATATCATGCGATGTTTCATTAATGATATTTATGTCATTTAATAATTTTGCATTAATATTCTTTGTATAAATGGTGTTAATTAAAACATTTGATTCGCCATAATGACGATTTAAAAATTTCATATGAAGATCATAAATTTGTTGCATTGTAGTTGGTTCACGTTTTTCAATTGCTTGCCATAGAATTTTTTCCGATACCAAATAATCTTTTGTTAATTGATCCACCAATGTAATGTGCGGTGCATCGTTGCTACATTCAGTGATATTTGGTATAATCAAGAAAATGCACAATACAAAATACGGTAATCGTTTCATGTTTGCTCAACTATTCAAACAAATGAATTTTTTCTTTTTAAATCTTTTTTTCTTCGTTAGTTTTTCTGGATGAAAAATTTACCCCTTTAAACAGTACCAAATGCGCCTCGCGCTTTGAGAAAGTAAAAAAAAAAAAAAGCGGAACGATTTCTAATAAAATCTTCGTTGAAACGATTTGTTTATTTTCGATTTTTATTAATGGAATAAAAGTTTCTGAATGGAGTGCGTACGAAACGAATACTCAGCATAAACTATTTTTCTGGCGAATTAATTGAATGCAGTGAAGCCCGGACGAAATTCTTTAACGAAAAATGTCATATGTGTTGTCTGTTCCTATTTTCTCTTTTTCACATCATTTCCAATGTTGATTTTATTTTCTATTTCATCTGTTATTTGTGTGTGTTTTTTTTCTTCTCCTTCTTCTTCTTCTTCTTTTTATTTTTTCTTATTTTTGTTTTATTTAGAGCGATAATATTTAATGTGCCCTGATTAAATTTTCACGGAACAAGAACAAGCGAAAAAGAGTGAGCGTAATGAGTGAAAAAGAGAAATAGAATTGATTGAGCAAGCAAACAAATGAGCGCTTATATTAGTTGTTAAAGATGCTTTCGGTGTTAAAAAAGACCGAGCGATAAATTGCACAAGACTTGACTATCGTCCAAATTGAGAGTAGATTCATTCAGTACAAACGGTTAGATTATTGACATTAGAGAGACAATTATATGCGTTCATCTTTATTGAATCGAACCATTAAATAGGCAAAGTGAAATAGAGACAAAAACGATGAAACAATAAAGGGAGAAAGCGAGAGATAGACAGGCAGACAAACAAAGAGCGAGAGAGAGAGAGAGAGAGAGAGAGAGAGAGAGCGAGATAGAGAGACAGCGAGAGAGAGAGAGAGCGAGAGAGAGAGAAAGAGCGAGAGAGAGAGAGAGAAAGGGACCAGACAGAGAGAGTACAAAAGAAAAGAGAGAAAAAGCAGAGAGATAGAGAGAGAATAAGAAATACCAAGAGAATATACAATCATAAATATGTTTAAAATGTCCAATTGAACAGACGGCGTAGTTTTTTTTTTTTTTTTTTTTTTTTTATAACGACCATTTTCAAAATGTAAGCATTAAAATGCCTTTATCAGCTACTAAGACATAATCAAAAGTCGTCTGCTATTGTTTGGGTTTTTGCCATATGCATCAAAATTGATTGTTATCAGTCGCATTCTAATTCGACAAAAAGGTCTTTCGATATGCTATGACATGTTTTAATTATAATGAGAATGAATGCGTGGTCTTTGTCATTTGTCTTGCTGCAAAAATGTGATAAGGCAATTTTCATTCATCCGGATTCATGTAGCATAGTCAGCATAAAATAAGCAAACGAACGAATAAATGACAAACTAACAAAAACGACACACACAAAATAATGAAACATACACACAGCAGCGCATAACAGAGATCAACATTTTGCCGGCTTCACGGCTTTCATTTCATTTCGCAGATTGTGATTGCAAATTAAAGTGTCAGCTAATTTGGCGCGAAAAGGCCATCTACATTTGAAATTTGTAAAAGAGAAAAAGAGAGATTAAAAGAAAAAAAAAATGCCTACGCCGGTGACCCGCTAAAAAATGTCGTTATTTAATTAAAGTAAATGTTGTACCAAATGCAACAATGTACGAATAGCAATTATGCATTGTTTAATCAAATTCCATGAATTGTTTGTGACCTTAGCCTGCCAATTTTATCATGTTTGACCGCGATTCACATTACTCGGCACACACACACACAATACGCGTATGTCGCTCAGTTCGAATCCATTTATTCAATTTATTATATCTCGTACAAACCACGAACATAAATTTTCAATCATATGCTTTTGTTCTAATAATTTATATGGAATTTCGCACGATTGGCAAAATGACATAAAATTGGAATTTAGTGAATTTAGATTACATTTGAAACAATCGTATCAATGATACAATGTTAACGATAAGTTGATATGTTCATTAATAGATAGATAGATTACTTTGTATCATTTTCAAAAATTGAAAATTGGAATTTTTATTTTTTATCTACTTAAAGTGGCATTTAACTATTATCTCAGTAAATATTTTTTTTTTTTTCCTTTTTACTCGAGTCTTTTTCCTTTTTCATCCGAGTCATATTCCTTTTTCAATCATTGTTAACAATTCAACATGTTAAAATGAATGTAATGCATTAAGATTGAATTGTCCAAAGAAAGCCGTTCAAATGGGACAATAATTTATGTTTTATACATTGTGCCATATTTATTAATTGAATTTTGCATAAATGGCCCATTCGGTTTGCATACATTATTTTGCATGCACATGACCATTTGTCATGCAATAAAAATATACATAATACTAAAATTGACCGAACACGAACTACGAATAAAGAGTAACAAATGAGAGTGACAGAGAGAGATCGAGAGAGAGAGAGAGAGAGAGAGAGAGAGAATTTTTTTTTTTTCGATATGAATGAATGAATGAAATAAATACATGTATTTTAATGACGCAGTTAAGGAGAAGCAAAAAACTTTTCTATAGAATTTCTTCTTTCGTTTCATTTTCAGAATGTTTTATCATTAGGAGGTTCGTGTTTTTTGTGAGAGAATCAGTACTAAATAGCTTTGTGCTTTGTCGATATTTATAACATTGCTATCAACAAGTATCCGGCAGAACATTTCACATTTTGCAAACCAACAACAGCAACAAATACAACCACAAAAAAAACGCCGAAATGATAATAAAATCAACAGCATTAAAACGATTCCATAAAATCTTAATTACATTCACTCATTAAATTGAACTATCAAGACAATAATCATTGAAGAGAAGAAAGTTAACACTCATAATTCATAAACCAACCGAATAGCAATACATATCAATTCTTCAATCAAATTTATATCAGTGCAAACATTTGTGTTTTTTTTTTTCTTCATCTTCTTCTGAAAAATCAATCCCATCAATTTAAAGCTTATACATATATTGTAGCAATATTAATAGAAAAAAAAAAACCCTCGTAACGACAGTGACCAATATTACATTTCTATTGTAGTTCATTTTTGTGTGTATTTTCTTCTAACGTGCAGTGCCGTAAAATTAAATAATAAAAAAAATGTCATTAAAACGTGATTATAAAACAAAAACTGATGATGAAAAAGAACTTGAACCATTGGGCGGACCAAAGTCACCAGATAAAGAATCAAAAACGAATGGAGTTCAATTTGGTGAGTATATTTTTATTATTTAATTTCATTTTTGGCTATTTTTTTCAATGTACAATGAAATTGTTCTATAAATTATTGATTCCTGCATTCGTTCATAATTGATTGAGTTTTAATTGAAAAAACTCCATATAACGCATGAAAAGTATCATGTTTAAATTGAAAAAAAAAGGGGAGAAATGCGGCTAAGGTATCATTTCAAGCGTTAAATGAAATGCATAAAGTGGGCTTTCAGTGGAAAAATAACTGAGCACAAAATGTTTCAAATTGAAAAAGGAACATTTAAATTAAAATAATTCTGATGAAAATTTCTTTTTATTGTGACTGACAGTTGAATGTGTCTTTTTTTTTTTTATCTACCAATGCATTGGTAGATAATTGTGCATGCACAATACCATGATTGATGTGATGCATTTTTGCATGCTTAATGGGTGCACTCAGTGAAATGACTGGTGTAATCCTTGAAAAAAAAAAAAATTCAATTCAAGATATCAATACAAATAATGTGTGTGTAACATTTTAAATCGATTTAATAATGCAAAAAGAAAAGAAAAAATCAAATCGTTGATTAGCCTTTTAAACAAATGGAATTTATTTGATTGACTTTGTTGCCTTTCATTCCATCAAATGATATTACCTCACTTGAGTTGCATAATGCAACTTGCTTTGCGCTAACCTCGCACATGGATAATCATGTGCAAATGGAATTATTCCATTGATTCACCTCGGATCTCAATGAACGATTGTTCATCATTTTTAGCAAAATGAGTGTGTTTGTGTGTGTGTGTTTTCTTCCCCCTATTTTGCACATAAGCTGTCTATTTCTCATTCATTTTTTTTTTTTTTTCGTTATTCGTCTTCTATATTGAAATGTGTAAAAATGATGTGTCGTGCATGTTTTCATTTCGTTATGATTTCCCTGCAGCCACCATACAAATGCCAAGAGAATCAAATCAGAGAAAAAAGAAAATAGGGAAGAAGAAGAAGACGACGACGACGACGAGGACGATGAAATAAAAAAATCACTTGCATTCACTCATTTGACTGCAATTCATTCTTATTTACATGGCCTTTGTTCTAACGAACCATTGGCACATTCCTATATTTCTGAATTGCATATATTTTCACCGGTTTGTTATTGGTTTGTGTGTGAGTGTGTGTGTGTGTGTGTGTGTGTGCGTGTGGGGTTTTTTTAATTCCCACTCACATCGTATGTCTATATCTGGATCTTTTTCCGTTCCCATCTCAAATACCATTTTCTCTATATAGAATACTGTGTTTTTAGGTCGCATTCACCATATGAAAATACACTTTCGTTTAGGTTTTTTTCAACCGCTTAGGTTTTTTTTCTTCATTATACGTCACAAATACAAACACACACAGAGACACATACACATACACACACATACACACATGACACATGCACTAAAATTGCGAGACACACATTTGCTCTCCCTATTCTTTGTTTTCAATTTCAGTTTTATTCATAATAAGCACGTATTTCCCGGTGTTTCGCATTCAACAAATTCCATTTTCATCGAATGGGAAAAGAACAAAAAGGAAAATAACTGAGAGAGAAAGACATGGGGAGAGAAGGAAGAAGAATGAAAAAAAAAAAAATTGAACAAAAAAAGTATGGCAGAAGAAATAAGTAAACACCAGTTGAAGTACTTTTATCTGAAGAAGAGAGAAAACGCTGAGTTGAAATCACATGGTGTTCGTTCGTTCGTTTCTTTTTTCTTTTTTTTTTTTTTTTGCTCTCGCTCTCTTCATTCATTCATTCATTTTATATTTCCTCTTGCTGATTTGTTGCTGTGCCTGACATTGTATATGTTCAGTGCAAGTGACTTCTTGTAACATCGCTGACGAGTGAACGCGAATCGTGTTTATAAATATGAGTGTAATAACTAAAAACATAGGCGAAACAACAACAACAACAACAACAACAACAACAACAACAACAAAAAATGTGAGGAGTGCGATTTTTCGTTTCATTCTGGATGCGTTTTTCATTCGGCATGCGAAATGTGTTGATTTGCGAGAAAGTAAGTAGTTGGATTGAGTGACACAGTATGAGAGCGGCAGAAAAATTCAAAACATATGCATATTACTAAATGCAATTCAATGTGAGAAGTAAAAACGAAATCTAGCAGAGAACTCTTGTCACTGTTTTCTTTTGCATTCTGTTGTTGTTGTTGCTGGTGCTGGTGGTGGTGGTGTTTCTGTATTTTCTCGCATTGGACATAAGAATAAAAGCATATGAAAAATGTAGGTTGTGTTACAAATCCATTGTTTTCGGGCTCGCTAATCACGCTGTCTTTCATTCATACATATGCATATATTGCATCCATGTGAATATACTATATGTATTTGTCGTCAATTTTCTTTTGGCGACATTAAGTTCTTTTTTTTTTATCTCACTTCTCCGTCTAATATTCCTGTGTCTTTTATTTTCTCTTTCTACATCTATCGGCTGTTATCCTTATTTTACTTTGTTGCACGTTTTTACCGAGACACACAAGTCAATGAGCAGCTTTTGTTCCACATTCATTTCTTTATCTTCTTCATTTTCTTTTTTCATCTCTCTCTGATTCTCTCTCTCTCTCTCTCTCTCTCTCTCTTTCTTTCTCTCTCTCTCTCTCTCTCTCTCTCTCTCTCTCTCTCTCTCTCTCTTTGTGTGTGTGTTTCTTTTTTCTGTACCAACTCTTTGCGCCTTTTCATCGCGATAAAAGATGGTTTACTATTGTGTTATTAAATGCATTAGGCAGTGATTGACTTTAAGCACTACAAAATAAGGTCGGGAGACTTGTAATGTATTGTAATGCATGGTATTTGAACTTGTTAGCATATTCATCAAGAGAAATCACAGTAAAAGCTTTACTCGACATTTTCAACAATAAAGTGAATGAAAAATAAGAATGAAAACGAGAATTGAAATACGAATGAGAATAAGAATGAGAATGAACTAAATGAAAGAAAGAAAGAAAAAAAAGAAAAAAAAAGACAAAAAAAGAACTATTCTTTTCTCTGTAAATCATCTGACAGATTTCACCATCTTACAGACTTATGGAGAAGATAAGAATTACAGAAGGACGATAAGTTGATATTTTCATTGCAATATAGTAAAGATAGTTCTCATGTAATGGCTTTTTTTTTTTTTTTTTTTTTTTTGAACACCGAATATAAATGGCATTTATCTGACACATTTCATGAGCTCAATGTTTTCAGCATTTAATGTGACACACTCCCACAATAGTTATAGTTTACGCGCGTATTATTTTTGTGTGTATTTGTCTCTATGTGTATACATATGCGTGCTAGTTTTGTTTGCATGCAAAAAGTTAGTCATTAGCAAAAGGAATTGCGTGAACTCATAATTATGTCACATAAATTAAGCTTTTTTTTTTACTGCCCCCGCACACAATGCACAGAAGGTCTCACTCACTTTTAAACATTCATAATCAACGTTACAAAATGAACACTTGAACTACAGGGAATAAAAAAGTTTTTATTTTTTAGTGCACACAAATTTTCGCTTTCACTTCCATTCTATCTCTTTCGCCCTCTATCACAATAACGACACATAAAAATCATTGCGCAAATGTTCGAGCTTTATTGTTCATAGCTTTAGTGATTTGCATGTGTCCGTCGTATGATGCCTAGAAACTATAGTTCGAAAATAAAGTATTCATAGAGCGTAAAATAATGCTGCAATTGTGATTTTTCTCAATATTTTCTCTATCATATTTTTCACATCGAGCTCTCTCGCTATCATCTCGCTCTCTTCCTTATTCATCATTTTCAACTGTCTCTTATCTTCTTTCTCACATACTCACTCCCTTTCTCTCATTCTCGCTATCTTCTCCTCTCTTCTCCTTCTCTCTTTTTCTTTCTCTCTCTCTCTCTCTCTCTCTCTCTCTGTCTTCTCTCTCTCTCTCTTTCTCTCGCTCTCTCTCTCTGTCTCTCACTCTCTCACTCAAATTGCCTATATTCCTCTTGCAACACCTTCGCTCATCCATTCAATTCATTTTTTCATTCGCTACGTTTTTTTTTTTTTTTTGTTCAGTTATGTTGCTATTTGTTTTGAGTAGAAATCCAGCGAAAAAAGCAACCGTTTTTTGCATTGTTTCATATATAGTGCTTATATCTTGTTTACATACGAGCATACAATGAGCAAACATTGCTTATGCCGTTCTTCAACCTGTGTCGACTTTATTGAAGTCATAGTCATTTGTCTTTTTTTTTTTCCTCCATTTTAATGGCGAAGCTGTTTTGGTTTTAGTGCAATGCTATGATTTTGCACCTCAATGCAATTGAACTGATGCTCAGCTGTACACCTTGGGCTTGTAACAGTTGCCTGTAGAATAATTTTCAATATGGATTAATTTGTCAAAGTAGTTTTTGGTTCTTGAATAAGTTATAAATTTTTTTTGTCGTCAAAACGATTGCTCAATATTGATACAAATTGTATAATACAAGCAAACCATTTAATTGTGAGCAATGAAGAAAAATATTTATTACCAAACATAATCTAAGGGCAAATGTGTATTTTTTTTTGTAAAACAATAAGAAATGAAATACAGTTCATTTCATCGTACAGCCAAAGAGAGAAACTATTATAAATTCACATTGCTAACGTTTACATCCTTTTGTTGAAATTCACTGCATAAACGTAGCGAAAAGAAAAGGAATAATATCGAAATTTTTTTTGTTTTAGTTTTTCACTCCTTTAAGTTTCCGAGACATTTTCCATAGACTTTGTTCCATTTTCTACGGTCTTTCTATTCGAAAGCATTTGCGAAACATTCCTATGTGAAATCGATTCCATTCAATTAATGATTTATTATAGTTTGCAATGTGGCAAAGTTGGTTTACGCGTTCACTGAACGTGCAAAATTAATACCAACCATATGTTTTGGTGTGCATTTAAGCAAGTGTCGACCGATTTGTCGCTTGAACAATTTATTAATGCATTTACAAATTGTTTTGCAAAAGATACCGTGAATAAAATTTATGATAATGACAATTGTCGTTTGAATTTCAATGTATGCTGATGATGCTGTTGATGCGATTGTTGTAACATTGGCATTTGAATATGAAAAAGAAGGAGAGCATAAGTTAAATCTGAATATACGTACATTTTAATTTACTGTTTGCATTGGTTGCGGATTTTATTGTAAAACACGAAAACTTTAGGCAAAATGATTTTGGATGCCCAAATTGATTCATTAACATGACACGAAAATGAACCTTTTTTTTTTTGTTTTTTTTTTTGAAAATAAGCTGCACCAAACTATCTGTAATAATAAATGACCAAAGTGCAATATTCGCAAATAAATCACTCTATAATGTAATGCATTAAACCATTCAACAAACATCGCTTCAGAAACCATTTGAAATTCATTAGGGACATTGGGGAGATTGAGAGGGAGACAAGGGGTGGTAAGAGTAGAAAAGGTGAGAGCAATGAGGAGGAAGTGAGACAGTGAGAGATAAAGATAAAGATAGAGATGAGGGTAGCAAAAAAAACGTGTATCGAGAAGGTTGAAGAAAACTGATGAAAGGAAGAATATTCAGAAAAATCATTTGCATTCAACGATATATTCAAAAATAAATGCATACAATGCATGCATTTCTATGCATAAACTGCGAATGCATTACACTTTATTATATATATAATTCAGAATAATGGAACTCAATATAGCATAATTGGCTGTTTACTGTGTTCCATTATATCAATGATTGGATAATGAGAATGAAATTAACAGACCGAATATTTGCAACCGGAACATGCCTTCCTTATGCTCACTTGTAAATTGTTGCCATTCTGATATGATTAAAACTCCACAGCATATAGTTATTTCGATCAAATGTTGTTCAAACTCCGAAAAATTGCCAGTGAATTTCAATGAAATCAACACAAGTGTTTGGGCAGTACAATAAGCCATTTGATGTGGTAAATGATGCCAAAATCGTGACATATCAACAATTTTAGCGATATTTTGGACACAAACTTATGTATAAAAGAAAAACACATTCGCAACTACTTTTTTCTGTTTCTCTTCCTCCTTGTCCCAATCTTTTTCTCTATTTCTTTCTTTCTCTCCCTCTTCCTCCCTCTCCCTCTCCCTCTCCCTCCCTCTTTTTCATTTCACTCTCCTTGTCCTTCACTCTCTCTCTTTAATTTCTTGTTCATGCCCTTTCCAGCCCCCATCATCCCATCTTGGACTGAATTGTTGCCGGTTTTTGTTACCAAAAAGCCACACATCTTCATATGAGCATTGATTGTGTGTTTTCGTGTGACTTTATTCCATCTACTTCGTATATAAAATTTTGATATTTTGAAGAATGGCAAAGTCTATATATTTTATATATCGCAAATATGTCTGATACAATTGCTTCATGATAATGCGTCTAAGTTGAAATTATGGATTTTGTCTGCGAAGACATACACACCACAATACATTATATAAACGATATTGTTCTACAAAAGAAATATTTCATTTTTTGCCTCTCTGTTTGAATATTGAATCTGTAATGATCATGATTTGCTTACAAATGTTATTTTCTAGAACAAATATCTATAGCGTTAAAAAAGATAAAGTGGAAAGAAGAAAAAAAAAAAAGTTGCTCGATTGATCCGAGTGTGTGTATGCAAGTCATGAATTTTAATGTATCTTTATTAATTGTTAAAGGCAGACAATATTTTCTTCTTTATTTTTTCTATATAAAACATTCATGTTGACTTTTGGCAGTATAAAATGGATATATTAATGGCAATAATTGATCATTTGCGATAAAATAAAGTCTCTGCTAGAAATAATTGGAAAAGTAATATTGATTTTCAAATGTGTTTAAATGAAAATCTCTGGATATGCTACAGAAAATCAAAATGATATTTCTTATCAAACCAAGTGCATATATAGCAATGTCAGATAATTTTCAATGGTAAATTAATGAAGATTCAACAAAACTCAATGTGCTGAATGTATTGGTGGTTGAACATTGTTGTTGTGATTACTGGTCGAATTAATGTTCATCTTGAATTTTTATATTAAAATTTGTTTGTCTGTATGCTTGAATATCGTATGCAATTGAAGCGGCAACAATATTCTGACAACTACAACAACAACAACAACAACAACAACAACAATAATGAATAAAACTGATATAAACATGTAATACATGAATGTACTATATTCTCTCATTTCGACTGTATTTCCAATTCACAAAATGCTGCACACATACACACACACACATACACAGCGAGAGAGATAGAGGGAGAGAGCAATTCACGGACGCACACACGCACGCACATCGTCACATGTAATCCCATACAGCATACCAGAATATAATGAAAAACAACAACTAAAGGAAAATGCTTTCATCCCTTACAAAAAAAAAAAAAAAAAAAAAAATGATATTTTGTAGTAGCGCGTACAGGCAAAAAATAAGCCACATAGAGCAGGCATACAACACACCATCGAAGATATATGCCATGGAACATCCAAGCAACAGAAACCCACCAAAATATGCTTACCGAAACCAAGCTAGTGAACGAGCGAGTGAGCGAGTAATTGAGAGACCAACAGAGAGAGAGAGAGAAAGAGAGAGAAAGAGCAAAAGAGAGAGAAAGAGCGAGAGACATTGAGAACGATAAAGAGGGAGCATGAGTGCGAGTGAGTGAAAGAGATAGAGAGAGGGAGAGTGAGAAGGAAAAATAGAGATTGGTAAGACAGTGTTAGAGAGTGATAGAGAGCGGATGGTGTACGGAAACTCGATGAAATGAAGCAAAATAAAACACAAAGAAAGAAAAGAAAAAAAAAAAAAAAACCAACAACACACAACACCGTTTTGATATTTTTTGATGGACGCATGCGCCCCGAAAATCCATGATATACGATTGCATTCAACGTCAAAACCAAAACCAAACTGAAACACAAACGACCAGAGTCGGTACTCTCTGTCAGTTCAGTCTTGTGTTAGAGTTTTTCTCGTTCCGTCCGCATCATCATACGAATTACACTTTTACCTTATATCAGTTAACCGACTTTTTACAATAGGCAGCATTTTTCAACGTAACGTTTACGTTCATCATCCCTTCTTTTGTGTGTTTAGAGAGAGAGAGAAAGAGTGTGTGTTGTTGATTTTTCTCTTCTTCCTCTCATTTTGGAAGAAAGCATTTAATGACAGAAAATTAAAATACGTCAAGTGTTTAGTGTGTCAAAGAAATATTCATTTAAAGAGAAGAGGCAGAGAAAAAAAAAAACATATAATAAAAAGAAAAGAGAAATTTCGAACGAACGCAAAAAAAAAGTAAACTTGATGAAAATTGCCAATGAATCGTGCGGAGAGAAAGTGTGCGAATGAAATAGATAGAAATTGAGAGAGAGAGAGAGAGAGAGATAGAGAGAGAGAGAGAAAGAGAGATAGAGATAGAGGGAGAGATATAGAGAGAGAGTGAGAAGGAGAGCATGAGAGAGTAAGTGAGCGAGAGTAAAAAAATGGCAAAGAAGTAACATTGAAAGCAGATAACACGAGTAGTGCTCGATGCTACACCGCACACATTTGGTGAAGAATTTCCCAATGCTTCAAAACGAATACACCATTTACAATACAATCAACCGAATCGTATGTGCATTTTATAGTGTTTTCCATTTCGAAAATCATCATTCGGGCCACTCACACACATACGAATGCATCACATTTTAATGTGCAGTTGGGGTAAAATATCCTTCGGCTAACGGTACATACGAGTAACGAGTGAGAGTACGTTAGATGTCCCTTTGTTTGTATGCTTGTATTGTACGGTGTATTTGGTGAGTGTATAGGTACACACAAAATAAAGAAGAAAAAGAAAGAAAAGAAAAAGGAAAGGAAAGGAAAGAAGAAGAAAAAAAAACAACCAAATCGAAAGAAAGAAAGACGAGAAATCGGAACACAGATGATACGAAATTTATATAAATCTATATATATATATATACAAAATATAGTGTGGATATGGTAGGGTGTAAGAGAACCGAGAGCCACGAAAAATGAACATTTACATTTGCGTTCGATCCATCTGTTTGGTTGTGTATGTCTTTGTGAATGTGCGTTGCGTTTATCATTTGTTGAGTATATGAATCTCTTCTTCCTCTACTCCAACTACCACTTGTTCTTGGTTCCTCTTCAACTACTAATTCTTCTTCTTCTTCTTCTTCTTTTTCCTCCTTATCCTGCTTCGACAGACACGGCATTTTGGGTGAAATTTACCGAATTTTCAAAACCATTCACAGTTCTTCGACCATTCTTTGAACAGTGTGTGCGTGTTTGCATTTCTTGAATATTATTTCGATTCATATCCGTCATTTTATGTATATAGGAGAAATATATTGGGCAAAATAACAGCTTTCTATTCTTGTTCATAACATTTTATTCTATTTCAATTCATACACCGAACATATTATCAAATTTATTGGAAATATAACGGTTTGAAATGCGCGTTTATTGTCATCATTTTCGTGGCTAACAACTGTCGGCGTTTAGCCTTTTTTTTCCGCCTTTTGGCTGCCATAATAAAATTACGAAATTCACAATTGTCATGGCTGTTAACGTCATCACCATTGCCATTTGAGCCTCTACCAGTCACATAAATAAGTTATTATCATAAAACCAACGCCGTTTTTTTTTTTCCTTTTCAATTTGTTTTTCTCTTTTCTTCAATTCTCTTTTTGCTAGACCCGAAACCATTTCTTTTTTCATTTCAAGTGATCGATCGGCATTCAATCGAATGTTTATAAGTCGTAATTCATTTGATTTGTTCATATGTTTGTTGCTGGATGATTGAATGAAAGGAAGAATCTTTCTCTCATGTATGTGCAAATATTTGGATGTTTGTGTATGTTTGTGAATGAAATATTAGAAAAATCCAAGTTTGAAGCACCTTTCGGTCATTTGGATTAAAACAATCTTGAAACAAATTCAATGTTTGAATCACAAAAAGTTTACTTTGAAAAGTGCTTTTCTTAATGTCGTATGCACATTGAACAAGTTTCAAATCAATTTTCGTTGAAATTCCACCTACACGTTTTGTTCTTTCTTCTTCTTTTTTTCTATTTTGTATTTTATCCTTCATTTCATTTCAACAATGAAAACAAATTCATTGTTCAATCGACGGCGAATCAATTGTTCGGAAATATGAGAAGACGAACACACCAAATAATACTATGATGTTAAAATCGACGAATAAGTACCGTACTTCACATTTTTTTTTTCTCTCTCTCTCTCTCTTTCCCTTTCTTTTCTATAAAATGCGTATGGAAAAGAATGAAGAAGAAGTATTAGTAGCAAGACGGACATACAAAACCAAATGGATGGAATAGAGTACTTGTCGGCGACCATTGTTCATTGAATTTCAAATGGAAAGCAAACATGAAATGTTGATTCAATTATTGTTTCAGGAAACGAAACAAAACAGAATTTAAAAAAAAGAAGAAAAAAAACAGCGTAAAAATTTGCGTTACATTTTCAGATATATGGAGATTTTGTATTCGAAGTAATAAACTGAAACCGTAACAGTAACTGAAAATCATAAATGACAATCGAATGAAACAAAAAAAAAGCGTGAGAGTGAACAATTTGAGTTGTTTTCCAAGTTTTGTTTTTATGGTTTTTCTGTTCATTTGTGATGACCATAACATAACCAGTATAATTTAGTGTATCGAGTGCGTTGAATTTATTCGCACTGAATTCGAATGAGATTTTATGTGTATTTTATAATTAAAAAGAAATTCGTTTATGTAAACATCAAATAAACCAAACAATACAGTTTATTCAACGATTGAAATTTTGTGCATTATTGTGTGAAACTCTCCTGTTGAATTAATCAAACAAACCAAATAAAAGAGAAAAAAAAAAGTTGAATTGTAATCACAACGAATTTTTAACTAGTCAGTTTTTGACAGTTCAACAAGAAAATTTATTGAAGAAGAAAAAAAAAAAGAATAAAAACAAAACAATACAAAAAGAAACAAAATCAAATCATTGGAAAAAGTAAAGAATTTTTCTTTTGCATTTCGAAAGAGAAATTTTGGGCCGATATTGAGTGTGATTTTTGTGAAAAAGGGAAGAAAATCTCTTCCCAACCAAATAGCATATATTGGCAGGTAATCAACGTAGCGGACCTGTTAAGGTGTCTGTTGTTGGCGGTGGCCAAGGTGGATCGAAAATTTGGCGCCGCGAACGAATCGAAATGACCGATCCAGATTTAGATGATGTCGCCTTTTTATCAGGTGTGTAATTGGCCAATGAAATCAACAACTAAATCATTCAATCATATCCAAGTAAATAGCAATCAAATCAAAATTGATAGCTTATTTGTTGGGTCTTTCATCGAATTTAACTTAATCCCAATTGCGTTTGGATTGTACAAAACGAATTCAGGATGCAATAATATTTATAAAGACAATTCCCTTAGCAGTTTTGGCACTATATTTGCTATATTTTTTTTTTTTTTTTTTTTTTGGTTTTTTGTTTTTGGTTTTTGGTGTTTTTTCTCTGTCTCTTGTGACTGTTAATAGTTTGTCTCTCGTATTAAAGTGCATAAGAAATAGAGATTTATAACCAATTGGAAATCAAAACAAACTCTTTATCTATTTACTAAATTATTAAACATGTTACATTTTCAGGCGGTGATAGCAGTGGTGGTCGGCAAACACGTAATGGTGTTGCGGTTTGTTCACAAAAACGTGCACTCTGTGTTACCGCAATCGTTTTAGCTGCTCTTTTGGGAACAGCACTTGTTATTGCTTATGCAGGACCACAAAATGGTAAGTATAACCATAAAAATTGTACAATTTCCTTTTTGGCAATATTCTATCGGCTTTGGAAAAGTATTTATTTTATGTATATTATGTGTTTGCGTTTGAGTGCGTGCGTCTATGTGTAATTCGATTGATATCGTGCAAATTGCAACTGAGCAAACATTTCGTAAAATTGCACGCACACACACACACAGAGAGAGAGAGAGAGAGAGAGAGAGAGAGAGAAAGAGAAAGAGAGAAGAATATTGGCTTACAGTCTCTCAATCTTATTCTCAATAATCGCAGTAATACACTTACTCCCTAAATAATTGCCGACATACACACATGAGAGAAATTCAAGCATTTTCTCACTTAGATTTTTATAATCATACAAATCACAGGTATATTGGACATAGCTACCAATCGGTAAACACATTCCCCTTTCCAATATTATTTAGCACATCATATTCACATTCATCGATTATACTATTTGTTCGAAAACACTTTATCAAACGTACATGTTTATTTACTCTCAAACTGTAAACTCAATTATGTATTAAATCGGTTTAATGACCATAAAATGTGGATTTCACTTATTTTGAATGCCGGTCTGTGAGAGAAAAGATGAGAAAAAGAGAGTGCAAGACCAAAGGGATTAAATCAAGAGAGAGAGAGAGAGAGAGAGAGAGAGAGAGAGAGAGACCGAAAGAGAAAAAGAAAATGGACATGTGTATGGGTATGGGTTTGCTTCAGAAAAGTAAAAATATTATGAGACGTGTATCCAAATTAAAATCGGCATAAAAATCAATAATCCATATATATTAACATGCAAAATCATATTTTTCTGCAAATTTATATTCATTTCATCTGTGAGCGTACATCGAATGCTATTTCTATGGATTATGCCCTGAAGCTGTATCGGACCGGAGAGCTAATGAAAAATCGATTTTTTCCACTTTTTTTTTTCTTTGCTCACATTTCAAATGGGCAAAAGCAATGGAGCCAAAGCAACGAATGAACGAATGTTCAAATGGATAATAGCAATGGAAAATCACCGAAATAGCACTCGAACCACGTATGCATATATACATTTTTTGGATGCTGATATTTCATTATTGGGGAAATTCTTGCACGCGACCAAGAAGTGCATTCATTTTGATTTTACTTTCAATTTGATATATATACATATCTATATACGTGCACTATGACCAGTACTGTGCGATATGTGCCGAATGTAAATGGCTATTTGAGCTCAATTTAAGCCATGATATATTTAGCTAACATTTTGAGTATATTCTTATCGTTAGCCAAACAGTATTACGTAATGTCTGTGCTATGCATAATATATCGAAATGAAAAGCTAACAACAATCAACATCAAATGTTCTTGACTCTTATTGTGGAATATGACGCATATGTTTATAAACTGTGTGTGTCTATTCATTTCTCTCTCTTTCTCTTTCTCTCTCTTTCTCTTTTCTCTCTCTCTCTCTCTCTCTCTCTCTCTCTCTCTCTGTGCTATTTATTACTTTTATTTCCTTAATATGTGTGAATAAATTGCGAATGAAGAAAATTGCAAGGCATTCGATATACATCTGATTCATTTATCAGACGTAACCAAGAAGCGCAACAGCAAATGCAGCGAGTAGTGTAATTATCGGTATCTCACCGGTGTGTGATGATGTCGAAAGACGTTTGTTGCAAAATTCACCAAACCATTCATTGGTTCGAAATGCGCACACATTATTCAGAATATTCAACACACGGTTCTTCACTTCATTAATATTACCAAGGCACCAAACGAATTAAATGTGAGAAGGGGAAAAGACATTGCCTTTGATGATCAATACACAAGCGTCAGTTCAATGTGGAAAGGAGAGAAAGAAAGAGATAGAGAGAAATAAAGAACGAGAGAAAGAGAACAGAGAGAGAGAGAGAGAGAGAGAGAGAGGGGTAAGAGAGAGAGAGAGAGACAAAGAAGACCAAAAGAAAGAATGAACACAACAGAAATAATTGTATATGTTTTTCATAAAAAATTCTCTTTATTTCTTTCCATCACAACTGGTTTTCTTATCCGCATACTTTGGAACGTTTTCTTTTAATTTTTCCTGTAGTTTTCCCATTCAGTGCCATTTTTCCATCTCGTTTTTTTTTTTTTAATTTCGTTTCTTCTTTTTTCTTTGCTTCTTATTTTGCTGTTCTTGTTATTATTTAATGTTTGGATCGCTTCTGACGGAGCTGCTATTATCGTCCGAATGTCGAAGTGTTTGTATTAGTGTATATTGCATTAATACATGTATATAAAATAAAAAATGTTGAACTAGCAATAATCGCCTACTGGCAAATATAAACATACTGAAATTGTGAATATGTGAATGTATTGGTGATGATTATATTTGAAACCTTATGCGTTGCAAATCGAAAGAACGAAAAAATTCTAGAAAAAAAAAAAATTCCAAAGTTGTGGCGTGTGTTGTGATGCGATGCACGAAGGGTAGATTTTGTTGAGATATGAGTTTGCTTGAACATTTTTAGTATGCTTTCTTTGTCGATAAAGTCGTAGTTGTTGTCGTCATCGTCATCGTCATCATAGAAGCAAACAGTTCACCGCCCTCGCTCAGTTGTTTTTTTTTTTCCTCTCCCGTTATTTGTGTTGTTTGCTACTACTGATGTTGCTCCTGCTGCTGTTGCTGCAGATATTGTTGAAAAACTTTAACCCCCCCAAAAATAATTCAAATCGAGAACACCAAATTCTCGCCGAAATGTATCACACTCGTTTGAATAATTCTTGTATTCGAAAATTTACGAAATGCGATAAAATGTGTGTATGCAAGTGAAATGAGAGCTACTCAGTCAGTCAACCATCATTTTCAAAATGGATTAAGTAGCTTGCTGAAAATTGAATAATGAGTTGTGACGGGCAATAGACGACGCTGATAGACGGAGGGAGTGAGAGAGAGCGAGAGAGAGAGAGAGGGAGAGAGAGAGAGCGAGAGAGAGAGAGAGAGAAAGAGAGATAGAAAGACTCAAATACACTGTGTTTTGCGAAACGAAAATTGAAATAATTTTGATATTCATGTTTGAAACATATCATTAAATGGGGCAAAAGGCAATAGGCATACATAGTCATTGGCAGAAGACACCGATAAAATGAAAACCCTTAAAACTCACTCATACCCGCATATTTCGTGTAAACCAATTTGATTGCTACCAATTATTTACATTTCGAATTATATCATTGCAATTTATCGTTCGTTTTTTTGGCGTTTGTTTTGCCATCAAATTAACAGCTTATTTAATGCTGTATTATTTAAATTTCTTATTATTTGGCCATACATTAAATTCCTTATTTCAATTCGATAAAAAATGAACTGAATTAATTTTGCAAACAAAATATAACACAACAATTTCTTTTTTTTTTTTTTCAACGAATATTGAAGACGTTTCAAATTAAAATTGAATGTATGGTTTTGAAAAAAAATGAACAATTGAAAATATTTTACTTAATTTTTATTTCAAAATAGAAAAGAAAAGAACACACACAAAAAAAAATGCGAAACACAAAATTAGTTTGCTTAAATTTTATACAGCGTGACTGAGTGATGGATGGCATACAATTGACTGGAAATGATGAGGGCTGGCAGGTAATGCTTGCATTATTTTGCTTATGAAATATTAACGACAAACCAGTTTTGTAATGACATTGTGCCCTTCGAGCAAACAAATTTATTCCGACCAGTTTTTCGGAATGCTCATTCTTTGGGGAGTTTTTTCTTTCTCTCGAAGCAATTATAGCAACGATGGAAAATTATGTTGAATTATACACAAAACGAAAAAAAAAAAAACGAGAAAAAGAGAACCGAATAGGGAGCCACTTTCTATGGCCATTTAATAACTAACATCAACAAACACCAATCAACAAAACTAGAAAAAAGAGGTAGTCATTTCAACGTTCATCAATTGGTAGAGAAAATTGTGTGTTTTGACTCAATTACTTTTGACGATGTTGATAACGGACGTGATGATGTGAAATATTTCGATAGCTAATACAACTCAATACTAAATGGTTAATGATAAAATTTGATGAAATGTGATCGGAAATTGAAAATAGGCATCCAATGAATATGTATATACGCTCAGAATATGTATGCAAACATTCATTAATATGCGTGAAATTAGAGAGAGAAAAGGAGACAGAGAGACAGACAGACAGAGAGAGAGAGAGAGAGAGAGAGAGAGAGAGAGAGAGAGAGAGAGAGAGAGAGAGGGGATAGCGATGGAGGGAGAAGCTATGAATCAGAGAGAGGTAATAAGGGGGAGAAATGAAAAAAAAAAAAAATTTTTTTCATGCATATTCGTATCTAGCAATCTCCATCAAAATATGTGAACTGAGGCAAAATGACAGTGGTTAAAATGCCAAATCGATACGTATGCTCTGTAATGTGAGAAATGTGTTTTAATAACAAATGCCGAAAATTTATGTTTTCAATTGAAATTAGTAGATTTATGAATCAGGAGCCGCGACGCATAATGATTATGTGGCTCAGAGAGGATAAAAAAGCTCAGATTGTCATTATAATGAGCGTGCAATCGCTCGTTAAGTTCATAAATGCTTGTCCGTTTCGCGGTAATCAGTATTGATATGTTTGCTGCATTCCTTGTGTGTTTGAATGGCCAATAAATGTATTTCGTTATGCGGTGTGATGGCGAATGTTTCCGCTTACAAAAGCCAAACATAAAACGAAAGTCTATGACCTCATAACTCATTTAATGAAACAAGCGCACGCACACACACACACACACACACACACACACACACACGCATGCATGCATACAAACACATCATCATTCCCCAGCCCAGAATAAAATGAAATCTTTTGTGCCATATATTTTTGTCAGTTTACTTTGGCTTTTGTGTAGAAACTTTTGTATTCATTCCTTTTCGAAACATGAATAAGTAGCTCAATGAAAAGAAAAGACTGATTTTCACAATTTTTCTTTTGCTATTTAGTGGTTTGTACAGGGTGGTTTGTATGCAATGTTAAAATGTGATTTTCCATGTTCAACACCGAAAACAAACCCGATTTTTTCTTCACTCTTTCTCTCTCTCTCTCTCTTCCCTCTCGCTCTCTCTCTTTCATTTAAATTGAATAGAACGCAGTAGCACCCCGTAGATGTTATTTCATGCCCATTCTAGGTCTTTGTTTTGTCAACGCGCTTTGTATGACGCATTTTTGTTAGTGGGGAAAACAAACGGTAATAATACGGCAAAGATATACATTGCTACCACTTCATCCCTTGTTGTTGTTCAACATAAATATGCAATAATGCTTTTAATAAAGTTCGTGTATATTTTCTTCTTCTTCTTCTCCTTCACATTTCAATGTAGTTTTCTTCTTTCATTTTTCCGCAGAGTATTCACAAAGCGCACCGGTTCGTCAACATAAAACAAAACAAAACAAGAGAAGAAACATTAAACACATTCACCCATACACATTGACAAACGAATTCACTCAGTTTTTATGTGCAATGTTTCAGGTTTCGTGCACACACACACACACACAATGTCAAAATATTTCACATTTTGAAGCATTTGCATTACAATGAAGAGGTCGATAGTTGTTAGAACAATTGTTGTCTTTGTCGCTGTCCCATCAGGCACCTACCATAATGCTGCCTGCCACCTTCGTTAACTCATGTTTCGCGTGAAAAATTGACTCGATATTTATACTTCAAAGAGGACCGGTGAATAGCCGGAAATATGGTGTTGACACAGAATGCGAGAACACACTTATAATATCTTTGAATTCAACATTCGATTTTTAACTCAAAGCTCCCTCTCTCTTTCTCTTTCTCTCTCTCTTTCTCTCTCGCTCTATGTATATATATATAGATTTGAATGCGAAAATCACATTGCTAACATTATCACCTATAATAACAATGAGATCACTGTGCATGTTTTACCATTCATTTTGAAGTCATATGAATACAATCGGTTAAATGGTTAAATCTGTATGATAATCATGTGTGCCGGTGCATAAATGTTAGCGATGTATTACCGCTCATTTTGTTTATGCAAATAAAATTGCGCATTCAATTCTATATGTGTGTTACTTTGTTGTACAGCAACAAACTGTTATTTTGTAATACATTTCGGTAGAATGCGGAAAGAAAAAAGAAACGATGAGAAAAGGTGTTAAGTGTATGCATTACTCGAGTGACAATTGAAAGAAAATCGAAACAAGAACAAAAAATAAAAAACACACACATAATAGAGATAGAGCGAGAAGTGAAGGAGAAAAACTGAGGGAAAATAAGAGAATCAAGGATATTCAAATAAATGCTATTTCTGCCACTAAATCGGCATTTAAATGCTATAAATATGTTAACATTTTCAAACAAATTTACATGTGATCGCGATTTTCTTGTGGTTGTTTTTCAATTGTTTATCGTATTTTGATTCATTTTTTTTTTTTTTTTTGTTTCAATTATTCCAACTTGATATTGATTAACTGTCTCTCAGTCATAAAACAAAAAAACTTGATTAAACGATTTACACAATGTTGGTTTTATTGCACTGTTGGCGCATTACTGTCGACCCTGAGGCAAAAAAAAAAAAAATCCACATAAATTAATGTTATGCCATTTGAAAAATAGTTTGGTTTTTTCTTCTGTTTCACAGTTTGTACGCAATGAACAATGAGCTCCAAAGCTCGAATTGTTTATGAGCGGCGCGCGTAAACAACTATTGTCATTAGTGAATTTCATTGCGAATTCATGAGCTAAATCCATATGCTAAAGGACTTAGTTATGCATTCATCAGAAATACGAACGATATAAAATGAAAAGGAAATATGTGGGAATGAGAGTAAGTTAAAGGGCAAAGAACGGAAGGAAAAATAGAGAGAGAAAAAGATAGATAGATAGAGAGAGAGAGAGAGAGTGAGAAAGAGAGAGAGAGAGTGAGAAAGAGAGAGAGAGAGAGAGAGAGAGAGAGAGAGAGAGAGTGAGAGTGAAAGAGACTACAAAGGAAGAGAGAGAACCGAAATTTACATAAATTCTTGCACCAATGGCATCCATATATGGATATATATACCCAAGTGATTCCATTTCGTTGGTTTGAATCAATAAATTAAATTTTCTAAAAATTTCTATACGAATGAATTGAAATTGAAAATTATTTGTATGATTAAATCGTGCGAACACAGTTTTTGTTTAATATTTAATTCGGTGCATTTGTTTAAAATGCAAAGGTAAATAAACATAGGGTTTTTTTTTGTTGTTGTTGTTGTTGTTGTTCAGTTAATGCTTATCTTGTTAATATGGATATTGCATATGCCTATTTGGCGCCATGAACAAAATAGATAAGTCCAGCATAAATAATATGGCGACATGAAATTTTGATTATTTTTCGTTTTTCCATGATTAAACTTATTGCAAAATGTCATGAAATGTTTTCGTGCACATGTTTCACATTATTATTTGTCACGTTGAATGAAAAATACAGATTTTCTTTTTTTGATCGGATCAAAAATAAAAAAAAAAACCTATACACGTAAATATGACTTTAGCTTGTTTATTTTCAAATAAGTTTCAATTGAATTATTGATTGAACATTTCAAATAAACTGGTAAAATGATGCAATTTTTTTTGAGTATGCAGTTAATTATGTCGAAATTAAATTCGAAATTCGAAGGTATTGCATCTCAATTGGTATCATTTTACATTTGATTAAATTAATTTCAGAGAAATTATTTGAAATGTTCCCAATAAGAAAATTCCAAATCAATTTTCATTGTGTGTGCATTTGCAAAATACATTTCAATTTTCAATTAATTCACTCACAAATTATTGTAGATTATATAGATAGAATATATTGAAAATTATTGAACCGTGCATAATATTCAATTTAACATTTCAAATTGATGATGTGAAGTATGGCATTAACAAGGCAACACAAATTCCAAATTATAACTTAAACATTTTCCAACAACATTGATTGCCAATCACATTTTAAAATGCAAATATTTATTATAAGTGCGATATGATTGATGCATCAAAATCACTTTCAAAATTCACTCTAAATTTTATGTTCACAAAAATGTGATGTGAATTTTGTGAAATTCACCGTAAACTGCAACTGATAATTGATTGATAGAAATTTGTTGAAATGCAAACGAATCGAAATTCAATTGATTTTAAAATGTGGTTTTAAAATTGATTTGAAAATATTGGTATATTTAATGAGACTAATTTATACAAAATATAAAGCGTAAAATTTTTTTATGGACGAAACTTGTTTGTGTGTGTGTGTGTGTATTGCATTCCATTCTAATAAGAATGCTTTCAATTGCAATCAAATCAAAAGTCCAATTAGTCATATTGTTTGGAAAAAATTTAACGTCGATATTCAAATTTACGGCGTAAAGAATATGCAGACAAGTTTGCGATTTTACGTTTGTACAAGATGTACATTTATGCTCATTTTGTACAATATTCTTCAATTTATTCCATATTTTTTTTTTGTCTCTTTTCCTTAAAGAGAGAAGGAAATTATGGTTTGCTACCGATTTCCGTGTGCAATAACAAAAGATGTATAATTTCAACACGCTAAACACACGGACCGTGCATGTACTTGTCAATTTTTCGCCACAAATTACGTTGAACATGTAAATTAAGTGCCGTATTTTGCATTTTACATTTTGCGAATACATTTTGATGCATGTCTAGTTTTGTGGATGCTTAAAAGCAAAGTATGTGATGATGGTAATAAAATTATTACGATGTTAATGCAAGCCCGACTATATAGCAACATCGCATTTTTGGTTCGTCTCATACTCATAATACCTCATCCTAGTCACTTTTATCGTTGTCGATTCGCCAGTTCATTTTCGTATGTGTGCGCTCATTTTTCGAAACCATATTTATACGAAACGAGCTGATAATGCCAATGAGTTTCAACCGTGATTTTAGCCTTGCATATTGTATGCAATGAAATGCCGGTAAAAATCACTATTGACTCACTGATGCAAAGAAATGTCATTATTTTCTCCATCATCTTGTGAAATTCACATTTTTCGGAGATAAAAGTTGAAAATGAAAAAGGAAAAAAAAAAAAAAATTGTTTATGCACCAAAAACTACGGTGATTTTTCGAGGTCTATCTTGATTGGAAGAACATGTTTCTGAGCAACGGCCATTATTTAGTTTTTGGGAAATCATTGCACTTTACATTAAGCTTAACATAAAGTTTTCAAATTTTGGGATGAAACCAAATATCGATTTTCTACTTATGTTACGTATAGCAAACAATGTGCGAGCGTGTGCAACGAATGAAAATATGAATGAAGTTTAAATTGAAAGTGATTTAAATTTTTTATAACCAACTCTAACTTTACACGTTCAATCGACAAAAATTTTCTGACTCACTATCACCATTTGTCTCGAGCTCGAGCTCCTTTTCGGTCGCTCTTTCTCTTTCGATCGCTCTTTCTCCCTCTCACTCTTTATTTAATTAAATAGACTTAACCCTTTTTTTTCCCCATTTACACATTATATTCTCAATAGACTTGAATTCGTCAAGTACTTTTGTTTCGTTTTAAAATTTCAATTGCACTCGACTTTCTTGTTTCAAGAGAGTCGAAAAAAAGAGTGCAGTACAACAACAACAACAACAACAATAACAAAATAAGAGAGTTCTCTATTGAAATGATTTTTAAATTAAATGAATGTTTAACATGATTAACGATCCGATAACATTAGAATAGGTAATAAATATTCTGAATAAATAAACATAAGCGCTTAGAAAATCTATTTACTGTAATATAAAGTATTAAACAAATAAAAATAATAATAATTCAGACGATAAATTCTCATAATGGCGTTTTAAATTGGTTACCTATAAATCGTTTGAATTTAAGTTGTTCATTTAATTGTTGTCAAATTGTTTTCATCGAAATACTCAAACAGAAAAAGAAAAAAAAAAATCGAATGGATGATTTTTCACAACACAAATAAGAGTCGCTAATTTTATGACATTTTGACATTTCAATAATTATTGCACACACCGAATTATGCAAACTGTTTTTCTCGTCCGTGGTAAAAAGTGTTGTTCTAGCTATGTTTTCTTTTGAATTTTACACAAACACATTTTCCACAAATAAAAATTCCCCTTTACCATGTGTTATTTCCAGTTACAAAATCAATTCAAATAACTTAATCAAATAGAAAAAAAAAATTTAATGCACCGGAAATGATTTTTCAGTCAAAGACCTAATATGTTTCTTGTTTTTTTTTTACTACTCAAGTTACTACTACTAATCACGTTGAATTGGTTTTATATGCTCGCAGAGAATATTGTAAATGGAGAAAATGAAGAGAAACTTTTACAGCAAATAAAATTGCGCGTATTTTATGCATTTTATACTGTTTCAGATGCCATTTCTCTTCAAAGCAACTTCAATCCATATGCTTTTTATACAATTTTATGATTTAAGTTTTCAATTTCAATTTTGTCGATTTTCATCTTTACTCATTTCATTTTACGATAGAAACTATGTATCGATGTGTTGTATTCAAGGAATATATACTTACGAATATAATGTTTGCACTGTAAACATAAGAATCAAGTTTGCTTTGATTTTGGTTTTTCTTCAACAAAAAAAAAAAAAAAAAAAAAAAAAAAAAAAAAAAAACAAATATTAACAACGATTTTGTCAAAATGCCAAGTTACAGAAGCATCGTTGAACAAACAACACAGTCGCCAAAATTCAACTATGTAATCCTTTTTTTTTACGCGCCAGTTTGTATTATCCGACTTCATTGAAACCAATTCGATTTTCTGATCGAATTTTCGGACACAGTTGAAAATAAAGCGAGGATTAGTTTTTTCATGACATCTTGCGGGTTTAATATTCTGTTGTTTTTTCTCTTGTTTCTTCCGGCATATGGTTCATAAAATTACAATCGATAACTGTGTGTTAATATACAAGCTTAGTTACCAATTAAAGAAAAGCTTTCGCTACTCCAGTGTTCAATTTCATTCTCGATTTCTTTGTCTATTGCTCTCTCTTCCTCTCTCTTGCTCTCAATCTCTCTTTTCCTCTTTCTCTTCTTCTCTCTTTTCCTCTTTCTCTCTCTCCCTCTCTCTTTCTCTCTCTCTCACTCTCTCTCTCTCTCTCTCCCCCTCTCCCTCTCATTCGTCCTGTATCTCTTTCTCTCCTTCTTTCTCCTTTTCTTTTGCTTTCTATCTAAACCGCTTGATGCAATTCAATCCTCTTTCCATTCCGCAGTTAATGAAAAATTTGATTGTGAAATGCATCGATTAAATTTTTTTCATTTGATTGGAATTTTGTGTTTAGCGAAATGTGTTGTATTTTTAAAAGGTAAAATTAGAAATGAAAATCTGAACGAGGAAATTTAAAATGGAAATAGCCCATGTTCACCGCTCATTCTAACTGTTATCTATTTTTGTAGCAAATTGTTAACCAACCATTCCTCCTCCAAATGCAATTTCAAATCGATCTGTGCCCACTGTCTCAACTTTCATGTATCGTCTGGGACATGTGTTATGAATATAGCAAAAATCCAAATGCAAAAAAAATGCACCGATTCAAGCGATATAAAACAGAAAAATTTGAAATGAAAATCGTTATGCGGTTACATGCAAGCTATTTTATACTTCAATCGCATAAAATTTTTCGATTATGATTTCGTGTAGCGAATTTGCGAAAATCACGATCTCTGTGTACCCAAACATTGACCAAATTTGAATACTTTGTTAACCGATTCATTTTATTCAACACATACTTATTACTTGGTAGCCATTCAATAGTATCCTTAATTTGCATCTACAATTACAGAGCATTTCGAATAATTGGTTTGGTAAAATTACGCACATAAAATCATCAACAACATTCGAATTACTGATATATTTTCAGTGTAATAAACACGATTTTAAAGAAGAAAAAAACGCCATGCATACAAAATGGTAGTTGATGATAAAGTTCGATTGTTTTTTTTTTTTCAACTTTAAATAACATGTCATGTCACATTTTTAATTACAATTTGAACAGAGACAAGAAACAAAAAGAATTTGATTTGGTTTTCAAGAAGGATAATACACACAAGGACACACTGTGTCTGGAAAACACACGAATGTTTTATTATTCAATGGTCAAATACAAAGATGACAATGATAATATTGGCAATGACTCACCACATGTTCAATTTTGCCATTGACTTTCGACATTGTACCATGTCTCGACTCGAGTGCATTGCCCAAAAATGCAATGAAAGAATTACTTGCAGTTTGAAAATATTCATTCGTTTTGTCTGTGTGTTTTGTTCGTTTTTAGTGGAAAGCATGCAACATCCATTGGACAAATGTCTATGACTTTGGTCATTCATATGATATTTTTGTGTAGTATTACGATTGGAATATGCCGTCATCCATTCATGTTCTTTTCTTGTTTTTTTTTTTTTTTTTTTTTTATTTCTTTTTGTTTTTTTTTTCTTACTATATATAATGTCATGCTATGTTGTTCATTTCGTTTCATTCTGATTCGTTTTCAGATTGTTCGTGTGCTGGCAAAATGCCACCCGGTTACATTTTGGATCATTACAATAGTTCGTTACCATTCAATCCGATAGCAACAAATGGCGAACCATTTCCATGGTTTTTACCAAATTTGCCGAATAACGTGCGACCGCTACGATACACACTTACAATACATCCAAATCTAACAACATTAGATGTTAAAGGTATTTGAATCATAAAATTCTTTTTTTTTTCTCGCTTTTTTTTTTACAACAAATACCATGCAATTGTAACCATCATTTTATGTGGTTTTTTAATGTCCAATTTCAATTTCAATTCCAATGTGAACGGATATAGTCAATTATTTTAATTCTTATGTTTTTCATTTATTGGTCAGGTCAAGTAACGATAGAATTTCATGTGGAAAAAGAAACAAATTTCATAGTGTTGCATTCACAAGAATTGAATATCACGGAAAAGGTAAGGCAAATTTTTCCAAATGCATTTTAATTGTTTAACAATGAAAATGTAAAATTAAATTAATTTCACAATGAATATCAATGAAGCCAAAATGTGTTTATTCATTATGAAAAAATTTATTAATTGATTAAATGGCAAATATTTTGAATTGAATAATAATTTAATGATTTGTTAATGACAGGCTATTGTCGGTCCCAAAGGATTTGCATTGAAAATTCAAAGGGTAAGATATTGTGCCATTCAAATTGAATGAGAAATACCGGAAAAACGATTATAAACGAAAAAAAAAAAAAATTTTCGATTCTTTTTTTCATAGGTACTGGAATTTCCACCAAGACAACAACTCTATATTGAATTGAAGGTTGTATTATATAATTATTCAAACATAATCTGAATCTAATTAATCATTTGCTATTTATTTTATAGGATCGATTAAGAAAGAAAACAAATTTCACGTTAAATTTACGATGGAATTCGAAATTAATACCCGAACCAGAGGGATTTTATGTTGATCAATATGACAGTGGCAATGGAATAAAGAGGTAAATTAACACAGTTTGATTATGCAAAATGGCCCATAATAATATCGATATGTCATAAATCATATTGCTGATTATTACTGATAATACATATCGATGGAATTTATTTTTAGATATTTGGCAGCAACAGTATTTCGACCAGGTGGTGCACGTCAAGCTTTTCCATGCTTTGATGAGCCACATCTTCGGGCGACATTCCGCATATCCGTGTTTCGTGATCGATTTCATATTGGGCTATCCAATTCGGTTGTACATGCAACTGATGATGTTGGCTTTTACATGGGAACCGGATTGGTAAGATTCTTTTTCTAGTTTCATTTCATTTTTTCTAATTTTTTGCATTTGTCAAATGTCCTCTTAATTTTTTTTTTTTTTTTTTTTTTTTTTGTTATCACAATTCTGTCAACATTTTCAACATTCTTCTGTCAACATTTTTATCATTTTTACGATTTTTTGCACCAGATTATTGCGTTTTTCTTGAAATGATTTTATGTTAAATTTGAAAAGTGTTTGTGTGAAGCGAAATGCCCGTGGGCTGTCTATTACTCATACATGAGTACCACTTGCTCATTTCCATTTCATTTTATTCACGAAATGCGCTACACACATGTTCACTCACTCACTCACACGTGCCATGGCAATGCATTGAGAATCATAAACGACATTAAGATAGTAATTAGTTCACTACAATTTAAACGAAAATTTGATTAAAATGATGATAAAACAAGCATGGTGCATTCGGATGTAGTATCTCTCTATAAATTCAAGATAAAACGAACATAGAAACGCCAGCAGAAAAAAAAAAATCAGAAACAACAACAAGAACGATAACAAAAAAAAAAAAAAAAATAGTGCGAATAAAATGATAATGACAACGACTAAGAGCAAACGCAAAGCATACACTCGACTTTGCCCATTCTTTCGTTTCGTTTCCCTTTTGATTGGTGTTGTGTGTGTGTGTGTGTCTGTTATTTTTTCCTTTCGTCTTCGTCTTCTCCTTCTCCCTCTCACTATCTCTAATTATTTGTTGTTAAACGGCTTCGCTCCAAGTACTGTACATGTTGACACTTTTCACACGTACTTTAATAAAAACCACTGCAATTTCTCTCCCTTGCATACTGAGACGAGTTGCTCTTTTGTTGTCGCACCACATTGCGCATTTTCATTGCAAATTCCTCTTTTTCTCATTCCCAACAATTTTGTACTTTTTTCTTCCATTCTTTATCACATTTCTGTTTTTTTTTTTTTTTGATTTCATGCTATTTTCATTTCTTTATTTAAAAATCATATGTTTGGCTAATTAATTTTCACTTATTTGCAATACATCCACTCCAAACCGAAATATTTAAAAATCAAAAGGTTTTTCATTTAAAAACCACTTTGCCTTTTCTTTATTGTATGCTATAATTGTGGCCATTGTTTTTTTCTTCTCATTTATTGTTCAAACAAGTATTGCCTTGTGTATAGGAGAATAAAATAATACGTTAGGGTGTTTTTCGGTGTATTTCATTGAATAATTGCTCTGTTTCTTTTTTTTTTTTTTTTCTTTTTTATTGTCTTTACTTCTTTTCAACTCAATGAAACATGACAATTTATTGTTTCCATACAATTATTTCTTTTGTTTAAAATATGAATAAAACAATGCCAAATGATTTGTATTTTCGTTTTTCAGCTACGAGACGATTTCATTGAAACGCCAGCATTACCACCGGATGCGGTTGCATGGATTGTAAGCGATTTTCAACGTGAATCCCTTGAGCCATCTTCAACATATCAAACAATAGCAACAACACAAACACCTGATCTGTTGGCCCGTACAACAAAACAATCATCCGATAATTTTACATTTCGATCGGACAAAAAAATTAAAAATATCATTACAACATCGTTGACAAAACAATTACAAATTGTAAAAAATATTAGTGCCAGCAGTTTGGCTGATCGTTTATTTCATCGATTAAATGGTTCAAATGAAACGGATCTTATTGATGAATCAGAACTTCGTACAGCACCATCATATACATTTTATGCTCCACAAAAAATTTTACAACGTTCCAAATTTGTGCTTGATATGTCACGCGATGTACTTGAATATCTACAAGAATGGCTCAATGTTAAATATCCATTAGCTAAATTAGGTAAATTTCCAATTTTTTTGTTTTTTTTTTTGTTTTTTTTTTTTACTTGAAATTGTGCACAAATCAACAGGATAAAAAACCAAATTTTGCATTATTTCATTATAGATTTCATTGCATTGCCATCATTGGATCGTGAAATGATCAGTTCACTTGGTTTGATAACATTGCAAACGGCATTTTTACAAAATCAAGATGCAATCACAACTGAACAATATCATTTGTCGGCAATTAAAATTTCTGAAGCGATAATTAAGCAATTTTTTGGTGGAATAACATCGCCAAAAATTTGGAAACATTCATGGTTATGGGAAGGTTTAATAAAATATTTAGGTCGTTTGGTATTAACACCATTGAAAACAGATTGGCCAATGGATGAAATGCAATTAATGCATATTGCAACACGTGCCATGGATATTGATGCAATTCAAGGTTGGGATAGCATTTTAGCTGGCACCAGTGAAGATGGAAAAAATGATGAATTTTTCATTGATAAATCGGCAGCTGTAATGGCAATGTTACATGTTTCAATGGGCGATACAAATTTTCGTTCATGTTTGGGCTCATTTTTACAACAATTTAAATTTCAAACAGCTGAACCATTTGATTTATGGAATATATGCTCGAAAAAAGTCAATAATACAAAAAATATCAAAGAAATGATGAATTTATGGACAACATTAGAAAGTTTCCCATTGTTGACCGTATCAAAAGTTGGATCAACCGTTACAATTTCACAAAAAGATTTTCATCCAATGGAATTTCAAGCAATTTTAGATGATCCATATTTATTAAATTTCACAGCGATATCAACATCGAGCACTACAACAACACCGGCACCAACGAAAAAAAAATCAATCACCAAATGGATATTCCCCGTCAATTATATTACCAATGTGGCCAATGTCACCGATATTCTCTGGTTCCATAATTCGGATGGTAAGTTCATTCTTTTTTTTTGCAATTTCTTCTCTTCTTTTTTGATATGAATTGTAATGCATTTGTATTTATTTTATTTTATTTAATGCAGTGACATTTACAATTCCAATCGGTGTAAAATGGATTAAAGTTAATTCCGGCCAAACTGGATACTATCGTGTTCTCTATGACGAAGATAATTGGGGTTATATTGTTGAAGAGTTGAAAGTCAATCACGAAACATTTTCACCTTTGGTATGTACACCGTGGCCAAAGTGTAAAACACACTGATTGTAGTTATAAAAGGTCAATTTATAATTTTCTTTTCATCATTTGAAAATGACATTTCAGGATCGTATTGGCTTATTATCGGATGCATTTACATTGTGTCATGCCAATTTAATGCCATGCCAAATTACAATGAATTTAGTTTCATATTTGCCGAGAGAGCAAAATTGGGGTCCGATGACAACTGGTTTACGTCATTTGGAAAAATGGCGTCGAATTTTAAAATACTCTGAATGCTTTTTGATGTTAACCGAAGTGGTAAAGCAAATTCTATCAAAGCCAGTGGCATCAATGGGTTGGAATAACAGTGGCAAAGATGAAGTCAAGTAAGATTTCGATGAAAATCGTGGAAAAAGTGATGACAATGATTTTGAATTTTTTTTTTCTTTCCATAATACAGATTATTAAGGCCTGAAGTGTTGTTAGCCGCAGTTTTATGGGAAGATACTGAGGCAATAAATCAGGCAAAACAACTATTACACAATTTTCTTACTATTGGATCAGTCATACCAGCGAATTTAAGAGAAGTAATTTTGAATTAAAACAATTGCGTTCAAAGAGGATTTCGATAATTGTTGGTTGATTTATTTGCAGGTTGTGTATACGGGTGCTGTGTTATCCGGTGAATACACGTTCTGGCAATATTGCTGGGAAAGATACATATCGTTGCGTGGGTCTCCAGAAGGAACGACTGAACGCTTGCAGTTGTTGCGTGCATTGGGAAAAACAAAAGATGCATGGTAATTTTACATTTTCGTGTGCAGTTTTTTGTCCCTTTTTTTTTCAATTTCGTATTTTAATTTGTTATTTCGTGATTGATTTGCATCATAAAAATGTCTAGGTTCCAAAATCGATTGCTGTCACATGTAATAACATTGCCACCCACTGAAGTGGTTCAAGTTTTACAGGCAATCGCTGGTACACCAACCGGTGGTGCAATGGCATGCCGTTTCCTACAAGCTAAATGGTATGATTTAGAATCAAAAATGGGAGCCGGAAGCGTTAATTTTGCCAAAGTGATATCTGCAATCACGCAATACGGTGCCACAAAATTCGATTATGACGAAGTATGTACACAAAAAACTCAAATCAATTTCCAAATTGTTTTTTTTTCTGTTCTTTTAAAATCTAAAACAATAAAATTTGTTATTATTCACAGTTGAAATCATTGGTGCATCGATTTGGTGATGGTCCAGGCATGCGAACATTGAACATGACATTGAAAAGTGTTGCGGCAAATGTCGAATGGGTTTCACGTTCACAAAATGCTATATTCAATTGGGTGAGTATAATAGGAAACTTTTTCATTGCATACATTTCAAGATTGATATATTTAAAATATTATGTTTTTTGCCCTGTAGGTGGAGAGCAATTCATCAAGAAGATAATCAGTTGAATAGAAAACCAAGAAATGATTCAACAATTGTCACCACAAATAGTGGTAAAACTATTTTGCAACAGGATAAACTAATGCAAGAGAAAAAGAAATGGAGAATGAAGCTAGTTCAAATCAATGGGAGGAAACGTTGAAAATTTGAAATAAAATTTAAAACAAAAACATTAGTGTTAGCAAGACAAAGAAAAAAAAGAAAAAAAACAATGGGAAAAAACATAAACAAAGACAGATCAAGAAAAACCATCTCCATTTACATATAGAGGAATATGAACACATACTCAGCAACATAATCACACTGTCACATACTCACACTCGCATCCCCATACACAAATATACAATCAATCATTCGTATCGATTCTATTTTTGTGTACACAATTCAATTTATGATATGTAATTGCATCACTTATTCTGTCGAAAGCATTTTCAGCAGAGAGAGAGAGAGAGGAAAGAGAGAAAAAAAAAAGAGAGAGAGAGAGAGAGAGAGGAAGTAAAAAAGAAAACATGAAACATTCATTTCAAAAGTTGAAGAAACTCCAACTCATACCCTTAACATACACATATGTGACACAAATAATATGTAATTTTATATTTTGTATAAAGTACATATTTCAAAGCAAACTAAATCCAACATAACCCATTTTATGGTGAGATATGTTACATTTCAATTGATCTGGGTATCATTCAATGGAAATTGAATTTCAAAAACGAAAAATAAAAAGAAAACATATAAATATCCATTCGGCGGAAGTTGTCCATTCATGTGAGTACATTAAACTAAAAATGGAACAAGGTTTTGTGATTTTTCAATCCAAATTCTCATTCACTTCACCAAGAGTATCAATTGCAAAACAAAATAAAACCATAGATGATACAAGATCTAATTGAATTGAAACTGTCATCACACAATTCACACTCACCAATCACACAAATGAAACATTTATTTTATGTTTTGTTTATTCTGTTCATTAACACATTCATTCATTGACATAAAAACGATTTGTGTATAAAATAACAAAGAGGGAATGAACAAAAAAAAAAAAAAAAAAAAATGAAACAAAAGTGTATTCTTACAATTTATATGTATGATATAGGAACATATTCATGGATTTAAAACAAAAAAGGAGAAAAAATTAAATGAAACAATTTTATGTAATAAGTCAAAAAAAAAGAGAAAAGATGTAAGAGAGATAAAAATACCTATTTTTATATGAAATTACTAACAAGCTTAATTGAAAACATACATACATGAGATAGAATGAAAAGAAGAAAAAAAAAGCGAGCCAGTGAATGAATACACGATAACTGAATGTTTTCTTATTGTAATCAGTATCTAATGCAAACACACACTCATACAAAACATAATTTAACGATTTGAAAAAAAAAAATCAAACGAATGCAAACGATATGCTGGCACTAAACCAAAAACAAACAAAAAATGAACAGAAAAAAAAAGTCAAATGTGAACTCTTTTCTTGTCACAGGCAATAACTTCCATTCTGTCTATGTACGTTTTTTTTTTACACAGAATCTACTTCCAAACAAAAAGTGAGCAGATAAATCATTTTGATTTAAGTAGATGTCTGATAAAATAGGACATTTTTGTTTTCAATCATAATTGGTAGAAATTTGCATCATCATTTCATGTCATTCAATCCTTCTGACTGAGATTATGTTATTCGATTTTTGTTTTTCTCAATTAATTTACCGTCCGGAATGCAATGGAACCGAAAAAAAAACAAATGAAAACAAAGAAAGAGAGAGAGAGAGAGAGAGAGAGAATGAATGAAACATGCGCTCCCCTTCCTATTTCTGCTAAATTAGAAGCTAAACAGTCGTGGATTGTACGAAATTATATTATTACCATGAACATGCACATGAATCTGATGTTGAATGAACATGAACAGTGAAATGAAATGAAAAGAAAAGAATCGAGATCGAATCGGTAAAATAGGAATATTATAAGCAAAATGTACTGTAGTAACAATAGTGACTACAGTTTAAAATCTTAAGTAAACAATGTAAAACTAGTGAAAATAATCCAATACACATGGATCAATAGTATATTCTGCATTTAAAACAAACAAACAAACAACAATGAAAAAAAAAAAAAATACCACTGAACTCAAAATGGTGCAAATAACGCTTTAAATCCCTTTTTAAGTACCGACCGTACCATACAAACAGACAGACTTTTTTTTTTGTTATTTATACCATTAGATCAAGTAACATCTAAATTGAAGAATTAGCATAAAATGTACGTTTTTTTCTGCCATATTGATGAGATTTTTATTGTTTATTCTTTTTTCGAATGAAAAGCTCGTTCTCTTTATTCTTTAAATGCCTATTGCTTTTTTTATATGCAACTTTTTCACATTTCATTTTTCGAATATTTTTTTCATTATCATTCTTATTAATAATTTAATATTTCCAATTCTACTTCCAAAAATGAACAAACTACTATTTCAAAACACCAACGAAACAATTTAAGACTATTTCTAAAATGCTTTACTAACTATAAATCTAACATTGTTTTCCGTGCAACATTTATCAATATTCATTCATTCTTTATTTTTTTTTTCTCCTAAAAAATACATGAGTTTTCCTCTTTTACTGTCTTTAAACCATTTTCCTTTCCATCCAAAAATGAAAAAAAAAAAAAAAAAAATTATAGGATTATAGAATACACATACACACCAAAGGTGCAATAAATCTGACTAAATGAAAAACAAATGAATTGATATAGAGACATTTCTAATGAGAAGAAAAAAAAAAACTAAAATGAAAAATATTCATAAAATTACAATCACATTGATCCATTGCAATTGCACTTGATGTCAAGCAACAGGATGGACTGAAACCATTGGATTATTTCGTTTATTTTTTTTCTTCTTCTAATAATAATTAAATGTGTTATTTCTTCTTTTTTTTTTTTTAATAGATAGAAAACAAAATGGTTACTCTCTCTTGTAAAGTCGACCAAATGAGAAATATTTATGTGAAATAAATGTTTATTGAAAATTCTCATTCCCATATGAAATTGAAAAAGAAAAAAATAAATGCAAAAAAAAAAAAAAGAAGCAAAGAAAAACCATGGATAATTTTCCAATCAATTAGCAAATTGTGGCTAGATTAACAACAAAAAGAAACTTAAAACATTTAATTGTCATGTGTAGATAGTAAGTTATGTTTTTTTTTCTTTCAAAATAAAATTTTGCTGCTGAATTATCCCATTGTTTTCCCATGAATTGTGCATATTATATCAATGGTTATGAATTGTCGATATTCAAAAAACATTGCAATTTCAATAATTATTTGGGCATTCTCCATCAATAAATGGTAGCAATTTATTTGTAGCATGTGTTTATTTAAAGAAGAAAAAGAAAAATAAAATTAAAAATTGTGTCGATGATGGTTAAAAACTAGGCTAAAAAATGAATTTTGAGCATGAAAATAAACGAACTAAATTAATATGGTTTAGAAATGTGAATTAGTAAAATTTTTTTTTTTTTTTTTTTGCAACAATTAGGACCTGTTTTTGTAAGAGAAGAAAAATGCGTGTAAAATAAAAGAAAAATCAAAAAAAAAAAAAAAAAAAAAAAGAACAACAAAATATCGAAAATCGAATATTGGACTAAGTAACGAACTGGCGTTGTACGTATTTGTCTAAAAAATATTGTGAAATTCAACAACAAAAAAATTGGCTTTTTTTTTCTTCCTTTTTAATTTGAAAATTTCAACGTATCCACCAGCTAATCTTTCAACCACTTGACGAATCAAGCCATACGTGCGCAAAAAATTCACTCTAAACTGCAACACAGTCAAAAATTGAAATCTGAATGAGATGGAAAAAAAAAACTAAAATATATTTCAAGAGACACTTCTGAACATATTTTATACAAATCCAATGGGATTTGGAATTTATCACAATAAATTAAATACATTTCAATATTAATAAATGAACACATACGAACACACACACACACACACACACACAGAGAGAGAGAGAGAGAGAGAGAGAGAGAGAGAGAGAGAGAGAGAGAGAGAGAGAGAGAGAGAGAGAGAGAGAGAGAGAGAGAGAGAGAGAGAGAGAGAGAGACATATACACACATCATTGAACTGACACAAAAATGTGAAGAAGATGAGGAATCAAATTAAATTGATCAACCAAGCTAATCTAACCATTTTTTTTTTTTTTTTTTTTTTGAATATTTAACTGGGAACACACAGCATCTAGTTATTTGAGTGAAACTTGCGCGAATAGAGTCACATAACTGGTATATATTTAAGTAATTTTGGAGAGCGAACACAAGAGATACATGGAGAGGTAGGAAGATCAGTTGAGAGAATGGAAGTTGGTAAAAGAGAGAGAGAGAGAGAATGGATTAACATGATTCATTTGCAATTTTAATGATGAAACTCATATGATATCGTTACGTAATTATTTACAGCAAAAAAAAAAAAAAAAATTCTTTTCGAATCAAAAACAAAATGTAAACTAAAACTTTGGTTTTTTTTTTTTTTGAATTTAATAAAATACCATGAAAAATTCAAACGCAAAATGCTTACACACAACAACAAAACATTCATTCACACATAAAACATTGAGACATACATACGCACGCAATTTTGTATCTTTATTCATTTAAACTATTTGGTGTGAAATACAAGAAGCGGCCAAATGACTATGGATATTAATGGAATGTCTTTTTTGACACGTGTTGTTAAGTGTTATGGACAATGCTCATTCTAATGATATACACATATACAGATAAATACGCATATAGCCAAGCTTATAATGGATATTAAAGTGAACACGTAAGTATTTCTACGAAGTAATTTTCTACTGTAATCTATTATTGCTTTGAAATGACATTCACTGTCAATTTAGCGATGAGATTATCGCTTATGTATGCTTTCTACAAATAATAAAACACACAAAGTTCAATGTGTGAAGTCCACACACATCATAATTTTAACATGATATACATGTAAGACTAAATCACAAACACAAAACATTATCTATCATTCATTGAATTGGGCACATGATAAACTGCTATGATTGATCTTGTGTGTATATTGTTTATAAATAAACAGTTATCTATGTATATTGGGTTCGATGATATGACTACTTCCTTGACTTTTCTTTTACATTGATGCAAAAAATTGAAAAGTAGAAAAATACATTGATGCAAATGATAAAAAATGAGATAAAATTTTGAAAACACAACGTAGACATGGCATTTTTCATTGATATTATTTGATGCAAAAGAGAATGGCAACACATAGATGTTTATCACATATATGTGACGGCATAAAACACGTGTCATATATATTTTTCTTACGTTTATAACATAGATTTTCATCTTCATTTGATTGCATGTATAAGAAGAAGAGCCCTTGTGTAAGATCAACAAATTTGTTAGAATAATTGCATCACCAGAAATGGAATCAACTCTAGAAATGTTTTGATTTTTCATCATTGTCTTTATGATTTGTTTAAATTAAATTTTTGATTCTTCTACGTTTCATTGTAAGTTGATGATTAGATGATAATGTAATCGTTCACAAACATGCCTAAAGATCAAGAATTGTTCATGACTTTTTCCAGTGATATTTTTGAGCTGATGTTTTTTTTTTTTTTTCACCATGATAAAAGATTGCTCATGATCATTTTGATCATTTTATCAAAATGACTATTAAATTGATACTCAACAATAGGAATATTCAGTGTCAGTCACAGGCCATACTGTAAATATCAAAAAATTTCAAAATACAGCAAGTAAATCGACAATAATCATAATAACCGAAAAACGGCTCCGACAACACTGAATACGGTAACAACGTCAGCTACGGGAACGAACAAAAACAACAACGTCAACAACAACAACAATAACAAAGTCAGTAATCACTGGGCTACGTTTACTATCAAATTTACAACTACAATAAAAACATATATATTTTTTTTTTTAGCAAACAGCAGAAAAAAAATTTATTATCAACCGAGACACATATTCATTCGAGGAGTCAACTTGATATGGTATAACACGAACGCTTTGCCGATACATTTATTTAAACGTCTATAACAATTGGTTAAAATAGTCTAAAGTTGAAATTTTTTTTTTTTTTTTTTTTTTTTTTTTTTTGATTTGTTGAATAGTTTAAAAACACGATATTCAAAATATCAAATAGACACATATATACACACACAGACACACAAGAAAGAGAACTGAAGCGAGTTTGAAAAAAAACAACAACAACAACAACAACACTACACCAATATACAAGAAACGACCAAAGACAAACACAAAAACAGACTACGCAAAATTGACGACTGTTATTCATTCAACGAGTCTATTTCAAAAGCAAATGTTGTACGCGGTCAATTGGCAGTGAATTTATTCTGCAAATAAAAGCAAATACAAATTGATAATTTCAAACAACATTAAACAAATCAATGAATTGAATTCACACTGTGTGCTTATATTAACTTTCTAATCAAGATTGGTTTGTTTGAATGAAAATTTTCAAAAAAAAAGTAGAAAGAAAGAAAGAAAGAAAGAAAAACATTGACCACTGGTGAGGAAGTGCATCTATTCATACATTATACACGGATTATTAAGAATTTACGGTGAGTATGTACTGTTCGACATGGAATCAATTACATTTTAACATCAACAAAAACACAATAATCGGAACGAAATGTGACGACGACGAAGACGACAACAACAACGACGACCGCAACGACGATGACTATAATTGAATCAAAAATTGATTCAGTGATTTTCACAATAATAAAATATTCAAATTGATTGGAAAATGAGCAAACCATTCTATATGCTATAGCCATTTGGTTCCGGTTAATTTTCTCTGTGTATGCATGTGCATGTGTATGTGTGTAAAAGTGTGAGTTCAAATAAATAAAATGTTTATTTTTTTTTTTTTGTTTTTTGTTTTTTTTTTCATTCATCGTTTACTGTTTACATGAAAAGAAAAATAAGAAAAGGAAAATACAAATACAATTCGACTGAAATGCAAAATAACGATATATTTTATTCGATAAAATGGAAATGAGAATGAGAGGAAGTGTGAGAGAGATAGAGAAACAATGTGGAAATAAAGTTCGTTCTTTGACACCGACGACATCGACATTCGGGTCTATTTTGAAAGTGAAATGTGCACATTTATAGTTAAATCAATTTTTGAGACGTCCAAGTCAATGTTTTATATGTGATAAATTTTTTCATATGATCGTTGTTGCTGTGGCGATTGTGAAATTCGTTTGTTTTCAGCCGACAGACTAAAAAGCACAAAAAAAAAAACAAAAACAAAAAAACAAAATAATTTGAAGCGCGCTTGTGACGTAGCGTGTGTATATATTGTGTGTGCGCGAATAGTGAGTATGTGCCTATTTTTTGCCGATCGTTAACGATTGCTAGAAAACAATTTGCGAAATCAAAATGATAATGTGTGATTTATGTGAATTAAATATTTTGGTGAACTGTATGAATATGTTAAAGTAATCTAGTGTTTAAACCAATTTATGGATCAATTTTTTTCACCTTGTGATGCAAATTTATTTTATCACATTTGATTCGTGATTACTTGTGTGTATGCTTGAATCTTGTATGTTCATGTTTTTCTCTTAATTGTTTTTCAATGGTATACCGCGAAACGCGTGTGTCATTCCACTCCAAAGTTCTTGACAATTCGTTTATTTTTTTTCCAAATGAATCGATAAATCAAGTTGCAGCAAGTCTTTTTTGACTTACTATCATAATTTTTTTTTTTTTTTTTGTTTTCGTCTTTATTTTTTTACAAGTGGGGAAAAATACCTAACGACAACCGACATAAAAATTACACAAATATAGAAATGAAATAACAACTGTTTTTGCGATAAAATGGCAAATTATCATGTCATTGATAACAATAATTGTACTCCTTTGATTTGATCAAACCGAACATTTGTGCAACCTTTAATATCTATGGTGACAGTGAATAGTTTAATTCAAATGCGAAAAACAAATTTTCATATTGTGAAAATTGACAAAATTCTCTTCTTATTTGATAAAAGATCTCTTTAAATACTTCTAAATAAGAACAGTTTAGCCAAATTTTACGATACGATAAATATAAATTATATATTCATGCAAATTGGAATGAAAATTATTGTGAATTCTTTTATGTAGAGTAAAATACCATCTGTTGCCCTCTCATTCTTTAAATTCATTATTGATTGCTCTGTAGCATTTGAAAATACTTTAGCAAGTTAATATTGATGATCTTCATAGTGAATATTTCGATGAAATTTACTTGATAGAGAAAAAATAAAAATGATAAAGAAGGAAGTGCTACTGTTATCATGATAAATAATTACATGTTTAATAATATAGCAACATTTTTAATTTGTGTATTTCAATTGTTTAGTATATAATTGCTTTGTATATTTTTTTATTTTAAAATCGATGACCTATTCGTTCACAATTGAAATTCTAATAAGTTGTAATGGTCAGAGTTTTTGCGGTTTTTTATTTCGAATTATTAAACAATCATGTTTATAGCATTCATTACTATTCATATCATGATCAAACAGGTGCTTGCAAAAATATCTTTGTTGTTTACATCTTTACAATGTAAAAACACATGTAGATTATGACGATTGTGTATTTTGTATTTTTTTTCGTTTCTTCTTCTTATTCAAATAAACCGTTTTCTAGACACTTGTCAGAGAAATGATATACGAAATGCGAGACAAATATTGCCGTCTATTTTCTTAATCAGTAATAATAATTTAATTATAACTGATAAACTATAACAATATCATCATCAACACATATATATAATTGACAGTGATTGTTAATGCGTACTATTTATAAAAATTACCTAATCTATTATTCTCGTAGCACTTGTATTTGTATTATTCTCATACAATATACAATCAAATAATTTGTGTATTAAACACATTCATTTTTATGTGTACGTGTACAGTACTACACATGTATGTACATGTGCTAGAGAGTTGACTAGAAACGAATGTTGAAACCCCACTTCGCACACTTTATTTGAATTCATGAAATACAAAATGCCGATGACAGGCATCACAAAAAAATAGCACGCATAAAAATGCTTCTTGACAATTGGCCAAGTTCATTTTGATTCCAATTTCGAAGATTGAAAAAAATACGAAAGCATCTCATCTATTGTCTCTATCATTTAGTTAACCTGTTGAATGGTTTTTTTTTTCTCTTTACCGTCGATTTTTTTTTCTTTCGTTCAATTATGGCGCATGTTTTGTGTTAGCAAATCCCATGTTCTGATGGGCTTTAGTGTCAACTCTCAATATTTTCTGATAAAAAAAAAATGATTTATTCTATACTATTGCCATACAAAAATATGTTCGCTTATAATTATAGTTATGGTTTTCATCATTATTCGCTTCGATAAATTATAAAATGCCAATTATTACTTATCATTGTCATGTGTTTTTACTTCGTTTCAATCGAGTGCAAAATTCCCCATTTCAAGCACTTTTCCTCGAAATCTTATCATCTTATATTCTCTTTCACAGTGTATTGTTCCAAATCAATTATTTTGGAACAAATTCTCAGTTCGAATCTTTTCAGATCAATACATATATGTTCTACTTTAAGAGAAACAAAAATTCAAATTGAGTTAACTGTGATATCATCAATTATGTGGTATATTTTCATAGATATTATAAAGCCTACAATTTTATAAAATATGTTTTTTTTTTTTTTTTTTTTTTACAAATTTTTGAACATTTTTATCATTTCATTCTGTGATGACTTGCTGTTTCTGGCCATTATTTTAATATCATGATTTGAAACTAGTTTGATGATTCCATTATGCAAAAGCAAGCGATTACCGGACTTTGAACCATGTACATGCCCATGAAATACACTAACAAATAACCTTGATTTTCATCTATATCAGAATTCTATAAATTTTTATTTCAAATATAATCAAATAATATATGTCGATTGTCGTCGTGTGTTTTGTTTAAGACGCAAAATATATGATTTAGTCAGACATGTGCCATCCACACATATTTTGAACCTCTGTCAATCGAATTATTGTTAACGATTCTTCTTATTCATTTCATTCGGATGTATGTTTGTTTGTTGTGCATTTGTGGCGCTAATGATGAATTTTTAAACGTTAATTACAATGTGAAAATTAAATTCTACACAAAAAAAAAGACGAGTTCCAATTTATAAGGACAAACTGTTCATCATTTGATCGTTGTGCATTAAAAAAAAAAAGAGAAAAAAAAAAAATTTGAATTGAAACAATTATTTCGATTTTACAATTTTACAATTTTAATTTTTTTTTCCTCAATTTTTCTCTTTCGATTTTTTATTCGAATAAACTATAGTGTTTAATGATTTTGGCTTTAAAGTTAATTGCTTTTGACCTTTTTTTCCATCACATAATTCAACATTTACTGAATTATTGTCACTGTTGTACAAAATAATTGTAACTCGTTTATCTGGCCTAAGATACGCCAATGTTTGAAGAGTTGAATTGCATGCACCAGAAATTATTGAATCAATACGCATCGAATGCGGTGTTATAAATTTGGCAAAATGAGCCATTGCATAGAATAATGGATTTTTATTAAATGCGGTGAAATTTTCATTGGAACTAATATATGCATCAATATTTGAACCAGTGAAAGATGGACCGCTAGATGAGTTTAGCATCATATTCCAATCAATATAACCCGCAACATTATGCTGTAGCGATTCCATTAACACATTGATAAGTTCCTCAGCTCGAGACCATGCACCAGGCCTCCTTTTATTTCAGACATGACACCAAAACACATTTCTGTGTATAAAATTTGTTTATTATATTTTTTATAAACGGTGTCAATTACATCTGGTGGTGTTGAACTATCGAAATATGCATGCATATCAATAAAATCAGCATATTTCATAATATTTGCACGTTGTTTGACCATTTTTTCCAAATAGTTTAATGTTACATTTCGCATATCATCAAAGATGTGCAATTTAATGTGTGAATTTTTCGAGTTTTTTAGTGCTGGCACAAGATTATCAATTATCCAATCTGCATGATGTTCTGGATCCCAACTATTTAAAAATGGATTAGAAATTGGAACATATTTTGTGAAATCTGGTTCATTTCCCGTTGATAATCCCCAAATGGGAACACCATTTTCATACATTAATGTTACCCATTTTGCATGATAATCTGCCCATGTTTGATAAAACTCGGGTACAAGATGATAATCTTGTTTAACTTTCATCCAGATTGGACGAAACCATCCGGCTGCTAATATTTTTATATCATGATTATTTGCCAATTGTTTTAAATCTTTGATTTGTTCATTTCGAATTAAATCATGTTTATCCAATTGATTGAAATATTGCAATTTTGTATCATTTTCTGCATTCATTTCATAAGTCCACGGTGAAACATCAAAATCCGAACAACCAATTGGCATTCGTATCAGATTATAACCAATGCCGATATTTTTGGCAAAATAACTTTGATAAAATGATTTTCTTAATGCTGGAGAGAATTTATTTAATATATGCGAAACGGCGCCAGTAAATCCTCCACCAAAGCCAATTATTTTAGATTGACGGTAAATTTGCTTTTGATTTATTGTTAGTATATTAATATTGGATTGTAATGAATGTTGATGTGTAAATTTATCATTTTTATATGAAAATCTATCTCCATCGGCCGAAGAAGTTACTATAATCAAATTATCATCATTATTTGGCTCGACTACTTCTAAACTATCGCAATAATTTTCAGTACATTCACAAACATAACCATATTTGGTTTGAACTAATTTACATGGTTTTAATGTTTTTAATGCAAAACTCCAATTGATTGCTACAATAATGATCACCATAAATTTTATCATTTTCAATGGTTTTTATTTGCAAATCGATAACTTAATGGACAATTCTCGACATGTTGCTCAAATTTTATAGAAAATATAGAGCTGCTAATTTCAAATGAAAAAAAAAAGAGTTCGTGTATTTGTAACAAAAGGGCAAATCACTTTTGATTTTAACTCACCAATAAAATGAGTATTCGTGATCATTGGTCACGTCTTTCTACTGAATTTAATGCTTTTTTTTTTAAATTTTAATATTGATTAATAACACTGATATTCAATGTTTTAATTTGCAAAAAATATGCGCCATTTTTATTTCAAATGTAAATGAAGATAAATACTTACAACGTATAACACTAGAACGTGTACGAAAGCTTTATGGTTCAGAAACATTTTCTAAAACCTTTTAATCAGTATTCTTTCAAAAATATTTTTCGCCTGTTTCAATAATTCTATGAAATATTCTCAATATTTGCACAGATTAAAAAAAAAAAATTTGCTATACTCTTTATGTTTTAGCAAGTGCCGAGCACTTGGCTACTTTAAAATTCACACAATGTTTCTAAATATATTTAACCAAAATGAGGGAATAAATTATTAATAATAATGATCTATAATCCCTTCTATCTATGTTCCAAAGTATACGAATTCGTTAAATTTTTATTGATGTTGATATTTTTTTTTAATGATATTGACTAAACTTACTCAAAATTGACATTATTTATTTTCCACTTTACGATATGATTGGTAAAAAAATATGAATATTATAATGATGAAACATTTTCATAAATTTTTTTTTCTAAAATATTTTTTTTTTTTTTTATTTTTTGTTTTTTTTTTTGTTTTTCACAGATTTGTTTAAATTAAAGAAAAGAAAAATTGAAAATTTATATCAAAATGATGGAAATTGATTTACCACGAATGCAATCGTTATCACCACATTTTGATTCATCTTCATCAATGAACGGCACTCCTGGGATGACAAATCTAACTGACATTACATCGATAATAGACTCAGAACCAAATCCAGAAGTGGAAGAATCAAATCAACAATCCCAATCGGATCCATCAAGTGCTTCGACGGAAAATGCGAAAAACTGTGATTGGAAATTCGATACGGAAATTTGCGGTTGTAAATATGAAAATAAATCTGGTTGTGGTTGTAAATACATCAACAAAGTAAGTAATTTCGTTTGCCATTTGTCATAAGCCATTTTGACGTGTTTCTCGAAAGCAAAAATCAGTTTGTTTTAAAATGAATTGTTTTATTTGTTTTTTTTTCTAGTAAATTGTCGTAAAATGAATGCGATCAATCTTATTTGATCGATATTTTGAGATTTTTTTTATTCAATCGTTCACCGAACTGTTCAACATTTCTTTCATTTTTCATTATTTTTCATTTCATCTTTTTGAAGATGAATCATTAGTGTATGAAATTTACATGTTATTCTTGGTTTATAAATAAATCTGTCAAATGTGAGAGAAAGAAAAAAATCTCTCATATGGTTGGAGTTGAGACATTGCATGCTTGTGTTTGTCACGACAATTTGTTTGAAAAAAAAAAAAACGGAAATATCAAGGAGGAAAATGTTCACAAAAATGAATTTTGTTGAGCAAATGCCACGAGTTTGTCCTTTATTTTGATAATTTTGATCTAATAATTTTCTTTTTTTGAATTAAAATCATCTCAGACATTTTTTGTTACACAAAAATAAGAATTAGTGCACATATTGCACAACTCCAGAAATAAATTAAATGCGTTTTGGTGTCAGGGTGTTCATTCTGACACCGTATTTTATTTAGTTGGGATTTAAGTGAAAAAGTGTAACAACGATATATCTCCGGTATTTTGTATCTTTTATTCTGTTGTTTCCTATTTTTCATCTGTCTAATTGTATAATTAAGAAACAATTTACGTTTTTGCCATTAGCATTTGGTGTTGTTAGAGGTCTTTTTCTGTGATTTATTAATCAATGTCGCCAAATTTTCCTCGTTAAATACTAGACTATTCTATTGGGAATACAAAAAAAAAAAGAAAAAAGAAACAAAAAAAAAAAACAAAATAAAACACAACTGAGACGTTCCTAAACAATATAAACAAAAATTCATTTGAATAAATAAACTCCATTCAAATGATCGTATACGTTTGCCGTGCGCTGAAAAGCTGACGGTGATTGCTGTGATTATTTTACTTTTATTTGTGACCTGAAAATACACTATGCATTTAAGGAGAATTTGTGTCAAGAATCACTCAATATATACGAATCGATTCGTTTAGTTTATCATATGTTTGATTCACTTTAAATTACTTGCTGTATCAAGAAAAAAAAAAAAAAAAATACAAAAATTCCTTTTTTTGAACATCCGAAAAAAAAAATAAATAACTAAAAAAAACACAATAATTGTATTCATTTTACACGTGCGTATCACATGAAAGCGATTAAAAATATTTGAATCAAATCTAAATTGGTGACTGTCGCAATTATTTTGATCAAAATTGAAACATTTCATCAAAGAAGATAATTGAAAAATCAGAAGAAGAAACAAAATGTAAAATAAGTAGAAAAATGTTAGAAACAAGGATTCACAATGTCATCAAAAAGTAATTAATTAGAATTTTTTTTTTTTATTTCTAATTGTAACGATGATTTATTATTTCCATAAATGTTGCGAATGAATTATTTCAATTGAGATTGTGTCACTTCCACCTTGACGATGAATTCGTCACTGAAATGATAATTTATATCATTCGAATTAGAAATATAATTTGAGACAATTGTTCATTGTAAAAGTAAAAATAAAAATGAAAAAAACAAAAGGAAAGAAATGAAACAAATAAGAATAATCAAACTATTGGCTGATGTAATAAAAATAGTAACGATATTGCCTGCTTTTGGGCAATTTAAAAACGTGAAAAATTCTGAGCGATATTTGAATTAAATGTATGTTTGTCAGTGATCGAATCGCTGTCATAGTTTGATGTACATTTTTATATGAATGTTGGTAAGCCTTTCCAAATTATACAAATACATTCATAGACGATGAATACACACCACAGCCGCCATGCGAATTGTCGCGTATATGCGATAACTGCATCATACGATGTGCGCTCAATTCTTTCACATGGAGTGTGTAGCATACACACAAATACAAATGCTATTACAACGCACGAACAAAGTGAATGACAGGCTCGTGTATAATAGCGAAAGATACGCCGATACAAACAAATGAACGATACAAATACATGCACAATAACGCGAATCAAATTGAAACGAAACAAAAGAGTTTACTGTTGCTTCTGACACATCATATCAAATACCAACTTGAATTCATTCGTTTAGTTTATTCCGATCGCTTCACATGAACTTGTGCACGAGTTGTCAAAATACAAGAAATTTCATTAGAATACGAAACAAACAAAGTGTGTGTATTTTATGAAATACAATTTGTGTGTTTTTTTCTTTCTTTCTTTCTATATCGTTTTATAAGAATTTTTGAACAATATTTAGCTTCAAGACATTTGACATTTGTTGAATTAAATGTGAATAATATCACCAAATATAATTTGGTTGATGTTTTTTTCCAGTTTTGTTCATTTCATTTCAAAAAAAAAACAAAAAAACGTGATTAAAACAAAAGGAAACTATATACAAAATTTTGATTGAAATATTTTGGATAGCATTGCTAAACAGCCGACATTCAAATAAACGAGAGAGAAAAAAAAAGACAATACGAAGAAGAAAACCACACACAATTTAATTTAGTTGTCGTGATTTGGAACCGCAACCAACAGCAAAAAAAAAAAAAAAAAAAAAAAAAAAAACGCAAGTGACGCGAAAGAGAAGCAAGACAAGAAATTAGTAACAATCATGCTTACGTAAATGAGTACACAATTCTAGTTATTTCTACGGCTTGTATTTGTAATGCTTGATATACTGGTTGTCGTTTCATGATGATTGTGAATAATTTTTGTGTTTTTGTGCGATATTGTTCACAACATCGATATCAGTGATTGAAGGCGGCAAAATTTATAGCAAATAGAATCACATTGTGTATTTTGAATTGTTTCTTCTTTCTTTTTTTTTTGAAATAAAAAACTCTTCACTGTGAAAGAAAATAAAACCTTTTACTAGTTTCGTTGTATATTGAAATAAAAATTCAATGTACATGTGTGTATGGTGTAATTCAAACGAAAGCGAAATTGAAATTGAAAGTTCAGTGAAAATCAGAAAAAAATAATAATAATAACAGAAATCAAGCAAAAGGGACAATTGAATGCATTAAATCAAAGTCATCTGGTGTAGTGTGCTTTATTTTGTGTTGTGTCACTGTTTATGACAGAAGTAGAAAATTAACTACATAAACAAAAACATATACGGTGGCCCATTGTCATATGTGCCACTTGTGATTGCATATACGCGAGACAGTTGCAACAACGCAACAACTAGAAAATTTCATCGATGAAATGTGACATGCTGGAATAAATCATCGCTGCTGTCAAAATCCAAATCTTCGCGCAAACAGTTGAACGACCCATAATTTCATTTATTTTAATGCAGGAACAACAACAACAACAACAACAACAAAACGCGAGAGAGAGAGAGAAGTATTAAATGATTTTCGATGATTCAGTTTAAATTATTATTTAGCAAATGAAAACGAAACAGATGCTGAATAATAACGCATAACGTATAAAAATAGACGTGCAAAATTTTAGCAACATTGTGAAATGACATTCAAAAACAACAAAATACGAATGAATCATCTAAAATCGAAACAAAAACATCAACTTAGTTTGCGTGATTGTGATTTTGTGTTTTAATACTTCGTCGCAAGAAAAATCTAAATCGTGTGTGTTTTTGTTCCTTACAAAAAAAAAAACATTTCTTTTTTTTTCTCCCTTAGTTTCTCTCGCTATTCAGTTTCTTAAAAAACTGTTTTCTAAACAGATTTTCCGAAAACAGAGTGAAAAGAATAATAATAACAACAAATAAACCGAATGAAAGAACATAGACAATAAACAAAAAAAAAAAAACAAAAAAAAACAACGTTGACAACAACACTGATTGTTTTTGATTTTTGGCTTGTGTTTACGGTCCGGCACCGATACCACGAATGGCTTTTAAAATGGAAATTATGTGCATAAATCAGCTGTGATGAATTTGGGCTACGCACACGAAAATGCGTCGCCCGAAAAAGTGTAAGACTATTTTCGCTAGTTTTTTTCTATTTCAAAATTCACCGCGCGTACATACATAATTCAAGTTTTCAAACGATAAAACCACAACAATAATTAAATCAACAAAAAAAAACTCTTTTGACATTTCGTTTTTATTTTCTTCATTCGTTCATTAAATCTAAGTTCAGTTGATATACGAAAATAAAAATAAAGAAAGAAAGAAAAAAACATTAAGCTCAAACCAGCAATTATTGCCACTCAGTTGAGATTTCGAATTTAAAGTTTTAAACAAAAAGACATTCGCACTAATTTTCGATTTTATTTTGGAAAAAATAAAAAACAAAAAAAAAAACAACAACATAAACATACGCAAACGTACTTATAAATTAAAACTTAAAATTTCCGATAAATGACGATTTACTCGTAGTATTTTGAACGTTAAATCGTTTTAATTTTATTTAAAAAAAAAAAAAAAAATAAATTCGTTAAATTATATAAATATATATATACGAAAAAGTGTTTTCATCGTGATACTAATATTAAAGTAATTTTTCTAAGATTTTTCTACGGTTTTTTGCTAAAGCGTTTAGAATTTTTTTTAATAATTTAAAAAGAAAATAAATATAAAATTAAGTAAACTACGAATAAATAACATATTTAAAAAAATAACACACACACACACACATAATTAAAAGGCATCAAATTCAACACTTTATTCGCATAAAAATAAAACGAAAAAAATAAAAATTTTCAAAATGATTTCGTTAAAAAAATCCTATGCACGTCATCTATTGCAATTGGCATTGACATTGAGCCTATTGCGTGTCGATCCAGAAAATTATATTGGTTTTGGATGGGAATCACAATTGGCACTGCAGAATGGTGATGGTTGGCAATTAGAATTACGTGCAGCCCCATTAACTGATTTCCCATATTCAAATCGTAAAGCGTTGATACCATTAATTGAAGATTTAGTTCGATTTGATCGACAAACCAATTATTCATCGTATGATGTACAAACATATTTGCTAAATGTGCAAAATGAACAGATCTCGTTGTCAAGTGTACCACTTGCGCCAACATCAACAATCGACACAAACACCTCACTTCCGATGTCAAATCATCAACCAACACAGGTAAAACTCAAACATATTACATCATCCATGTTTCTTCTCTTCGTTTTTTTTCTTTTTCCTTTTCCATTTTTATTTTTTTGTTTCAATTTTCTTGTTGTTGTTCATGCTAGTTGGAGCGCAAGACGCTCAAAACTAGATTCTATGCTTAACATTCATTCGATACGCAACCTTCAATGACTTGTTCTTTTTTTTTCTCTTCTCTTTTCCACATTTTCCACATGGAATGTTTGCAATTTTTGTTGCTTTTGTAATTTCAAAAAAAAAAAAACAATACAAAAATCCAGATTACAAGCGAGCTTCAACAGTCAGGGAACACGACTGATTTTAATGTTCCCGTTTCATCTGATTTGGCCGATTTTTTCACCATAAATGCGGAACAATTTGCGGATGGTGTATCGGTGTTTGATCAAAATTTGGCCGATCTCAATGATTATAATGATAATGGTGATCGAATTGGTGCACGAAGCAATGATACATGGAATTTAAATCAATTATATGCTGGTTTACCATTAAAAGATGAACCAATTGATTTGGATGAAAATCATCGTTTTGATCCACTTCGTCCATTTAACGATATTGATGCTGAAATTGGTGCAATATCATCGGCAAGCACAAGCAATGATAATGCCATTCATCATCCAAATAATCATTTATATGAAATGTTACGTCATACTGAATCACCAACATTGAATTTAAGCCAAGTAATTGAATGGTCAGATTATTTTTCAAATGCAACGAAAACTGAACCAAATCATGACAACGATACGATCATCGATACAATGACAACAACATCAAATCAACAAAATGCAATGGAAAATTTTAAAAATGCACGCGTTAAACTGGAATCTGAAGGTGATGATGACAATCAATCATCATCAGATGATTGTAAAAATTCAACCAGCGGTTTTAGCAGCAATGTTGAATTAACCGAAGAGGTAAATTAATATTTTTTTTTTTTTTTTTTTTTTTTTTAATTTTATCATTTTAAGGCAAATTTTTTTTCAATTCAATTTATTTTAAATAAATAGAACACAAGTCTGGAGAGACAAAAAAAAAACTGATTGTGTAAATGTAAACAAAATTTTGTTATTTAACTTGCGCCAATTGCACTTATCTAAATAAAAAGTCGATGGAAAGTGTGTCTGTGTGTGTGTGTGAGAGAGAGAGAGAGAGAGAGAAAACAACGTTCATTTGGCGCATGTTTTATACTCGATATGTACAATTCCATTTTAAGAATTTTCGAATTACGTTTTCTCTTCGTTTTCTCATCGCTTGCTATGTGATCATAATAATTCCGAATTTGAAAAGCAAATGTGTTAAACCATACCTGTTTCTCTTTATTTATTCGTTTTTTTTTTTATCTTTGCTTTTTCGAAATTAATTTTAGAAATAGACGGGTCTGAATTTGTATTTGAATCTTTTGCCGTTGATATGCATTTACATTCATTTGGTATTTTGTATGCTTTGTTTAACTTTAAGCTTTGCATGTTAGAAATAACATGTGTTGAAATTTTATTCATACTTCAATAATAGAATGATAACTTTTTTATAAAATTCATCGCATTGGCATGGTGATGATGATGATGATGATGATGATGATGATGATGATGATGATGATGATGATGATGATGATGAGATGATGAATGAAAAACAAATGATGAAAAAGCAGCTGTTACCAGCAAACTGATATTTCAATTGGATGTATTGGTACTTGTGAATAAATGCATAATGGAAACAAAAATCCAATCAATGTCATTGATTCACATGCATTTCAAATAAACGGTTGAAATTGGATTTTCTTGATTTTATTATCAGAAAACCTTTGCACTTTATACGAAATTGCATTCTATTAATTTCTCTTTTGAATTTCATTCTATACGCCGACGAATAAATGCGTCATATTATGAAATGAATTTTTTTTATTTTTGTTTTGCAATTCTTCACGATTGAAACTCATTTAAAGTAATTTTTATCACCGCCCAACATTCAACAAATTAATCATCAAGTGAAATCCTTAAGAAAAAGCGCAGTTATGATTTATTCTAAGAATCGATGCAAGACAAAAAAGTCCACTTGTTGATTCGTGTTTGAATTTATTTTGATTGTGATAAATTTAGATAATACCGTCGAAGGTAGGCTTGAAATAAACAAAAAACAAACTAAATGCGTTGAATGAAAGAAAAAAAAAAGAAAAAAAGAAAAAAGAAAGCACACCAAATACAATAATAACACCAAACATGCCAAACGCTTTTTCAAATACAAAACGTATAAATTGTTTACGCATCATTTTACACACGCATATTTTCTTCATCGTTACACTCATGGCCGTTAAATTTTTGTTTTTCTTCTTTTTTTTTTTTAATACGCATTGAACGGAATTGATTACGATTTGATCACAAGTTTTTTTTTCTTTCTTTCCTTCTGTTTTTTGTTGTTGTTTTGTTTAGTTTTCGTTTACATTGTTGCGCATTAGAAATATTTTTCTATAAGTTTTTTTTTTGCATCGCAATAAGTGCCCGCACACTTTGTATATGAACAAAATTGAATAAATTGTGTTGCAATGTTGCACAATATTTACAATGTATGCACAGCAACAATTTCTTTTTTTTTCTTGGTCAGTATGCATAAATGCATATACATTATCTTATGGCGCTTTCATTTTATGCAATTACCACCATTTGAAATGCGCTCGAATACCAAAATTGTCGGAATAAACAATTGATCGATGCAATTGCGCCATTAAAATTGTCTGCCAACGACGAAAAATCGAGGAAAACCAGATATTTCCGGGTGAAAAAAAAGAAACACACACACACAAATTAATGCCAGATGCGTAAGACTTAAAACTGAACTAATGCACCTCATGCGAGAAATTCTCGACACATAAAAAAAAACGCTTCGATCAAACGGAAACTTATAGAAGAAAAGTATTTCGTTAGAATTATAACCGCTTAACGTTATGACGAATTTAGTTTGAACTATAAAAAAAATACCCATCGAAAAAAATTGAAGTAAAGTCAATGCACTAGCAATTGATTTATGACTTTTTTTCTCATCTTTCTCCTCTTCTCTTCTCTCTCTTTCTCTCTCTCTCTCTCTCTCTCTCTCTCTCTTTCTCTTGTTTTTCCTTATTTTCAATAAACGTGAATGGGGAGAAAAGAAGTCGATCGTTTGCCAAAAGAAAAACACGAATTTAATGAAAATACTTTTAATTTAGCACGTGTGCATTCGACGACTGTGAATGTCGTATATGTATCAAAACAGAAAATATCTAATCTAATCGAGAGAAGCGAACACACAAAAAAAAAAAAAAAAATAATGTAATTAAAAGTTCGTTGAATGGGATAAACAATGATATTATGTGGTATTGTGTTTTAATTGTGCCAGACATCATCGCATACAAAACAAAATACCATCATTAATATACATACCGTGTGCATTTCAATCAATCAGCAAGCCGCAACTGTTTTATTCGATGGAAAAACAAACGTTCATTTTGATATTGAAAAACCAAATTGGACGATTTAAATTTTGACATATTTTTTTTGACATTATATTCATAGATGAATAGAAGAATCGAACTTAGATCGTCTGTTGTTCTAGATGTTGACTTGGGTCATATTCATATATCACATGCCAAAATATTACTCAGTTTGTTTGTTTTTTTTTTTTCTGTGTATTTTTGTTTTGCTGTTTTTTATTTTGCATCTTTGCTCTGTATCATTCTCTTTTACTGTATCATTCTGAGTTAAATATATCATTCAATATTACTGTATGTGGCGATTCATAATCGAGAATGCAGTCAACAATATTAGTGAAAATTTGAAATGTGTACAAAATGTGCCGCACCAAAAAGAAAAAAAAAAAAAACGCACATTTCAACCAACGTTTCTATTCATTTTGCTCAATATTTTAGCAACTTTCACAAAATGTTATTGTTCACACATTGGCAGTGGCCAAGTAAAAAAGAAACAATATTTCAAAACGTTAGAATTATAATGAATTATATTTACTTTGGCTTCCAAAAAAGATGTTCAACGATACACATACATTGTGATCCGTCAACATTTGACGTTGAAAAAAAAAAAATACCGAATGGCAATTTAAGTGAAGAAAGAAAGAAAGAGAGAAAAAAAGTGAAAAAGATAGAAAAAGGAATTGAAAAAAAGAAAAACAAATATAAAATGGAAATGAAAAAGAATGAGTAAAAAAACGCAATGGCACGCACAGAGAAAATTCGACATCTATATGTTATTGAAATTTTATTGTAGAGCATGCACGCAAATGTTTGAAAAAACCTCATACATTTAAACTTGAAAAATTGGATGAAAGAAAAAGATTCGTCACAAAGAAATCACGAAACCGTAACACATAACTAAAAGAAAAACCGAATTTTTCTTTTTATTCGACCGTGCCAATTTAAATTAAACCAAAATTAGACAGAAATGTTGTGTTGTATTGTGAATGGACGTTTTTGGTATTTATATGAACCTGCTTTCACCTGAGCCATATTTAAATAGTTTGCAATTGAAAAATTTCGAGAAAGAAATAGCAATATATGCGTCGTGACAACACTATTTGTTTTTTTTTTTTCTTTTATCTTTCTCTTTCTTTCCTCTGTCTGTCTGTCTTTTTTCTCTATCTTTTTCTTTTGCGATTTTTTTTTTATTCAAAATTGAATAAATGGCATTAAAAGTCAGAATTATGAACGGTTTCTGATCAGTGCAACTTATGATCTATCTTAATAGTATATATTATCACTTTTTTTTTCATATAAATTGTGCACGATGATCGAAAAGGAGAAATGAAACGCGTAAACGTGACCATGTTCTCATTGCCTTATTTATAGTCGTGTGTCAATAACATTGTGACTCGCACACATTGTGCGTTCTATCTCTCTCTCTCTCTCTCTCTCTCTCTCTCTCGCTCTCTCTCTCTCTCTCTCTCTCTCTCTCTCTCGCTCTCTCTCTCTCTCTCTCTCTTTCTCTCTTTTATTTTAGCAATTTAACAGTAGCATCGTTTACTATGTATGTACATTGTATATGATTCATCTGTTCGATGCACTCATCCCGATGATCAAAATGGATTACATTTCCTATATGGTAACCGATGTAATTTTGCTCGTTTCGGTGATCTATTATTGTGCTGAACCCACGGACAGACAATAATTCAACGCTTATTTTGCGTGTATTATTTGTGTTTGTGTGTGCGTGTGTGTGTGTGTGCCTTTTTTCGTACTTCTTGTCAACTTTGAACATTTCAACAGATTTATTCTCACATTGAAATTCATTCGTCTTTTTCTTATTCGGTTTCTCAATGCAAATTCCAAATTGTCTTAATTAGATCAATTCATCTAATTGATTAGCTATTATTATTTAACGTTTCTTCGTTAAATCATACATTCATTTGTGCATATTTTTTTTTTCTCTCATTCTCAATAAACGATTTTCTCCTTGATTTCTTACTCCGTGACAGTGTTTATCAGTATGTTTTTTATTTCATTAATTTTGTAATATTTATTTTTCTTTTAAACTCCATTTTTTTTTTCGATGTTTTTATTCTTCGTTTGTTCGCACGAATTTTGTCAAATTGAGTGCTGTTACACTCTCGTGTTCATGATGCATCTGTAAATGGAAATGACATTAAAATGCACAAATACATGTGGCGTTCATTTCAATTCAGTTGCCAAGTTACATGTCAATACTTAAAAAGACCATATTCGGACATTTCAGGTCAAACTTGATTTTTATATGTACAATTATGGTTTGTACAATTTTTGGTGTTCATTGAATTGGAAAAAATTCAATTAGAAATGTATTGAGATAAATGATATAAACGAAATTTCTGTTGAACGATCGTAACGGTGAAATTCAAAACATCAAAGGACAATTTCAACGAGGAGAAAAGCGAAATTTTCTTTTGTTTTTGCCACAGAAAAATGAATAAGAAGAAGAATTGAAATAGAAGGAGAAAGCGATAGAGCATGGGAAATGGAAAAGGGTAGATTGAAAAAAGTGAAAATATTGAGAGAAAATGCATATCAGTGTCAATCCTTTCACTAAATGCAACTATCATCGCTGTGAACGTTCAACAGAATAAATAGTTTAATTGCGACTCTAGTGATTCATTGACCTTGTCCTGGTTCTCAATAGAATTCCATAATGGTTATGCAACGCAATGTTAAACTGACACTCAATTCATGCAAGACGTTCCCAATTAAGAATAGCCCATTACTTTGTTCCATGCGTAATAAATTATCATAATCCCCAAATGATGGTTTTATTCAAATAATTTCTCTTTTTTCTTTGAAATTTATTTCTATTTGTTCTGTATACAAACAAGCTTCAGTTTAAAAACAGTTAATTAGTATAATTTGGTGTTCCTTTTTAAACCGGCAATGAATGCATTCAAACCAAAGAAAGAGAGAATGAAAAATGTAGATCGATTCAGTGGTTAGTTTCGATTTAATTACACCAAAATTGCGGTTTCTCATGCATGCGCTTATTCAATGGTTGAGCTTCCAAGAAATAATACTCTCATTAATGTAAACAATTTTCGTTAGTTTATTTGTTCTTATGTTTTAAATGTGAAACTAAAGATGAGATGGGGGAAAATTGCTTTGCATTTCAGAAATCAAAAAGCAATAAAATTGGTTTCGTTTCAAAAAAAAAAAAAAAAAATTAATAGAAAATGTTCACAAGAATTTATATTATTTATTGCTGAGTTTTTATTCATCTTATTTATTTATGCAATGTGATTTGACTGTGCCATTTTTCTTTGGAATCACAAATATAGAAAAATACGAAAAGAAAAAAATATAAAGCAAGTGACATTTGGTAACGTAGACTGCCAACAAAATTCTTAATTTAAACGATATGAAAATATATAAAAAAAAAGCACACATATAACAAAAAGAAGAAACAGACGCTTACAGCATACGTGAAAAAAAAAAAGAGAACGCAACGTTGTGCATTGAAAAAAAGCCAAACAAGTGCTAGTCAAACACCCACCTAATTCCTTTCTTTCAGCAGATGAGTGCTCGATTGCCTTGATTTATGCATGTGTCGCTTTAATGTTCGTTTAACAAAGGAACTCGTGCGGCTCAGTGCAACGTTCTTCCGTCTGACATTTTCACATGGAGCCGAATGTATACACGCATTACCAGAGTCAATTATTATAAAAAAAAAACCATAGACCATTTCTCTCGCTTCGTTCGTTCTCTCCCTCTCACTCTCTCTCTCTCTCTCTCTCACTCTCTCTCTCTCACTCTCTCTCTCTCTCACTCTCTCTCTCTCTCTCACTCTCTCTCACTCTCTCTCTCTCTCTCTCTCTCTCACTCTCTCACTCTCTCTCTCTCTCTCTCTCTCTCTCACTCTCTCACTCTCTCTCTCTCTCACTCTCTCTCTCTCTCACTCTCACTCTCTCTCTCTCTCTCTCTCTCTCTCTCTCTCTCTCTCTCTGTCTCTCTCTCTACCTCTCTACCTCTCTACCTCTCTACCCTCTCCCTCATTCCCCTTCACTCTGGCACTTTTAATTTGGCATGCCGTCGCGAGCACATGCATACCACTTAATCAATTTTGCTCGACCATGACAATCTCATCGTTCGATGAACTATACACAAATGAACTTTCAATCTATTCGATTCGCCTATTTCTGATTGTCCATGCAATTTCGATGAAACGATTTGTTTAATTCTAATCAGAATTCGATAGTCTTCATTTTGCTATTGATACATTTATATGTCAAATGCAGAAGGAAATTTTCTATTTGAGAATTGGTTTGATGAAAATAATATCATTGAATGCCGTAAACTTGCATGAGCCAATGATTTCCAAACAAATTTGAAAAAGTATCGTAGTGACGTCAAATAAAAAGAAAAAAAAAAAAAAAACAATTCCAAGAAGAAAAACTTCCAATTTGAAGCACATCGATTGCTCGTACAAATTAATTTCAATCTTTCTAATCGCATCAAATGTGTTCATTATTCCAATTTTCATTTGCAACAATTGGTTGATAAAATGTTTTGATTTGGCACACAAAATTTAGGTCACGGAAACTTTTGTAATATACAAATGCAATTTATAAATATTAAACAAAATTTTGACAATCAAAACAAAACAAACATAAAAAATAAAGCAAAAAAGAAAGGAAAACAACAACATCCGACGAAAATAACGAAAATCGCAAAATCCAAATGGATATCTAAAAATGAAATGTTCTCTTGTTGATAATTCTATATTTCAACGCTGCAGCAAAATTGCAGAGAAGAGAAAAAAAAAACCCCATATATTTCACGTGGATTGCGCCAGAATGTGTTTAAGTCGTTAAAGCTAAATTCGTAATGTCCTTATTTTCTAACAAATGACAAATAAAAGTTGTGTGTGCAAGCAATGTGCAAAAACTACATTTTGCAAAATTGTATGGCGACATGGCAAAAAGCCTACAAACGTTTATCAGTCGGCACAGAAATGAAAAAAAAAAAAAAAAAAAAAAAAATGAAATATTTTGTGATTTAATGTTATTTCTTTGACCGATTTTTACTACAATAAAAAAAAGAAAAAAAGAGAAATTATTTAATTAAATTTCAAGTTAGCACGCGCACTAGCGCACACATCTAAGCAAAAACAAAGCAATTTGCAAAAAGGAAGAAGAAACAATGCCATTTCATATTCGTACACGGAATCATTTTTGATTAAATGCGAATTCATATTTACGAACGTGTTTACATGTATAAAATGCATATGTAAAAGATTGATACGCAAGCATTCTAAGACAATTGCATTTTCATTTTGGTGGAATTTGTTGAGTTTCAAATGGAATTTATTTGCAAATTGTGCATTTACAATTGATTGGAAATGAAAGAGAAAACAAAATGATAAGAAGAATGAAAAAAAAAGAAAAAAATGATAACACAAATAACATTGCGTATATTTTCCATCCAATTTGCCAGTTCGTCAATTGCATTTGTAAATCAACAATTGAAATGAAACAGAAATGTTTTGGATTTGTTGCATTGATAGCCGACCAATAATTTTTTTTTATCAACGAAACATTATTAAGATGATTTCTTTACAAATTATGAACAAAAAATAAAACAAACAATCACATGATCGTAAGTGATATTGTAGAAAGATGTTTTAAATTTGCATGAGATGCATTTTCACGCACGTTTCGCTCAATTAATTATATTTCTGTCCATATATCCTACTGATAACAATTATTCATGTGTCATTGCAACATTTTTATAATCAATAAAAATAGATACGTATAATACGTATTCATTATTGATACACGTGATTCGAACAGAAAAAAAATCATCATCAATTAAAATCAGAAAATAAAAAAATATAGACAATCACACATCAAGTCATTTCAATTTCATTGATTTGATTTGATTTCATTTGTTTTGCATCATCATTAAAAAATTTTTTGGCATATCGTATGACAATTTTATTTATAATGGAATAATAACGACCCCAATATATACATATACTTATTCGGAACTCTCACTAGAGAATAAAAAAAAAAAAAAAGACACAAGCACATATTATGAAAACAACTGCGCAATTTGTGTGCTTGGAAAAAAGAGTGAGACGAAACACAACAGAAGAAGAAAATAAAAACTGTTGACTAAAAATCTTCCATAGGTGCAATGAACTTCATTGCTGAATTTGCGAATATTTCTTTTTTTTTCTTTTTCTTTTTCTTTTTCACTCATCGTTCATTCGCATTTCTACAGATTTTTTTTTTTTGATTTCGGTTTCTACCATAACTTAAGATACAATTCTATAGGATGAAATCTATGAGCGAATGGTATTCTATTTAACGAACGTATACGACTGAACAATTATTGATTCTTCTAATAAATTTTTCTTACTAAAGCATGTCGAATGTTGAATAGCAAACAATGTGTCTATGTGTGGAATGAGATTTTTATGTGGTGTAGTACTTTCCAAAATTACAGACACACCAACATAATTTCTTACACGTCACCGATGAATATTACCTCAAAAAGAACAATCGAATAAAGAAGTCAACGAAGAAGAAAAAGAAAACAGAAGCGAAGAGGTAGAGCGTGCGAGGCAGAGAGCGAGAGAGAGACAGAAAGAGAAAGAGAGAGAGAGAGAGAGAGAGAGAGAGAGAGAGAGAGAGAAAGACAGAAAGAGAGAAAGAGAACACGAAACTAATAGCTCATTTTACCATTTAGCCGGCATTTTTTCATACAATAAATTTATTTGCTGGCAATATTTTCTCAAGCTTTCAGAGTTTTCATTTGTAACATTTGAAAAATCAGTTTTTCGCCTCTATTTTGGTGCTTTTCATTTTTCGTTTTCTGTTCGTCTTTTTGTACAATCAAATTACGTCTGAAGAACAAAAGAAATTAAATTGTTTTTTCCTTTAGTTCTTTTTTATACAAAACAACAAGAAAAGAGAGAGCTGGAGATCGAGAGAGAGAGAGAGAGAGAGAGAGAGAAAACACATGTAAAATTCGAGAGAATCACTAGCTTTGTGTGTAATTTGTTTCGCCTGTATAACTCGCTCGTTGATTGAGTTGCGTGTGAAGCCGATTTTCGTATGAATGTATGTATGGGTTTATAAACTCTTTGGCCGGTTACCGGTACGTTCAACTCATTGCTGAATAGTCTTTTCATCGCTTGCGTTTTCTTTTTCACATTATACTCTCCCTCTGATATATCTGTTCCTTAGTATAGCACACAATACATAATAATCTATTGGATCAAGGTCAAAACATTTCGGCAAAGAACTTGTATGGATATACATATAAACATTCATCATTACCATCATTCATAATCATCATTAGCATTTTGTCATTTTTCTTATTTCACCATTTACAACAAATATTTCAAACGATGAAAATGCGAGATTTTTTTTCTTCTTTTGGAACGATTTCAATATATCAACAAATTGAACACATACACTAGAGATGACAGCGAGATGAGAGCCAATTTTTATATATGAATCATACATATGCATGCATATATACTCACATGCACACCTTCATAGTATGTTTGTATAATTTAGTGAGTCATTTGAACACATGTTTATTTTCCATGAGTCAGTGTGTTTAGTCATGATTGCCTAACTTTCGGCGAATTTTATTTCTACCAACAGAATAAATGTTTCATGTGAAAAACACCAGAATATTCTCTACATCAAATCAATTCGAAGACAAAATGCTACATTTTCAATTTACTTAATTATTTAGTTGAATTTCTCAATCCAAAATTCTCTCGACAACTTCCTCGACCAATTAAAATTGAGACCCATCATATGTTATACCTGTGTAGAATATGATAGCGTTGAAGGATGATTACTTTTATTTAAATGCAAAATTGAATTTACAATAACAATATGTGGAAGTAATATGGAAAATAAATATTTTCTGATTTATCCACATTTTACGATTTCAAAATCTCAGACATTTCCATTTTACCTAATAAAATACAATGAATAAATCGAAATGATATGTTTGAAATTGAATGTTTTTTTCCTTCAAATTCAAATATTTCAATAAATGTCATCAACTTCCTATTTCCTGTTCACTTAAATAATGACTCCAGCGACCATTCTCATTCCATCGAAATGATTTCGATTTATTGTGTAGAATCTATATAAAATTGAATAGTAGAAACATTGATTGTGAAAAATAAAAACACTGAATGAAAAAGTCGAACTTAAAAGCATGGAGCTTTGTACGAAATTCATGTGTATTCATTAAGATGGCGCTTATTCAATTGAATTGAAAAGTTTCAATCCTGCAGCTTACATACTGTGTATGTTGTTATTCAAGACACGAATCACACTTAAGCTTTTCACACATTAAAGTTGTTGAATTGTTTATGCTTGAGTTTGTTACTAACCGGTCAATATCAATCAACAATTTAATAAACAGAAAAGTAAAAAAAAGCTTTGAAAAAAAGGACAGAAAACACACCGTATGTGATAAGTGGAATAACAAATTATTCATTTGTTTGTTCAACATATGGTCCTGGAAACATTATGAAATTTGTGTTTTTGTTTAATATTTATTTTTGCTGTGATAAATATTTAAAGAAATGATCACATGATTGTCAATTGAATCAAAACAATATTTAAATGATGCGATGCACACAAAAACACACACACACACACACACACACACACACATACGCAAGATTTATTTTGTGTTGTGAGTGATTGTGTTTTGCATCGTAACAAATTTAATTCAATGTATACGTGTGCTTTTGAAGATTTTTTCGTATTACCATGCCACGAGCGATTTTATTGAGGCGCCTTGCCATAGATAACAATGAGCCCTAAACTTTTAACCACAATTCAAAATGATTTTTTGTTTTTGTTATTGTGCTAAGCATTGATAAGCTCAATTTTATATCTCACACCTCATTGTTATCTAAATAGACGAATTTGATTTTTGGATGTCATTTTCCAACGAATCTAATTATATCGAAAACTCTGCACAAACTGTATTCATTTCAATGAGCGATTATTTTACAAACATTATAAGCGTTCAGCAGTTAAAAACAAGTCATCTATTATTATTATTATTGGAAAAATAACTAAGATAGTGAATTTCAAGAAATAACAAAATTTATTTCCAGAAAAAAAAACACTTTTTTTTTACTACGACATATTCATTTTTGGGAAAAAAAGAGAGAGCGAAAAAGAAAGAGATAGACAAACGACAATAAATCATATTTTCAAAAAAATAAATGAAATATAAAAAAAATAACCAAAATCACAATCATCTTCACGCATCTCATAAATGTTGAACGTCTACGACTATAGAGCTTACAAAAAAAGAAATGAAAATAATTAACGTTTTTGAGCAGGAGAATAGCGGGATGAAGTAATAAAGTGCAAAATGTCATTTTGAAAAAAATAAAATTTTTCGAAAAACATATTTTTTTTCTACGAAGTATCTCACGACGTTGATGATTCGTATTTTTTTTTTTCTTTTACTTCTGTTGCTTTTTTGAGAAATCAAAAAAATTGATAAGCAAAACAATTTCCATTATATATTCATGCAATACAAATCATTTGTAAAAGACGAACAGTTTGTGATTTAGTTTAGGACCGAGAAACATTTTACTCACATTAAATATAAATATTTTGAAAATTAGTTTATTTTATTTGTGGAAGAAATTAGAGTGCAAATGAGAAAGAGTAAATTTTTTTATTAAAAAAAAACGAAAACGTAAAAAGAAAGACGGAAATAAAGAAAGAAAGACAGAAAGAAAGTTGAACTTCAAAGAGTGATATAATCGAATAAGGAAGAATACAAGATGGTTTGCTTTGATGAAAATGGCATAGTTATACCATCAACAGCCACAGCACACGTTTATTCAAAAAGCGACGAACAATGTCTCGTGGATTTTTACACACAATTCAATTTGTGCTCAATAACGGTAAATATTCCTTTAACTAGACAATTTTTAGACTAGATATAGAGATTGTGTACTTGTTTAGCAAAGCGCAAGTCAAACGAAGAGAGAGAGAGAGAGAGAGAGAGAGAGAGAGAGAGAGAGAGACCTATACCACGGGATGATGAGCAATGAACGATATCCATCACTCAATGATATATGAGCAATGTTTCATATACAGTATTCTCAAGATAAATCAACCATAAATTCGAATGGTGTATATTTTTTGTTATTTTAATTTTTTTTTTCTAGAAATTCACGTTGAACCAAATGGAAATATTGTTTAATGGAGGAATACATTCTATGGCGACGCATCTAATTTTGCGCTAATATCTGTCTAGTTTATCTGACAAAATATTGAATTGTAGATGCTGTTGTTGTTGTTTTCATTACAACTAAACAATGTAATGTATCTTTATCGCTATTAACCTTTTTTTCTTCCTCTTCTCTCTCTCTCTCTCTCTCCCTTTCAATCTCCGTTTCCATTCATTTTGTCATCAAGTGACAATCTAAGATGTTTTTGTTGAATCAAATGGTGCAGCCATAGGCATTTTGTGTAAAATCAATTATATTTCATAGTATTTTTCTTATATTCATGTCACTGAATGCGCCCATTTATACCGTTTATCTTTTCATGATTACGATACATTATTGTAAATATTCATTTTTGTGTGCGACACATTCAGTGTTGAATCCAAAGCTTTGTTTGTGTTTATTTGATGAAAAAAAATGTATTGACGCCGCTCTGTATTGTTTGTAAATCTTTCTATGATATGTGTGTGTGTGTGTTGTGTGTGTGTGTGTATGTGTGTGATATGAGATGAGATGTATGATGGTGTATTTGCAGTTTGTGACGCATTTTAGCCAAGACCACTAAAGGTCAAGTAGATAAACGCAAAACAGGTTCATACCTGCGATATAAAACGTCTGCCCGGCTACATTTGGTCGGCCTAACAAACTAAAACAATTTTCTTTGATCGGCGCATTTTATTGTATTGTGACCGATCGATTAACGACGAAGAAAAGGTCCAAACACAAATAAAAAGAAAGAAATATTAATAATTGTTCGAAAGGATCATTAGTTCAATTTAGTAAATTTTTTTCTTTTTTTATTTTATTTTATTTTATTTTTTTTTGCTCTGGATATTGAACAAGCATGATTTATTATCGGTGCCGACTCAAGATCCATTGATTAATGAATGACATCGACAAACAATGGACAAAACACTTTGTGGTAAAGTGTATGATACAATATATCAAATAAAAATACCACACACTTGAAGGATAGAAGAAAGTCTTTCACCACATGCGCATCACTCTTTCTCTCTATCTCTCTCCTCTCTCTCTCTCTTGTTCTTGTTCTCGCTCTCTTTTTTCCTCCTTCTCTTTCCACTTTTCCGTTCTCTCTGTCTTCACTCTCACTCTTCCTTGATTTATTTTTCTTTCTCTCTGCCTCTCTAGCCCGCACTCTCTTCTTTTTTTTGTCCTTTTTTATTTAGCGACAGCATCAGCAAGTGATATCAAAACAGCGGCTTGTTTTCATTATGTTTTCTTTTTACTCTGTATTGCCCAATCATTAATACATGATTAACAACACACAAATGTCAGATAACATTTAGGAATTAATTGATTTTCGACTGAAAATACAATGACAACAACACACCAAAAATCATCCATCACCATTCTCTAATTCATGGCATTCAAACGCATATTTTGCATCAAAATGCATATGTTTTGTTTTGTTTTTTTTTTTTTTTTCATTTTAAATAGAAAATTATTCAATCGTTTTTGAATTGAATCGAAATTTGATTCCGATTTTATATTGAATCCATGTGAATAAATAAAAAAAGAAAACAATTATCGAAATGTTATTGAACATGAATGTTTAAATGAAACGTTTCGTTTTATGCTCATGAAATTCACTCTCTCTCTCTCTCTCTCGCTTTCTATCTCTCTAAATCGATCAGAGAGACACAATATCATACAAGGAAATTTTCAATAATTTAAATAAATACTGGAACTAAACCTCGTCCATCGCGTGCAGATAATTGTCAATGTTTGTTACTATATTGCGCGTTGCGTTATTGTCTTCTCTTCATTCTTGTACAGTTTTTTTTGTTTTCTATTCTTTCTTTATATTTTCTTTAAATTCATTCGCATTTGCTCGATTTCAAAATGACCTAGCGCGACATTAAAATTCAATTTCCTTGAATGCTAATGGAATGCAGTAAATTATACATTTATAGCGAAAAATTATCATTAATTTAGTTAATTGAAGTCTTTTTTTTTTTGTTTTTTTCTTTTTCTTTCTCTCTCTTTTTACTATTCTGTTCTCTTCTATCGATGCCAATTTTCATACAACCATCGAACCAATGTTGTTCGTACAAATCGAAACCATTCATTACACAGTCTTTTATATCAATGATAAGGAAAAAAAATGCCATTAATTCTCTATTGGAATTATGTATTGATGAATGCCATCTATTGGAGACTTTTTCTAATGTTCATCAATTTAAAAAGAATACTTCAAGATTAAAACCAAAAAGACGAGGAAAAAAAAAATTCGATCGAAAAACCAAGAGACTGAAGAAACATAAGAGTAAATTCCAAATGGAAGAAACAAAGAGAATATTAAAGCAACGAGAGTATGAAATGCTTAGCCCGAAATCCCTACCACCATACATCTTGGCATTTTTTTTTTGTTTATTTATCCACCTTTTTCTTATGTTTCTCCTGTTCATCCATTGACTTTAACTACACTGCGCTGTCGCTATTTACTCGACAAAATTGCCATATGAGGCGTGTCTTATGCTTTGTACATAACACACATACATTAATGATATTTGAATGAATTGAATAAAATAGAAATGTCTGCCCAGAATATTCCGAATGGGAAATTTCAAAATGATATTCTTTGCAAAGCGGTTTATTTTTTATTAAGTATTTAGTGTACAAATGCAATTCCATCTGTGAATATTAGAAATGTTAAATTTTATTTTGATTTTAATTTTTTTGCTTGAAATATATGAATTCGAATCGTTTTTTTTTTCGGTAGTTAAATATACCAATTTCCATAATTAGTAAGAGACTACCGCAAAAAAAATAGTAAATTTCATTAAAGTCATTGCTGTCAGCGACATTTTTCAATGAAAATGCCAACTTGCATACAAAATACAAGTCATACTGTGCATGGTAAACTCTGATCACTAACAAGAAGAGTAAAAGCCAAAAGATGAAAAAAAAAATGACAAAAAATAGAAAATAAATATAAAATAAGAAATACAGACAGAGGCCAAGAATATTCGACTAAATGAGAAATATGAAGCAATGAACAACAAGCATTTATGCATAAATTGACCAACAAAGAGATAATTCTGATAATGAAGAGATAAGAATAGGATAATCCATTTTTGTGTTTTATTTTTTTTTTTTTTTTCTTTTTCTTTTTTTTTTTGATTCTTTTGTTCCGTTGCGTTGCACATTTTACCGCATTTGCACGTAAACTTTCTTCCATGTTCAATCACACTGGCATTCATAGTCGGTGTTTTTTCTTTTCTTTTCTTTGCCTGGCATGTAGTTTTTAATGTTATTTTCTCTCGTTTTCTTACTTTTGCAATATTTATTATTTTATTGCATATGGTAGTCGGTAAGAAAGGATTCTCAGCAGGTTTTAGTGGTTGAAATGCTCAAAACAATGGCATCGCTTGGTGTTTTTTTTTTCTTTTCTTTCTTTCTTTTATCGTTCATTCTTTTTTGCTTATTTTTGCGGCTTTAACTTGAACTCATCGCACATCACCGAAGCCAAAAATCCATTTTCTTTTTGTCATGTGCAATAGAATTTTATTTTCATTTGTTCTTCTGTTTACTTCCTAGGTTTTTGTTTGATTGTTTTTGTTCCAGTGAATTTGACACGTTTGGTCAATGCACACAGTAGCAGCTCTTGAAATCAAACATATTTTTCCTCTCTCTCTCGCCCTCTCTCTCTCTCTCGCTCTTTCTCTTCTTGTTTTGTTATAAAATATAAAAAAAAATACGCAAAGAAAATGAATAGATAGAAAAAAAATGATAATGCTTGAAGATCACTTGTTCAACCAAATTGTTTGTCAGCCACTCGATCATTTCGAATATCTTTATTTATTTTCATTGGAATCAATTTTCATTATATTTATAGACAAATTCATGTGAAATGGTACATTTGGTTTGACAAAATACCAACAATATTTTTTATATCGTCTTAAGAAATTATTTTAATCAATACCCCAGTAGAGGCGAAGAGATCATCAATCGGATTGAACTCGATTAAATTTAAATGAAATGATGCAATTTTGGAACGAAACAATTGATTTATTGAAAAGAAAAATGATGCAATTCGAATAAAAAATTCACAAATCCTGTTTCGTAATCGAAATCAATGTTATTATGCTTTATAATCAGGCTTCCTGAAGATTTATACCACACATCCATACCGCGCGCTATATATGATTTATTGTTTTACTATCTTTCTCGTGTATCGCAATTTGCCACCAAATGTAAATGATGCAATGACAAAAATTATATACAACAAACTATGTGCGTTCATAGTTCGAAATTGGTACTAAATAAGCGCATTCGCAAAACTGATGAAAAATTCATAAGAAATGTACGCATTCGTAAGAGTCAAATGCCCCTCGCTTCAACTGCAAAAGAAACATTCAATCTTATCTGGTATAACTTATTTGCAATTATTTCTCGCTTTTTTCTTCTATGTATTTTTCTTGTTTATTTGTTTTTGTAAACGATGAGAGAGCGGGAGAGAGAGAGAGAGAGTGAGAGTGAGAGAGAGAGTGAGAGAAATTGTTTTAAAATGTAATATATTCATACAACGCAACGATTCATTTTTCCTTCCTCTCAATGTATTTATTCTAATGATGTTCTACTACTTTTGGAATAGAAATGATAAGGTCATTTCGATTTATTAATCACTGAAATAACATACATCGGAATACATATTTACTAATTCGGTTGCTAGTACGCTCCTTCGTTTATTGCTGTTTTTGTATTTCTTTTTGTATTCCAAATCATGAAGTCGTGTGCGTTTTGGCATTTATTTTTCTCTTTCAACATTTCCCTATCAAGTCATCTCATTCTCTCTCTCTCTCTCTCTCTCCCTCTCTCCCTCTCTTTCTCTCTTTCTGATACTCATACAAGCTCCCTGCTTACCTTCTCAATCTCCCTGTTCCTTTTCTGTCTCTGTATAAGTTAAAGTTTTCCCAACGAAAGAAAATAAAATTGTGAAAAAAATAAATTTGCTATTAACGATTTGTTCGAGAATTGTGATTGCTTGCGCTTTTGCGATAGAGATTATAGCTGATCCCGACACAGTTGAATAAATTTATTTTAATTATGATTTTGAAATTCAGTGTGATTTAAAAGCTTGCTGGTGGTTGTAGCCGGTATCATTACATATAAATCTTTGACCACACTGGTCGATTTAATTTTCATTCTCAATATCGATACTCGGTGTCACTACATCGCGTTGTTTACATACAATTATGTGAACCAAACAGTGAATTTACGAATTATAACTAAATACTAAATTGAACGCACGAATAAAAACCAGATATTCTAATGGCGAGTTGAAAAAAATCTGAATCTAACGCGCTATTTACTGCTTCGGTCCTTATTCTTATTGTTATTATTGTTGTTGTTGTTGTTGTTGTTGTTGTTGTTGTTATTGTTTTTGTTTGTCTCTCTCATGTTCATGTGATTGATTTGAATTGCTTCTTAATTCTATTATTACGACTTTTTTGTTTTTATTCTTAGCGATTTTCTTGTCTTTTTTCATCTATATATTTTCATCTGAATGAAAAAAGAAGAGAAAAAAAAAATACGAACAAATAATTCAATGTTATTCATTTAATCTGACATATATTTCGCGCACGTATGAAATTTAATTGGTGATAATCAGAGCACGTACATCGGCCGGAACAGTGGCGCGAGCGGTATTTCTGTTCGTTTATTCATTCATTCGTTCGTTCGTTCGTTTGGTTGCAATACCAAAAAGGACATTGAATATTCAATTCGATCAAAAGAAAAAGAAAAATACTAGTATTTAGTACAATAAAAAAAAAAAATGACAAAAAATGAGAGAATCACATGAGAGAGAGAACATTCACATCGCTTTCAAAAGATAAAGGGAAAAATACGCAATCCAAAACAATAAAAATAAAAATAAAAATATAGAAGTAACAACATAATGGCAATAATAATTTTTGTTTGATTTTGTTTTTATTTTTGTTCTTCTTATTCATTGTTTGAATAATCAAGTTAATGCTATTCGCATCTGCGCTCGCTGCACATACAGTGAATAGTGGTGTACGGTAAAGACGGCTGGTCCGTTCTGGCCCGTAATTTAAACCAATCCAAACAAAGTTTTCAAATTTAACTTGAATTCCAAATATTATAAAATATGTGTGCAATTCCGCAATTGTGCTTTTATGATTTTGATGGTCAACATTTTGAAATTGACTTTTTTTTCCCCGAAAAGGTAAATTAACCGTTTTTTATTCTCAATTTAAATTAGCAGAAAAAACAAATTCACCATTAAAAATTTTCTTGCTCTCTTCACCATTAAAAATTGTTCAATTATGAATAATTATAATCGTTTCACCGAACATTTTTATCTGGCTATCTCGCATACAATACTGATTACAATTCTTTAATTTAAATTGTTGGATGCGTTACAAAATGATTTCGTTTACGAATTAAGACAGCAATGTTCGAGATAAATAATAAAAAATTATTTAGACAACTGTAGAAAATTTAACATATATTCCATTTGTATATGAATCTCTAGATTTCATCATTTATTATTCATTTGTCTACATTTTAACGCTATAAATGTGTATCACAATGTGACAATAAATTCGTTTTATTTTTTGTTTAAAATGAACGCTATTTCTGTAAATTTATTTTTAAAAATGGTTTCATTTTCTTTTTGGTTATTCGTTTGATAATTTCGGGGAAATTAAAAACAGATATGCAACCATAAGGTCTTTAAAGTAGATAAATATACTCAAATATCGGAAAAAAAGATGTAAAAAATTGCAAAAAAAAAGAAATTAGAAACTTATTCTATCATTTTTTTATAAATAATTTTTTTTTTTGTTCTTCGAGCGACAGATTAATGTAATTGCTTCCGTTAAAGGTTTATATTAGTTTGATCTAAATTGAATAAAATTGCTTGCAAGCCTTAACATGGTAAGCGATCTCTAATATATTCGATCATCATGTAGTTGTGATCACTTATGACCGATATTAATCTTGGTCATTTCTTCTTTCCCTCAATCGGTTATTTTTTGAGACAAAATGAGTGAATTCTCAGTCGATTTTAACCGATTTTACTCAATTTTAATCATTTTTAGCTAAATATAATCATCTATAGTCGACTGAGTTTTCAATTAGAAAACCAGTCAAAAAGTCACAAATCATCCAGTTTGGTTACAAGTGATTAAAAACGATTAGATTTCATACAATATACAAAAGTTACTCAACCACTCACTCATTTTATTTTCACAAGGGTTGACAAAGCATTTCATGGCTCCACATTCTAGAAAAGAAGAAGAAGAAAAAGAAGAAGAAGAAGAAGAATAAGAAGAAGAAGAAGAAGAAGAAGAAGAAGAAGTGGAAGAAACAACAAAAATCATTAACATGTTTCAATTGATTTCATAAGCAAATTGAGAAAAATACAATTATCATGCATTTAAAATGTCCGTTAGATGCCTTTACTATCTATGCGAAAAATTTCACTGTACAGTAAAGCCATGACCTGTCTAGCGATTAATCGTCATTATTGCGAAAAATAAATTAATTTCAAAAACAATTCAATCTGGTTTGACTGTACATATATTGCTAAATAAATTGGAATAAAAACGAACAGGAACTATACACTGATAACGTATCGCGTGATTGCTTCTTCCATAAGTTCGTTTTTCTTTTTCTTTTTCTCTCAATTTTCATTACATTTTAATGTCCAGACAAAAGAAGATGTAAAGTATAAAAAAGAAAAAAAAAAATTTGAATATTTTAAACTAGTCTAACACACCAAATCAAGTGCCCAATTTAGTTGGAGAGTTCGAGAGTGAAATCATCTAAAACAATCTATAATCGGACAATCGCATTCTATTTTGAACTCTTGCTTAATAAATCTTAATTTTTTGTTTCTTCCATTTTACACGAGTTGTGATAACAGTTTTTGCAGTGCTATCATGCGCAGAAAAGAGAAACACGTGATTTGGTTTTTGCTTTTGATTTCGTCATATTTTTTTCCTTTAAAATAGCTATAATTTCATTTAAAAGAGTTTTTTTTTCTTTTTTTCAAAATTAATTCCATTTTTTTTTATGGACTCATTTCAGGAAAGTGAAATTGTTGAAGTTTTATGGAAACAAGACGTCGATTTGGGTTACACCTTAACGCCAGTTAAGGCAAGTACACCCAAAGAATCGGCCAATGTTTCGGGTCCATCATTTAGTATTGAAGACAATGAAAAATTGAATGCACTTCGAGAATTGAAAAATGAAAAGGTAAGAAATATCACAAAAAACAACATAACATTTAGAGAAATTCATTCAATAATATTGAAATTTAATTGCATTATGATTGCAATGATTTGAATGAAAAAAAAAATGATTCTAGTTAAAAAAAAAATTGGAAAAAGAAAAATTGTATTGTTCGATATTTTAAAATCAATTTTATGTTTTTTAAATGAATACATTTTGAATTGTATACATTGTGTGCAGCCAAAAAATGATGAAACCAAATCGACTTTGGACGATGAATGGGCAGGAATCAACTTCACTGTTGACAACGAAACTGGTACGTATCAATTTCATTTTTTTTTTCTTCAATAGAGAGAAAATCGTCCAAAAAAAAAAAAACCTAAATTGATAAAGAAAAATCACGTTTTTTTTCCTTCGATCGTTTTATGGTCAATATTGAGCAAATATCTTAATTTTCTTATAGATATTATATGATTGAATAAAATGTGAATAATGTATTTTTTGTGAGCCCAAGATGAATAAATTGGGTCTCCATTTGATTTGATAATTTCGTGCACAGCACTCGACTCAATTCGGTTAAATGTTCGCTTGATTGTTCGTTCCGTTCTAGGTTTTTTTTTTTTTCTTTTCATTTTGAAATATATGCGTAGCCAGTATGAAGGCTGGAAATGCCACAGATTCCATCTCATATTGATTCAGTAAAGCCATTAAATATAAATTTCGGATTTAGCTCTGGTTACATTAAAATTGAAAACGATATAGCCCTTATTATTTATATACGCAATATCCAACCGAAATACGCCAAGGGATGAATTGAAACCAAAGAAGGAAAAAAAAAAATATAGAGAACGACAGAGAGAACGAATAAGAGAGAGAAAGCATGAGAGTGAAAGAGAAACAAAAAGGCCCTCACCACTTACAATTCTCAGATAATATGGATAATATATTAAAACCTACGCGTAAAACACACTCCGGGTTCGCTATTTCTCTCTCTAACCAACCATTTGCACTTTATACGAATAAGAGAATATCCGTCAATTTTCAAAAATGCCGTACGCATTTCAAATGTTCCATTTTCAATGTTGTTGTATATTTTCATGTTCGTTAGATTTTATTTTATTTTTATTTTTTTTTTTTTCTCTCTCTTCATGTTCATTCTGTATATTCCTCTTTTCTTATTCCATTGGTGAAAAATGATCGAAACATTACTTGCGTTTCCTTGATATTAGAATCTGTTATTTATGTTGGGATGTGCGTGGTACGAAAATTTTGGTTCGTGTTGAGCATTCGAAATGGTGCGTTTTATGTGTGTGTATATATCAAATGGTTTCGTACACGTTATCGATTCAAATGCCCGAAAAGTAACAGCAGCAACAGCATCAAGGCAACAGAGAATTCCATATATCGAAACTGAATGAGAAATAAATACGAAGAGTAAAAAGAAAAAAAAAACATAACATAAACCGAACAGCCGGGTTCGAGAAAATGAGATACATCGTCATTGGGATTTGTTGTGAAATACTCAATGAATTCATATTCACAAGAACTGTAAATTATTCAAATTTTGAAATTTCAAACAATTCGTAAACATTTCCTCGTTTTTAAAACATAAATTCAACATTTGTACCAATTCGAAAATGAAGAAGTTCATTTGTTATATTTTTTTTTCTCTCAATATTTATGCCATTATATATAAATGATCCCTTCGATTTCAACACATTTTTCACAAATGTGAAAAAGGGAAATTTTCCGAATGGAAAAAAGAAATAATTTGAATGTTTTGTTGTTTATTTGATGAGATTGTTTTTATCGCTACCGTTGCACATTTTATATATTCCGTTTAAATCCATTTATTGAATGTATTAATAAAAATTCAAGCGATTGCCATTGGTTCTTAGGATTAGTTGGTCTTTTTTTTTTGCCGATGGATTTCATTCATACAAAGTCGAAACGCAAATGCATAAATCCATCAGATCACGAAATTGAAACGACATTCAACATTAATAACAATACCATATTTATCTCAATCAATGGTGTGCATGACTCGGCCCATGGTCTCTGATATTTGTTTGAATTGGACAAGAGAATATTTGTTTTTTTTTTTTTTTTTTTTTTTTTTTCCTTTTTTGGCCAAAGTTGTGCAAAAATTATCCAGTCAGTGAATAGAACCATTTGAAACGTTCTCCAAATGGAAATCCAATTATTTGAATGTGTATCCAGCAGAATAGATGATTTTCTGTCATGGCAGACATAAAGGAAATTTGTGCTCGAACTGCTGCTCGACTTCAGAAATAAATAAAAAAAAAAAAAAAAAAAAAACATATAAATGAATGAATGTACGAGTACGTTTTCGGAAATATGTTGCCAGAGAGGAGTATGTCAGCGAGCATACAATCACCATGTCATGATTGTGTACAAAAGACATGAAAAATTCACGACACATATAATCCCATCGACAAAAGAATCATCGGACAATAATACTGATGGTACAGACGCGTTCTCGTGATTATATGGTATGGCGATTGGTATGTGTGTGCGCAATACATATTATTTTCACAATGAACCATTTTTTTTTTTTTTTTTTTCATCTCCATTGGTCTGGCAATGGTTGTCAGTTCGCTTGCGCTGAGATGATGCGTTCTTTGTGTCCATCTCGCCGATATTTCAAGAAGATTGTATGATTTTCTTTTGATTTTTGAATAGTATTTTCGGAACTTTTTTGTTGTTTCTGGTTGCCCGTTTAATTCTCCGAATTTTGATCCAGGCGCTGCGGGTAACAGAGCAGCCAATCAAAATGAATAGATGAGCAATACAGAGAGTTTAATCTGAAAGAAAGAAGAAAACAAATTTTATTCACAGAACTCAACTATAACAAAATGAAAGAATTGAAAAAAGTATGAAGTGAGATTGGAGCGCGGGAGAAAGAGAAGAACAATTTGACGTGTTGCTTCAGATTCTTCTCATGTGTTGTTGTTGTAATTTTTTTCTCTCTTTTTTTGGTTGAGGCGGAAAAATCTCTGAAGAATCTAATTTTGTATTGTTGTCGGAATAATGAAGACATTTTTCCATTGGAATAACAAAAATATGATTCCATTGTTTGAGCACAAAAACAACTGAACAAGCAAACTCTCTATCATTCGTTCTCATTCAAACGTTTCTCACCTGTGCATCATTTTCTTTCTCTGACTCTTGGGGAAGTGTTCATAAAGATTTTCGTTTTTTTTTTTTGCCTTCATCGTGTTTCATTCTTTTTGTAATTTGGTTGTTCTTCTTTATAGTTTCAATTCGAAGTTCGGCTTTGAGTATAGTATTTATTAAAACTGACCCACAAGAATGTATATAAAATATTTTTTTTTTTTTTGTTTCTTCTTCTTCTTCTTTTTTGATCTTTCATTCTCGTTTTGACTTTATGCTTTTTGGACGAGGCGGTCTCATGTCACGATTTAACAATACGCAAACAGCGTATCAAAAGTCAACACATTTGAAAGGCAATACACTTAATTTGGAAACGTCAGCGGGGTTTGGAAATGATATTGTTTTCATCTTTACATTTTTTTTTTTTTCATTTCTCTGTGGTTTTTGTGTTGACGAGCCCCAAAATAACGAAAGAGAAAAATAAAAAATGAGAGCGAAAATGTGTAATCCAATGTTGTGGAATCTAGTAATCGCAGTTTGTGCGCGCCCAGCACAGCTTATTTGGAAAGTGAAATATGTAAACGCTCATAATAATAGCAATTAAAATTATAATTTTAAAAATGCCCTTTTTTCTCAGTTCAACCGCTACAATATGCAATTGAAACGCTAAGAGAAAGCATGTGGAAATTTCACACGATTTTTTGATTAATTTAGCCGATGGCCAATTTCATGTATTTTCTTTCTACATCTGCATTCACATTTGAATAAAGCAAATAGGTTGGCAATTTTCAGTGAATGAAAAAAAGAAACAATTTTTTTCTTTCTTTCATTCTTTCTTTCTTTCTTTCTTTCTTTCTTTCTTTCTTTCTTTCTTTCTCATTCGTTGTGCAAAATCAAATTATATCAAACTTGCACGAATTCAAATTATATCAATGTGCTAACAAAAATTCACATCATAGTCGGTTGAATCTAGCGGAACTTAATGTGTTAATTGACATTCAAATCGATGTGCGCGCCATATATAAACCAAGCAAATTGCAACAAAACAACACAAATTGAAGGAAAATAAGACGAAAATCAACCAAAACTACCATTTTTTTTTTAGCTAAAATTTAAAATGTTCAAGTAAGAGAGTGGGAGAGGGAAAGAGACAAGAGAGAGAGAGAGAGAGAGAGAGAGAGTGAAATGCAAAAGAGAGATATAGACGTTGAGAATGAAAGAAATAGAGTAAATTCCATGTTAATTTGAATGCTTGAGCTAAAACAATGAAATAGTTCACAAAAATCTGCTTGTAATTGTTTTCATTTCTAATTTGAAAATTTTCGTTTTTTTTTTTTTTTCTCCTGTTCCGTAAAATAAACAGCGTTAACTGTGATCGTAAATTCTCTATAATTCAATGCACACCGAGCTTTTGCTCACTTTAATTTAATTAAGCCGTTTAGTTGAAATAAGTAAACGAACTTTTATGTTGTAGGCCATTGTTTCTCTTTTTGTTGAAAAAACAACAACAGCAACAATGGATGGAGAAAAAACAAAATTTCCATCAAAAATCAATCGACAAACAACACAATAATTCATCGAAATTCTCGCTCAATTTCCGCAAACAATGGCCAATAAAAGCTGTGATTATTTGATTTAGTTTTTCACAATACTTGAAATTTAAAATGCAAAAGCATTTACACTATTTTGATCTTAATTCCGGAACAGGAAATTGAAATTTATACAAAATAGAACGATCAACATTTTCAATTCATGGTCCAATACAATTGGTTTCAAGACAAATATATGGCCATCATTGAAATTCGGAGGGTATTTCAAGTTGAAAATCGACCAACATTTACGATAAAAATAAATCAACTTGGTTTTTATTTAAGCTGTATTTGTTTCTTTTTGATTCATTTTTATATGAACAAAATGACGACAGAACAATTACAAATTTAATTGAATAAATAACATTGAATATATGCCGACCAAGCTCATGTTCTAATAAACGATACCGTATGGCAGTGGCAACATTTGTTAATTTAAACATACATTTTCGTTTCGGTTATTTTTTGTTTTTTTTTTTTTTCTAATTTTGTTTCAATTATTGTTTGTGTTCGTTCATCCATTTTGAACTAATAATTTGAAGAAAAAAAAGGAAAAATAAACTACATTGCAACAATTGACTTTCGAATTTCCAGAAAACGGTTTACAATGACGTTAAACACATCTTTCGGTCACATTTGATTGAAACTAAATTTATAGATGGATACGATATTGCAATGAATCGCAATATTTGGACATTAATCGAATTAAGACTATTGAATTTGAATAATAATGTTGATCGATGTGGTTTCTCTCTCTCTCTCTCTCTCTCTCTCTCTTCTTTCTCTCTCTCTCTTCATTCGTTTATTTGGTTTTTCCATTGTGTTTAGAGGAACCAATCATTGAACATTATCCGATCTCTTATTGACATCGATTGACGCATTTAGTGCAAATGTTTTATTGAATGTAACTAATTGAAATTCAATTTAAATCAATTAAAGTAAAACGGTAACAGTGAGCAGTGAAGACGCAATGAATCGCTAAATAATCAATTTTCAACCATTGTGTCACTTGAATGAACGATAAATTTACTCTTAGTATGGCCAATGGCCATAATCTTATGTTTCGCAGTTTTGCGATCTTTCGTTTTTGTTTTGTTTTTTTTTTTTCGTTTTTCGCGCATTTGGAATATTAAATTGATATCGAAACCAATTGCAATGCGAACAAAACAATTCAACTAGAACAGGAATTTAATTTAATTTAATTTAATTAACAAACACAAAACCAAATTAAAAGTCACAAGGCAATCGGTCAAATTACAGTAAAAAAAAAATGGAGATTATTTAAATTTAAGCAAATAGTATGATGTCAAATGGGAAAATGCGTTGTAATTTATTCGAATCAAAACGGCTGTAAAAAGTTTTTGTAACTAATAAACAATAAAATGAATTAATTGTCAGTTAGTTGTTGCATTAAACCAAGGGGTTAGCAATCAATTAAATTATTGATACAAATAAAATAAAGAGAATACCAGTGCCGACAACAAATGTCTAATAATAATATAATATTATCAAACATTTATATAATATTTGGTTTAAATGAAATTATGTTGTTTGTGATAACGCATAAAAAACAAATCGGCATATTGACCCGATTTGACGAGAATGTAAAAAATCTAATGCATTAAATAAACGTTTTCGTCAAATTGATTCAATAAAATGGCGGATTTTGTTTACATTGCGATTATCCCAAACATCAAGAATCATTTAAACTTAAATTTTATTATAATATTGTACATTTATCGTCGGTGCTGAGCTTAATCTATCTTTTATCTTAAATTAATTAAATTGTTTTAATTATTAACTGTCGTTTTCATTTCGATTTTTGTTCTTCTCTGTAATTGTAATAATATGACCCGAATTATTGATTACAAAGTGTTTATTAAATTATATTTTTTATTAATTAGTTCATTTCATTCTCTATTCGTTTTTTTTTTTCATTTTATTTTGCTTTTATGAAACCGTTAAACCAGTCTAAGATCATATGGCGAATACGCATGCGCAAGATAGATAGAAGAATGAGATCGTTCAGTAATACGCCTTCTCACTGCGGTGTTCTTTAACTTTTTTTTTTTTTGCTTTTTGCCCATAATAATTAATATATTCGATCCAATGGAAAATAGAATCGAATGAATGCAAAGTTGAGTGAATAAAAGTAAGCCTTTATTAAATATTGTGAACGAAAAGAAATAAAATTGGTATAGAAGTAGCAGAGCTATCCAACCAATAGCTAAAATTATCTTTCATATGTAATTTTGTACCGTATTTTTTGAACGAATGAGATAGAAAAAAAATGGATGATGAAAATAATTAATTTCGTTGTTCCACAAACCGTTAAAAAAATAAAAAAATTTTGTTTCTTCTCCCAGACATACATTGATTCGTCGACAAAAAAATTGTACTCAGTTTCCTATTCGTGTGTTTGTGTATATGAACCCTTCTGGCAACGCAAAAATTGCACTTCAAATTAATGTAAAAATACGCCCGACCAGCAAATTTCCAACTGGATGCCATTTTTATTTTGATTTTAATCATCTGAATATGGTGATTTAATCAAAAAAACAAAAACAAAAAATTGAAAATGGCAAAATGGTTTAAATAACACAAAATGTCGTTTGTTCCCAGAGACATGAACAGATGATTAGAATTTTCCATTTAGAAATGTAATCAGAACTATACATTATTTTTGTAATTAATTCAAAGTGGCAATAAAATTCATCAGTTTGATGTCTGTCTTGAGTTTAAGAATAAAAAAATGTGCAATACAAATTCAACTAAACATAAAATTGAATATATTTAATCCATTGATTCGTTCGAATCATCAATCAATTACAAATAATGTAAACAATTGAATTTCCTCACTTAAAATCTCAAACAGTCTCTGGTTTGAGATGAAACGCCCCAGATAAAAATGGCTTTACAATCACAATAGCATTACAGCGAAAAAAAATACGTTTAAAATCAGACTTTGTCTCAACGAAACAACTTTTTGTTATTTTTTGTTCTTTTTTTTTCGTTCTGTTGTTATCGTTTCTGCTTCCTGCTACTGGTATTTTCAATATAATTTTCCATGCGATTTTGAACTTTTGTGCATATGCGTTATAACAAGAACAACATAGATGTTCAAAATTAACACAATTTGCTATTTGAATGTTTGGTTGATTGATTCAAGTGCATATCTTAGCATCAAGTTCGCGCGTCAATTGAAAAGAAGAAATAAAATTGCACTTGCATTTTGTTTGTTTTTTTTTATTGCATATACAACTTCAAATTGGCATATTTTCGGTATTTTTCAACATTTTGTGAACGTAAAACATTTCAAGGTGAATTGCATACAAAAAATATAGTGCCGCAAGTAAATTGTTTTGATGCGATACATCAATTTATAAATCAATTTGTTTGTTAACAATGTGTGGCCGAATATAATAAAAATCGGTAACGAAAATTCGAAAAATGGAAGGAGTGAGACCATAACGACTATCAGCATATATAAATGGTATGAATTAAATGTTATTTTATTTTGCCAACAATTTGATCGATGATTGTATTTAAAATCGATCGATGACGACCATGTTAATGAGCATGCTGTTGAGTGAATGATGTGTACATTTCGGTCTTTTTCTCTTTCCGTGTTTGTGTGTGTGTGTGTGGTGTGTGCGGTATGTGGTATATGAATGTTTCGGTCTTTTTGGAGCCATTTAGTATTTCATTTGATTTCGATTAATATGACTGAAAATCATTTCAATCTGTCTTTTCAATCCGTAAATGCGCATGAATATTAATCAAAAGAGAAAAAAAAAAAAAAACTGTCGAAACAATACCAAATCACAATCAAAATCAACAATTGTCTGATTCGAACCGATTAAAAATCACTATCTATGTATGATCTTTCTCTCATTCGGCGATGTTGTTCATTTCCCAAGACAATGGCGTTTCTAATTATTTTTTTTTTTTTTCTCTTCGTTTGTTTCGGTTTCGGTTTTTGGTTTTAAATTTTTAGTTGAAACAAATGTGATTGACGATTAAATCGATGAGATTGGTTGAAATTGATTGTAACCTCTAACGATGTGTTGTTGTTAGTTATTTTGTTTTTTCGCCGACCACCCGTATACGTGTCTGAATGTGTGCATATTTTCGATTTATCGCATTTTTATCAAATAGGATTTGTTTCTCGAAAAAAAAAAAAAAAAAAAAATACGAACATTGCGAGCCCATACACACGATTCACACATATCATATTGGAATGCTCATAAAAATATAGGTAAATAATCAACCGAAAAAAAAAAACCATGTTCAACATTTCATTTTTCTCTCTTTGCGCTCACTCACAGCCAGCACAATGACTGAGCTCTTTTCCAACAGTCCTGTTTCATCACGCCGATAAATGTTGTTCTATCTCTCTCATACTCTTACTCTGGATTTTTTTTTTCTTTTTACTTTTTTCATTTTCTCCTGATCGAATATACTATTAATTGTATTGTTATCAAACGAACGTCATGTCGAAAATATGAAAAACTCAGAAAATATCATATAAAAAAAAAAACGAGAGAAGAATTGAATGCCGAATGATGTCCAAAATATGTAAGAATAGGCAGCGGTCCACATTTAATTTTTTTTTTTTTTTTTTTCGATCAAACCTGCTGTCATTTTATCATGGTGGAACTCACATAGATTACAGGACAAATTATTCATATACCAGTCGATCGTCTATCAATTGATTGATACTGATAAATGCCGATTATAGTTGAAATCACCAGACAGTTGAAATATTTTTTTTTTCTTCTACATTTTATGTTTTTTCAATCGAAACAATCAAAACAGTTGTGTAATGGTCGAATTTTATGGATTTAAATAGATAGATCTTGTATTGATATTGAATGGTGATCGATTCACAGTACACATTTTATATTATTATTTTATAAACATCCCGGCGGAGCCACATTTCAAATCTATAACATTTCATGGAATTTTTTACGAGCCAAAACATTTGTTTAAATATAGAGCTGATCGTTTAACAGCTTGCATGATTCATGTTGAATTATTTTCGATGGAAATACTGATGGCAAAAATCAAAAACCCAATATTCAGTGAAAAGGGGAAAAATTGTTCAATGACCTTTGATAAATGCAAAGATCATGTCACATGAACTCAGAAATTTACTTTGCACTTTTACTTGAAAAAAAAGAAACATCGAAAATTGGTTAATTTGTTGGACCACCGACAATCAATACAATAAAATGCTTAAATACAATTACGATTACAATTTGTCTGAATCATATAGTAAAAATGACTATATTTTTTTTTACCAAAACATACCCGTCCAGACACTATTGTTTGAATTGTTTTCACTTTATTTCATGCAATGACGATTGTTTTTAATGCAACCACAACTTAAAATGAAATAACCATTCAACATGAACGTTCTGAGGGAAAAAGAAGTGCAAAGTGTTTTGTCGTGTGAGTTGTGTGTGTGTGTATATGTCTCGATGAACTAGCCCAAGCACAATACCGCCACATAATCATGATGACGAAAAATTGTTTCCTTTCATCATCATCATTGTAGTCGTCGTCATCATCATCATCATCATGATGACGTCGATATAATTTATTTTTCAATGGTAACATAATAATTTACCTATATTTTTTGGCATAGTTATTTTTCGTCGTTGTAAATTGTCTGCGTCTGCCTCGTGCGCATCAGATGATGTTTTTGTGCGTGAGCAATAAGAAGTGCGCTTTTTCATCAACCAAAAACGTGAGAGAATCAAGTGAATTTGTTTTTTTCTTTTCTTAGTTTCATCTTTTTTGTTGTTGTTGTTGTTATTTGACGCCATACAATTATACCGGCAAAACCAACAGTAACACATTGCTGATCATTTTGTTATTGTTGTGTTTTTTTTTTTCTTTTTGTTTCGTTTTCATCGTCTGAGCAATGAATCAGAGATTCATACACTTTTTTCTCCACTTAACAGTTACAATTTCAATGACCGTCGACTTTTATTTTTTTACAAAATCATTTTTCGACTACTAAAAACAAAAAATCTCTTGCTTAGTTTATAATACTTCCGATTCAAAATCGTATGGTTTGTGCTTTTTCATCATTTTTATGTGTGCATTGCACTGGTTATACGTCTCTTCCTGTCTTTGAGATGCGATGATTCAGAACTTATCCATAGTTTTTGACTTGTGCTCAGAATTGTGCTTCAATTACTCTTACTTTTCTCATTCTTTCTATCTTTTTCTGTTTCTGTTTTCCCATCGCAGTTGTTTGCTTCATTTTTGAAATGTCGTTTCTTTTCACACTCTTTGTTGACGAGTTTTCGAACGCAAAAATTGAAATGAACCACGTAACGGTGACAACGTAAAATTAACAATGAAATGGGAAAATTAGCGTGAAACGAAACCAAATTTATTAGTCAGTTCTTACCACCAAATACGCAAGTCAATGTGGTATATTCAGTTCGATGGCACGATGATTGAGCAGAGATTTGAATTTTCCGTACTTTACAGCCATTATAAGGTGTAATGTTGTCGATTATGGGACAAAAGCTCAACAAAGACATAATAGAAGAAAGAAAGAGAGAAAGAGAGACAGACAGAGAGAGAGAGAGAGAGAGAGAGAGAGAGAGAGAGAAACAAATGTAAACAAACAAATATCATTCGAAACAAGTATGCATAAAAATGCACTGAAATCTGACACATCTCAACAGGTTGAATTCAAATGATTTAAATGCCTTGATAACCGCCATTTTTTCTTCTTTAATGATTCAATTTCTTATATGTTTTCTGTTTGAGCGTCATTTAACAAATCGCCATTTGCGAAAACATTTTCGTATTTCGCTGAATAACGCAACTAAAACCATACATACAAAGGATATGGAACACAAAATGGATTCCAGTCAATTTATTATTTCGTTGGGCTGCGAATTATAAAAAAAAAAAAATTAAGATCGTGCGCATATTCGGCCATTAATCGATGTTTTGAACACACGGTCACACAGAGCAGAAAAAAAAAATCTTAATGAAAAAAATGAAGAAAAGAAATGAGATTCGATGAACATGCAACCGAGTCTCCATTATAAATTTTTATTTGGTTCGTTGTGTTTTTGTGCGCTTCGCATTTTTCATGTGTATCTCTTTCTATTTGGGTGTGTTTGAAGTGTATTAGATTATTATATATGCATGGTCTGCCTCCATCGACCATTTTTCATTTTATTCCAATTTAAATATTAATCAAGCATGTAACCATAAAATATATTTCACTGCCTTTTCTTTTTTATTTCGCTCATTCTGTCTGCTTTTTATATATTCTTTTTTTTCTTTCTACTTTATCATTACAATACAGAAATATGCGAGAGCGCATGGGGTCGCTCTCTTTTATTCTCTGAGCAGCTTCGCATATCGAAAATTGGTGATGGACTCTTGTCGAACGGAATAATTTATTTTAATTTAGATTTGACATTTTTAACGATTGCCGCACTTGATTAGATTTACCAATGTTGGTTGTGCTCTTCGTGGAGTGTATGTTTGTGTGTATGCTTATAATGGACGCATGCTCGAAAATTCGAATTTAAATAAATTGGTTTTTGTTTTAGACCGTATGCTGCGGACAATGTGTGGACGTTGATTTTCTATTGAAAGCAATTTATATTCAACACACACGCCAAACCATTCGTGTCTCACTCACTTCTCTTGCCGTTTTTTATTTTTTTCATTCCAATTAAACTTTCCCAGCACCAATCATGTTGAGCAATTTTTGATCATAAATCAAAATAAAGTTTCCAACGAGGGCCAAACAGTGAGAGAAAGAGAGAAAAAGGGAAAAAAAAAAAATAAATTATTGAATTTTTTTCTCAATGGCTTCCAGTTTCAGTTTTTTTTTTTTCACGATATCATTTTATGATGATGAATTTCATATTAATCAAAATGGTGAGCAAAATTATTCGATGAAATTATCGAAAGCGTTGAATATCTCATTTCAATTGAAAATTAATGAAAATTCGTTTGAAATGAAAAGAAAAAAAAAATTGGAAAAAAGTTTTAAAAATTCCATAAAAGAGGATTCATTCTAAAAACAAAGGAAATTTCGAAAAATTGATGAATAAACGAAGCTGTTTCAAGTAATTTCGAAGCGTCTTTCTCAAAACATCATTAACAATTGTGACTTGAAATGTTGTTGTTGAATGTTTTATGTTTGAATCTATCGATACAAGCATTTTACTATTATAATATGAATGATGCACACAAAAAATAAATAAATAAACTGAATAGTACTAAAGGTCAATCAAAATTCATTTGAATGAGCCAATAATCAAATGACATTTATAATATTTGTCCGAGAGATGAAACATTCAAGTCATCGTTGGCATAGTCCATCAGCATATGATGATGACTGAAAATGAATACGGAAATTTCAATAAGCAAGTGAATAATTCGATTCTATTTTCATATGGCCATAATGCACCTTCACATTATATGACGTGAGAATCTGACAGGGATTCCAACAGTCTCAAGTATTTGTCTGAACAATCTTATTCTGAGAATTAGAATTTTCATCCACCATTTCCAAAAAAAGAAAAAAAAAAATGTTTTCTTTAAACGCACTGCAATGCAATGTATATAATCAATACAATAACAATCAATGCAATAACAAATCAACAAGAGAGCATTTCATTGCACTGCAATGAAAATGAGTTGAATTTATATTTCTGAAGATATTTTCCTTCATTCTACTAATTCAGTTGTGTTTTTCTTCATGATTTTTTTTATTTTTTTTTTTTTTTCTTTTTTTTTGTTCATACTCTTTTCGTAGTTTTTTCCCTCCTTTCGTCATTCTTTGTTGAAGTGATGATAAAGCTATTATTTCACACTTCGTTTCATGATGGAAACGCGAAATTTACATATGCTTTTAAATTAAAACCAGAAAAAAAAGAAAGAATTGCGATTAGGCGTGCTACAACGGTTAATGCATGTTAACTTGCTTTTCTTTGCGATTTGGTCCGTTGCATTTGACTCAACGTGCTAAAACTTGGCACTTTCGAATAAGCAAAAAAAATAAAATGTAAAAAAAAAAACGAATAAACCACATTTAAATCAGGTGCATTTGAATCAGGTGCGAAATTATACATTTCAAAACGTTCTGATTGTTGGTTAAATATTCACGCAACCAGAAACGTTTCACTCATTTAACTTGATGGAATAGAAATGAAAGCATTGAAAGAAATCATTTGGGATTTTTCATATTGAATGTTCACAAGCGAGCATTGAATTTGAAGTATTTAATTACGAATGTAAAACTTGGTAAATGTTTGCAGCGCTTTGAGCTAATGCTCATTCAACTGGGTAGAAAATTGATAAGCACATAATTTCTTGGCTATTTACTCAATGATACTTGAACGAAAGACATATCAAGTTGATCACATTTAACAGTATTGATACGCATAGAACGCGCGCGATTCTAAGTGCAACGCATACACTTTGTGATGTATTCCTCTGTTTTCCTCTCTTTTTTTCCTCATCACTCTCTCTCTCTCTCTCTTCTATCTCTCTCTCTCTCTCTCTCTCTCTCTCTCTCTCTCTCTCTCTCTCTCTCTCTCTCTCTGTCTGTCTCACTCTACAGCCAAACTTAGCACGGCAAGCAAACATAATTTTCAGTTTGAACGTGAATCATCGAATTTGACACAATCCAATCCTTCCAGTTAGTTTTTTCTCTGCTTTGCATTCTGATTCTTGTTCTATATCGAACATCGAATCATTTTTGTTATTATCACCGTACGAATTTACTTTTCGTTCTATTGATTCTGTTGTCTCTTGAAAAGAATTTAAACCGTTTCAAGTGGTCGAAGAATCGATGTTGGCCACTTCAATTTGACACTAAATCGGCCAACATTTGTATATTCTCTCTGTGTCTTTTATTGTATTTTATGTTGTCTATTCAAGTGTTTACTTTAAGATCGACAAAAAAGCAAATTTACTTGTCACTTGTATGCATCATTTCCAAGTATGTGTACATTTACGACAGGTTGATAGATTTTCATATTTGTTTGTCAATCGCATGTCATACGATTCAACAAATTAAAAGGATGTGTGAACGAAACCAGTTTTTATTGTTTTTGTTTTGAAATTAAAAAAAAAAAAAAAAAAAAAAAAATTGTAGGAATTTCAATAAAAATCAAGCGATGAGAAAATGGGCGAAATTTTTTGGCCAGTAGATTCTTATGATGTAATAAGTGATCAACCATTTTTAGAAATCAATTGAATCGTCTTAAATATATAATGAAACATCTTTCATTGGATACAAGAAAATGTTACAAGAGATGTCATGAACTTGATTTCCAATAAAAAAAAAAAAAAACAAAATTCAATCGAATTGAATAAGCTCGATTGAAATGAATATATCAATAATCAAAATGGTATTCAATTCAAAATCAAATCAAATCGAATGAAATGACCACAGTTTTCAATGTCAGAATTCCAAAGATTAAAAATTGTCATAATCATCTTTGTGTATTGTACAAATACAGAGGGAGAGGGAGAGAGAGAGAGAGAAAAAAAGGGAAGAATTCGATGAAATCGAAATGAAGCTATCACATTAAAGCAATCCATTGTGATTGAATTTGAGCAACAAATTAAGCCGCAAGTTTGGAACTGTTTTTCTTCTTCTATCTCTCTCGAATTAGAACGTGTGAATAATATGCTCATTCAATGAAACCGAGACAAACTAATAATGCGATCCAAGCAACATAATCAGCATCATTACTCGGTTTCTCCGAACTCAATTCATTATTATGATTCGCTTTTTTTTTCCTCTTCTCACTTCTATTCGATGAACAATGCAATCACTTTTACAATGCTTACTGATCCCAGGCAATGAACAGAATGAAATTAAGATAGAGAGAATGATGACGAAAAATGGTGCATGTGCTTAATTTTTAGATTTGGCCATGCAATACGTTGATTGTCATGAAAATCACATATGAATACCCTTTGTGCATATTGGAAAATCGTTATACACAACTCTCCTGCTATTCTAATAGCAAACAAATGGATTTATTTGTTGTATTATCCAATTGACTTCTTTTTCTATCCCGTTCCTACTTACTCACGTTCTCTCTTACACTCCCAGGTTTCTATTTAAAACTCTTGTGGAAGTCGCCTTTTGAAATTCCAGGTGTTGACGAGCAAAAAAAAAAAAAGAAGAAAAAATAAAAATGAAAAATACACATTCTCTATATTCATGAATACAGAATGAAGACGAGCATTCAGTGACATTTCAAAAGCCCGTCTCCATCTCTATAATTTTTTTATTTCTCTATTTCTGTCTTGTATTTATATCCTTTTCTCAACATAACTATAAATGAATATTTTTGAACAGAAGCTACTGAAATGCTGTTGGTTTTTCCACTTCGAGCCCATTTGGAAATTGCTCACATTTAAAATACCTTCGTACAATTGAATGCGACAAAGGGAAATAAAATGCTTTATAAATTCAAGAGAGAGTGAGATGGGCAACAAAATAGACATTAAGAGGGAGAAAGAAAGTAGAAAAAAAAAGTCATATTTCAAATGACGTATGCACAATTTTCGGTTGATCGTGCATTAGACGGGGTTTTTGTTGTAGTCATTCGTTGATTTTTGCTTTGTATATTTTATGTCATTTGTCAATTTTTCATTTGCAAGCATTGTGATTTCTCATTTAGCGTCACAATTTTTCTTTTTTTTTATATTCCACTCTTTCATTCGATTTATCTCTTCTCTCTCTCTCTCTATCTCTCTCTTTCTCTCTCTCTCTCTCTCTCTCTCTCTCTCTCTCTCTCTCTCTCTCTCTCTCTCTCTCTCTCTCTCTCTCTCTCTTCCTCGATTTCCATGCATACTTTTCATCAAAAGAGTAAAAGAATGGCGATATATTGTTCTGTGTGCGTTTATGTCTCAATTTATGCTGCTTTTGTTGTTATCATCTAAAGATGCAAAAAGAAAAATGGCTGCAAACTGATCGAACAGAAAACTTTGATTTTGTTATTTGACTTTGGCTCAGTAACTTTGAATTTTATCGGAATAAACCAAATAGAGTGCTTCATATCGGTTATATCATTTCATATTTCACGCATATGGCGCATTTCAAATGGATTTTTGTCACTTTTCAAGATATAGGCAATACAGAAGAAGCAAGATGAAAAACCAAAGAAAATGATGGAGAAAAAAAAAAAGAAAATCGCAATCAAGCTACTTGGCACTGGCATTGCTGATAATAAATGATAAGATCCTTTAAACCGCATATCCTTATCCATTAATCCTGAAATCATTCAACCATATTTATCTGGCCCGTTGTTGTTTGCATTTGCTATGTATGAACAACGTAAAATAGTAAATGGCATCCATATGATGATGGAATATAACAATTCAAGCCCGTCTAACCTCTTATCGAATGAATAAAGGGAAGAAGAAAAACAACAACAACAACAACAACAACAACAATAATAACCATCCTTGCGACACATTCGCTGGCACAAGAAAAATGGTTTTCGTAAGCAATTTGAATGAGTAATGGTGAAAACTGAATGAACAGCAGGCGCGCTCAACATCAATAAATTTTCTCGTTTTTGCGCTAATAGATTTCTTGTTCATTCTTTTGGGGGGCCCCATTATTCTAATGAAAGTATATTTTCTACATGCAAACATTTGGCGCTTGGTTTGAACCGTGCGCACCCATTGTGTATGCCATCTTCCTTTGGTGCTACGTTCTTCTGGTTTTTTTTTTTTTGTTTTTTTTTTCTTCATTTTTATTTTTGGTTCGTTGGTTGGGTGTTGGCAACCACATCATTTTATATACCGTGTGAATTGTGCGAATGATTGCACAGAGTGAAAGAGAGTGAAAATACAAAATCAATTGTACAATTTAATGTTTGCTGTTCTCTTTCATCATTCTGTGTATCATTTGTAGATTTTGAGCATAGGGAGAAAAAAAAAACCAACTAATATTAAGGGATGTTTCAAAAAACGGAAATGCTTTCATGCGAACGAATGCTTCCAATTCGTGCAAATATGCGATTATATAATGTATGCATTGGATTTTACAACAGACTCGTTTAAATTGATACGCTATATTCTATGGAAATCGGTTGCTAAGCTACCAATCTACATGATCTTCATGTGACTGCGTTTTTTTTTTTTTGTTCGTTTGATGGCCAATGAAAGAAAGAAAAAAATAACGAACATTCGTTGATGTAACACGCATTCGTTAACGTTGAAAGAAAAAAAAATTCAATTTAGCAAATGAATATTAAATGTTATCGCCTGCTGCGCCACTGACATTTCATTTTCATTGATTTCAATTCAATACTTTTGTTATTATTTATGTATGTGCTTTTATATGTTAAATATCGCTTTGACATTTAATATATTCACTATGCTTGGAAATTTTTAATCGAAATGTTTGAAAGCACGCAATCTTACCGAACAGTGAAATTCAAGTAAAAAAACAGTTCGATTGAGCCATTTTTTGTTGTTGTTTTCGTCATCATTGCTTTAAGCAAAAAGGATTCACTTGCATTGGCTTACCTAATCAAACCATTTTTTTTTCTCTCAATTCTACACGTTTTCTGTGAAACGTTCACATTCCAATCGACCTGTTTCTCCATTTGGTTGCCAAGGGAAATTGATGCAAAATGTTGAAAAATGCTTACGGTTGATTCTCTTTCTTTTTTTTTTTTATTTCTGTTACCTTTCAAACAAATGATAAGTTTGCTACATTTTTGTATGTCAAACTCCATTTCAATTGCATGAATTTGGCTCATTTTACCCAGTACAATGCAAGTCAATTTATGCTATGTACTAGCGCATAAAATGTAAACCATGCCCATTTACGTGTTTGAAATGGTTTCGACGTTTGCGCATATGTTGCTTTAGTATACTATGCAGACAGCATACAAGCGTATACACACATACATATATGTCTCCAGAGAAGAGAAGAAGAAAAAAAAATGAACAAGAGAAATAAAAACAGTACATGAAGCTGCATCGCGTTGAAGCTTCCCTCAGTGCCATGCTACATATCGATTCATATGGCATGCATAGCATTCACCACTCTCTGTAATTCTCTCTTTCTCCCCTTTTTTGTTTGCCATCTCTTTCGCCATCTATGTACATGCTTAACATATAACATATATAAGCATTGTTTGAACAACCAAAACTCCGCCCATTTTCATTCTTTTTGCTTTTACAAATGCGTTCCGCATACAAATGTATAAGCATACAAACGCCATGAATACATAAATGATCCGGTACTCATACATTTAGCCCACTTGATTTATCTTCTTTTAGGCTCATTCTCGACGATATTTTTTTTCATTCGTGTATCACACTCGTTCGGTTACGTTTCAACTAAGGCTATATCGAACATTTTCATGGTGCTGATCAAAACAAAGCAAAAAAAAAAAGTTTTCTTGTGCATTCAACAACGTTCTTATTTGCGAGATTCAATGAAATGTGTGGTTTATTTGAAGAATTTTTGATGTAGAAATTTTTTTTTTAGCAAAAATTGAGAATCAACTAAAAACAAAAATTTGTGCTTGTACAGAATAGTTTGATTGGGAAAATTTCTTTAAGAATACTTATTGGGATAGAGATTTTCATCAGATAAAGAAAAAATAACGTGAATCAAGAAATGTACATTTGAGCTAAAGAAAAATCAGTGTATTTTGAAAAGAAAAATTTGAAGAAAAAAAAAAAAAAAACACAAAACAAAATTCATGCAGAACTTTGTGTGCAAGTGAATTTTCAGCAAAATCGTATATATTTCTCTAATTGGATTATTATTGCATGTCTCAAAGGATTACGATCACAATTTGAAGTAAGTGTATAAACTCTCAAAAAAATGTCTCATTTGCATGAAAACCGATAGATTTTTATGAATGCTATTCAAGCAATCTTGATTTTTGAAAAAATCGCATTTTGACAAATTTTCTGTTTGAAAAATTCGCTTTTTGGAGCAAATTAATTAAAAAATTTGTTCTCAAATTCGATCAAATAATCGAAAATATTATTTATCTTATTGTAAAAACAAAACATCTGCATCCATTGCATTGAATAGTCATAGTTTTTGCTTAAGCTGTATCAATTTTCGAAAGTGAGCATAAAATTTTTCTAATTTACACACAATATTAAGCATCATTTGTTGAGTGAGTGTTGAAAAAAAAAAGCAGACATAGAAATGCGGAAAATGGTAATTTGCCGATATCATACTTAAACTAAGCAATTATTTGTTATACACACCCAATTTGAAAATAAACCGTTGATTCAACCATCCAGAATACAAAACAGTACGAAAAGAAAACACTTTTTGATCGAAAGACTACAATTGGCTCATTCATTTCAAGCCAATAATCATTAATTTACAAAGATTTTTTTCTGCACACATCGTTGCGATAGAAAACAACGGCTGTAAATAAAACGGCTGAATGCGAGAGTGAAAGAGAATGATAAAAAAGAGAGAGAGGGGAGAGAGAGAGAGAGAGAGAGAGAGAGAGCAAAAAAAAAAGAAGAATAAAAACGGCAAACGCTGTGCTCTGTGAATCGTATATAACAAGCAAACAATTTACCGAACAATAATCACTTTTGTGAAATTCATTGTGAAAATTTTCAATTAGTTGAAATTTTCGCCCTAATTATATATAATCGGCCATGTGGTGTGGCATACGATTTGGTTTTTTTTTTCTTTTTTCTTCATTAAAAAACCATGCCATCGCCACCGCCGCCAACAGATAGATTCAAAATATAAGCGAAAGAGAATAAAAAACGAAACAGACCGAAATCGATGCGTATTTGCTTAATCGTCAACCAAAAATTCCAAATTGAAAATAAGAACAACGACATCGAAAATGATGCGAATAAAAAGAGTACCGCCTGGCATATAATTTCGTAAACAATTACACTTTTTTTTCTCGTTCATCTCACCAATCAATGCAATAGTGATGCGAAAATTGGACTCAGTCAAAGAGAAAATCAACACAATCGCACCCAATCACACACAGAACAGAGACAATAATTTTTTTTCCTTCGTTTTTTTTTCTAGTTATTCTGTGCGATTTATGTTTTTCTCTCTTGTTTGTTTAATTAAAAGAGACGAGACGTGAAAAAAACACGTGCACGACATGAAGTTTTGTGGCCAATTTACGCGATTTTTTCGGAATATTCGTTATTGTTTATTTACATTTTGGTCATGCACTTCAATCAGTTCACGTAATTGAATTTGAATTATTTCAACGCTGTGGCATGGCGTGGATTGTTGTTCTTTTTTTTTTTTTTTGTTGTTGCTCTCGCGAAAAACACGGTCAACAGCCTAAGTGTCAAGTAACTGAGAAAAAGAGAACAAAAATAAAAAATAAAAATAATAATAATCAAGTCAAATTCAATCATTGCCAACAATTTTACGAAGGTTAAAACGCATCGCAAACGATGTTTTTTTTCTTTTTTTTTTGTTTCTTTATTTAAAATATCAAATCATTTTTCTACTCGATGAAATTCAAAACGCAACAATCTTTATCTATATTACATCACGTGTAGCCTTCCTATTCTAATTCTTTTTCGTTTTCTTAAACTTCATCGATTCAATTAAAATGGTTCATGCAATGAAATCCACAATTAAGCGGAAACAGAAAACGTACCGAAAATAATAATACTTGTTTAAATATTATTTACTATTGCACATTTTTTTCTTGTTCTTCTTTCTTAGTTTTGGATGTTAGCACGAGCGTTTAACATTTGCCGTGAAATAAATTAAATTTTTATTTTAATGTTGAATTTCAATTTCTAATATTTCTATTCTTTTCATGCTTATCATTGTGTCCAATATGAAACGGTTACCGTTGAGAATTTTCGTTATTTCGTCTTCTTCTTTTTTTTTTTATTTTCAAATATTGAAGAAGAAAAAAAAAATGCTGTTTAGTCAAAATAGAATTTAGTTGTGGTCATCATCGATACCGAGACATCAAAACATTGTTTGCTAAACAAATAGACAGTCTTGGGACCAATTTCATGTATATGTATACTAATCAATTATTTACTGCTATAATTCGGAATATCTATCACAAATTGGTTTTATACAGTTTTGAAATGTTTGCCTTTGAAATTAAGGCTTATGATGGATTTGTGTGGCTGCTTTCATATTTTTTTTTTTTTTTCGGAATTTTGCCGGGAAAAATATGAGCTTTATTAAAAATTACTGGTAGTGAGAATGAGAAAGGAAAAGAAATGTATACATGGCCCAATCAATCAATATATTTACATTGAAATTAGTCAAAATATTATTGAATCCATTTTTTTTTGCCTACAGTGGCGTCAATTCAGCCAAGTGGTCTTGATTTCGGCCATTTTATTATTCCATCGTTTACCGATATGCATACTTATTTCCAGTAGTTCAATTGAAATCCCCTCGAGTAAATAACAAAAAAAAAAGGAAAAAAAAAAAAACGTAAACTTTCATGAAATGACCTAAACCCAAATAAATATTTCAATAAAAGGAATCAGACAAAAATTTATTTTTCTCTCGAAACATCTTTATTCCCCATGGAATCATAACAACAATAAAAATGAATTTCAATGGCTAAACTTTAACTCTAAACTGTACCATTTTAGACGAAGCAATATTCTTTTGTTGCCGACGGATTTTCCATGAAAATACATACACCAATGTTGAATATAAAGCAAATATCTTTATTTGCCATTGTATTTCATTTTACTTGAATGCTTCAAATATGATTTACAATATGTTTTGATTTTTAATAAATCATAACGAATAATTAATCTATTTGAATTGATACATTGAGGAAAAAAGAATTTCATAGAAATTATACTGAGTTTATAAACTCCGAATAAAATGGCCGAAAATAAAAGTATGAAAAACTAAGTCATTTATCATAAATGAAAATCGTTGAAAAAAAAAATACACATCAGTCTGGATGCATTTGGCTTCCATGTTACAAAGTGAAAGGTGAATGCGATCAGTTTTGAAAATTAGCAAAAAAAAAAAAAAAATGAAACAAAAACAAAATGCATCTTGTTATTCTATTCTAAGTCAGATCACAATTTACTGCCCGTGCAATTTCTGTACTATGAATGCACAAAAGCGAAACGAAAACGAGTAGGAGATGAAGCAATGAGAGAAAGAAATGTGCGTATAAAAAGTGCAATGTAATTGTGGAATAATTTATAATTTTCTTCTTTTTTTTTCTCGAAATAATGGTGATGAAGAATAGAAGAAGCATGCAAATACGACAGTTTGAATGCATACCGGTGATTTGAAATGGTCATTGGTATTTCCTTAGTTTAACGGAACGATGAAAGAAATGCAAAGCTCTTTATGTAGCCGACGATTTTTCTCTTGAGACTCTCTGTTTTCTCTTTCGCCCTTCCTCTTGCACTCAGTCTTTAATATGCTGTTTTTCATTTCGGTGATTGTTGGTGATGTTTGCGATCATTCCTTTCATTTCTTGTTCTTTGATCAAATTTACCAGTGAAAATGGATTAAAAAGCCATTGATTGTTTGCGTACATTGTAGTATACTATAACATCAAAGTATATTTTAATCGTACAATAACTGCATCAACGACACCACTCAAATGTATTTTGCACAGATTGACGAATAAGACACCGAAACACAAGACACCCAGCAAAATCAATTTCAGTCTCAATATGTTAATATTTTTTTTTTTTCAATTTTTTTCTTCTTTCTTTTAAATCTTAATGTTTTACCGATTAATTTAAACATGTTTCATGTTGTTCGTCTACATCAGATTACACAAGTGTGGATAAGTTCACTCCATTAGTCGTATGTGTTGGATTTCATTTTTTTTTTTTATCTCTTTTGATGCCATCAACATGTCAAAAAGCGTCAACTTTACCCATCGCATATTTACAAGTGTGTCGTTGTACCGTTCGAATGAAACTCAATTTTGAACATTTTTTTTTTTTTTTCTTCAAAGAAACGGCAATGAGAATAAAAACATGAAGAAAAAAAAAAACATCAACTTAAGATGAGTGAGACAAAGAGATAGAGAGAGAGGGAGAGAAAGAAGAAATCAAAAGAAAATACACACTGTCTTGCTTGACGACTATTTGAGATATTCGACTTTTAAAATCAGCAATCTTGATCGCGAGAGATCACAATCAAAGTCAGAGTCGTGTCTTGTCTCAACAGCTTGGATATCAAGTTGACGAGCAACAAAACGAAATGCATTTCTTTTGAATTGAACAACAAAACATCAATAATCGTATTGCTCACAAACACTGACATGCCGCCAGCACACCTCAAAGTGTATTTCAATTCATCTGACGCTTTTGTTCTGCACTTGTTATTTTTCTGCTTTTCGCCCTGTCTGTATGTGTATTTCTCTCTTACTCTCTCTCACCCCCTCTCTCTCTCTCTCTCTCTCTCTCTCTCTCTCTCTCTCTCTCTCTCTCTCTCTCTTTCTCTCTTTCTCTCTCTTTCTCTTTCTCTCCATCTTTTTTATTCCTCGTAGCTATAGTCATACCTCCTATCATAACAGATTTAAGTACAATCACTCTTTTGATTTGCACCTTTTCTCTTCTAACCATTCTCTTTTCATTTCGTCTGTGCATTGGCTTGTAAATGTGGTTGTAGTCAATAGTGAGATCTTTTAGTTAGCAATTTTTCCCCGTAAATCTTCAATGAATTTTGTTTTAGCCACATTGTGCAAAAAAATACAACAGATAAAAGAGACTGCATACCGTACCGAAATGAATTTGAAAAAAGAAAAAAAAAAAACTGCAAACAAAATGCAAATTAATGATAAAAACGACGTGTGTAATGGTTTCATGCTTGGTTTTCCGTGTACAATACCTTGTGTGATTGACCGACTGCTGGCTATTGTGGTTGGAGACATGCGTGCAAAAAACAAAATGCATACAATGCATTTATTCTCTGTCTTTCTATCACTTTGTAGCTTTTCGAAAGGGTTGAACATGACTAACGATCATGAAATGTGTATGTTCTTTCAAAAGAACCGAAGTCGGTTTTCTTGAACATTTTCCAATGGTTTTTGATTGCAACAACAACACAAAGAAATGAATTTGCTTCATTGAATACTCACATGATGGAATGCTTTTATCAGCGAATGCATTATTGATATTCTCGATTGAAGAGTTTTAAAAAGAAGAGAGTGAGAGAACTTTCCAACTTTTCTTCGCGTTCACGTCCCGTTTGATCGTTTCTTTTTATTCATTTAAAGTTTCGGCTTTTTTTTTCTTCAGCATACGCCCGAACGCCACACAATAACACATCAAGCCATTAAATCATTTCGTGTTTCAATATTCACATTTTGACGGTTTTTATTCTGTATATATTTATTTATTTTTTTTTTTTTTCTTTTTGTTCTTTTTCATCTTCGTTTTCTTAAATTCATTCGTTATTTCAGTTCAATTATTTCCATTTCACGTTTTCAATTTTTAATTTGTTTCGTTTTTGTGTTAATACAAATTCAAGAATGCAAACATATAAAATGATGTACATGCGTGGCGCAGCAATGGCGTCGGCGACGCCAAGAATGCACTAAAAATTAAATACATACACACTCACATACACACACGCGCGCACAAACATGGTAAAGAAACATTGAAAACATAAGAAAATAAAAAAAAAAACACGAAAATGTCAATAAAACATCAAACGAAGAAAGAATTCTTCAACGGACGCCAATGATTGAAATAATTTTTAATGTAAAAATGTCGAATCGATTCTTCAAAATTTGGTTCAATGTTTTCTTCTAAAATATCAGCGTTTATTGTACGTCAAACATTGTTTATATTCAAATAAGTGTTGGTTTACAGTCATTTATTGCATTTCATTTGACCATTCACACCGGTATCATTTGATGCACATTGATTTTGTCACCATTTTTCTCACCATTTTTCTCACCATTTTTCTCACCATTTTTCTCACCATTTCTCTCATAAAAAATCCTTATGAATATTCTCTATTTTATAAAAATATTCGAAATGAAAAAAAAAAAAAACAAATATGAAATTGTCATGATCTAAATGCATTGTGACCTTGTTATCGATTTCATAATTCAACCAAAATACTGAATGAAATGAAATCGACTTGCAAAAATAGATTTGCCAGTAATCATTTGAAAAGTTTATTGCATTGTCACCTGTTTAGCGTAAGTTTGTGGCTAATTGAATCAATGGGTGAAAGAAGAAGAAGAAGAAAAAGAATCAAAAGGAAAAAGTACGAAAAAAAGCATCACAATTCCATGATTTAAGATAGTAGCCAGGAATGGAACTTTCAATACGTTCATTGTCCAATATTTGAGAATCGAGAGTATAAAATATGTGTCATGTCATCATTATAATTCTATATTCCCGATGAAACTACAATTTTTACTATCAAAATGAATGATTTCAAACTCGAATAGATACGCTCTTGAATGTTTTTTTCATAAATTTTATGACAATTCACTTTTGCTGGAGCAACAATTCACGCAATTGCATAAATCACTTGAAATGATTATATTTTTTTTGTTTTTCTCGCTGTTTCAATGTGTTGGTCAATTTGAAAAGTTCATTGCTCGATTTAAAACATCAAAATAGTCCAGACAAACAAATATATCACTTATTCTTAGTTTGGTGGTTTTGCTTTTTTGTTTTTTTTTTTTTTTTTATTGTTGTGATTCTTCTTTAAAGAATCATATCAATTGAGAGAATTTCACTGTAGTCACGATGGTAGTATAAATTCGTAATGACGTAGCTAAAATGCAGACAACACCTAATATACGCCAGCTACAAACAATCATGAGTAGTATCATTACTCAATAGAATTACAAAGTAAAATTAAGCGACAATGATGACGATGACGATTAACACCGTTTTAGATATAAATAATATGACCAAACATGCACAATTCGCCCATTTGATAAAATAAAGCCGATTTACATTTAGAAATAGTCATTTGCGAGCGAAAAAATAAAAAAAACCTCACAAAGAATCACAATCAAACCAAAAATCGGTCAATCGAACTAACGAATTAAGATCTCAATCATTGTATTTCAAAAGTTCAAATCGATTAGAAAATGTTAAATACGAAAATGGCCGATTTTTTTTTTTGAACATGACGACGGGCGTTGTTTTATTTGCACCCATTTCAAATCCACAATTTCGAAAATTTACTGGATTTTTTTCGTCTGTTTGACATTTAGTTGTGTGTTTTCGTGGGTTGAATTCATCTTATGTAAATGTATCAATAATTGTTTATTTTTTTATTTTTGTTGTTGCTCCGTGTGGTTCGTGTTTTTTTTCTTATTTAATTGTAATTTTTTGTTATTGTTGTCGGTGTGAAGAGTGAATACACTCCTGTCTAACTGAATTTGAACATTTGTTTGCATAATGAAAAGGAAATAATGTTGAACGTAAATTGCCTAGAAAATATATCGACGATATATAATTGGAAAAATGGTGTCTGGCCATATGGAAAAGGAAAGGGGCTCAACATCACCAGTGGCTGATCGCATTCGATATCAAATCGAACAAACTTTAATAAATATGTACACGGTTGGGTGTGCATTCATTATTGTTCATTTGAACTTTTTCGATGATAGTTAGTAATTTTGTTTCACCTTTTCAAATTGTACACGTTTCTATGCACACACTTCAAAAGCAAACAAACAGTTGCGACCGTGTGATTATCGTTTTGAACTTTGGTATTGCGACCATTTGCCAATAATAAAACCGAAAAACACAAACACACACAAACACAACCGAAACAAATTCTCGTTTACATAAACAAATCGGACAATACAATTTCCGCTTTTGATGTCTTTTTTCGTCTTAATATTTTGTACGTTGCACATAGAAATAGAATGGATAAAAATTTCCGACCAAAATAAGGAAGTAACACTTATATGTCCAATTGTTCCAACTAATGTAAGTTAAAGAATACGTGCTTTAGTATGGAAACTTGCCTTACGCATTTCACCGGGTTTTTCCCATAAACAATAGAAATGTGTCAAATGTTTATATTTGCATCACATCTGGGAAGCTTAAATAAATATTTTCGTTTTAAGTATTAAGATCGAACATTAAAATCCTTAAGCTTGGAATTTTCATCGCCTTATCTTAATGGTTTGTCAATGCCTTTTCAACACCATGTTATTCTTTCGTTACACATTTTACGAATATTACATTTTTTTTCCTTCATTTTCTGTTTATTTTTCAGCTTAGGCTAAAAAAGTGGTTCAAATTCAATGTCAACTAAATAAATACTTGAACATTTTTAGTTGACTTTTTCATTTTTTTTTTTTTTTTTTTTTTTTTTCATTTTGTTTTTGTTCTTTTCAACCGAACATGCTGAGAACTTTCAATTAGAAACTATTTGGCCTTCTTCACTCACAAGTGATTGATCATCACTCTCTGATCAATTCATTTTTCTGTCCAATTTCATTTTGACTCAATAAAACGAAAAAGAAAAATATTCTTTATGATAAATCGGTGAGAATGGGAACCTTTACTCTAAAATTTAGGACATATTATCATTTTTGATCGTGATATTTGCTCAATTTAATTTGCCAAACCAATTCTCATACAAGATGAATGTTTTTTCTTCATTATTTCATATCATATTAAATTGATGTTTTATTTCTCTTTTTTTTTTAGGTGAATACATTCAGTTACCGTCGCAATTTGAAGAAATTTTACATGATGTTTTACAATTGGCCAATCTTGGGAATGAAAACGATCAAATTGTAAGTAAAACTGAGTTTTTTCTTATGAAAAAAAAAAATAAAAAAATAAAAACAGACAATTTTTGGTCAATTCAAAATCAATAAAAACATTTTGTTTATATTATTTTAGGATGAAATTTTAGCCGAAAATCATAAGCCAAGTGATTATTCGAACGAAAACGTTGAATCAAATAGTGTAACAGCTAGTGCGAGTACATCAACATCAACATCAACAGCAAATCAATTTGATCCAAATTTTACATTTTCAACAAATAAATTAAACGAAAAAGACAATAAGGAAACCGATCAAAGTGAATTGCCGCTATTATTAGATCCTCCATTAACTGAGGAAGAAATATCAGCCGATTTAAGCGCAATAATTAATGAAGCAAGCGATCTTGATATTGAAATGATGATTCAATCAGCTGTTCCATTTCAACATCCTCGTCCGGTGGGTCAAAATTATGGCCATGGAAATGCAAATATGTACCATCGACCACAATCCTATCATCCACATCATCAGGTAAATACACATTTTTTACGGTTTTGACTCTCGAAAAAAAAAAAAAATTTCTTGAGAGAGAAAAAAAAAGTCAAACACAATTTCCATGAAATCTAATTGTTGCGCAAATAGATTGGTTTTTCATCAGAAATGTTTTATAATTCCGTGTAAAAAGGAGCAAAAACATTGCTCAAGAATAGGATTTTCAGATTTTGTAGTGGCCCTTGAATGTGTCCAGCTGCATAACGATATATATATATTTGTGATTATTGTGTCAACAAATCACAAGTGACATGTTTCGAAGAGTGTGAGAGAGGTGGAAAGTGGTATTTCTGACAAAATCCACTTGATGTACTTCAACGAACACTTTTCCATTCAATACCTACCACAAAAGGCGCACAGCAAATAAACATGAGAAATAAAACCAAGACTTCAAGTCAGGGGAGAAAAAACAACGACTGACATGATGGAATACTGGTTGGACAAAGGGGCCCAAAGACAACATTGACGACAACGATACAATAAGAAAAAAAAAATAAACCAAAATTTGACTAATTTCTGAACCAGAAGGTATTGACATATTTTTGTCGCTTATTCAATCAATTATTCGAAGGCTACACTATCTTCGATCAAAAAAATATTCAAAGACCTACACGAAATTACAAATTATTCTTTTTTATTGTTGATGTTGTCAAATTGATGAGATTACAGACCTGATTTGTTTTCAGACGATCGATTTGAACATTGAACGCATTAGAAATGCAATGGAAATGCAGATGGTGCGGACGAAAACGGGCAATCAATGTAATCTAATCAGCAACTTGTTTCATGTTCTTTGTCGTTGTAAATGTCTGTGTACCGTTTAATTCGTGATTCCGGCATAGTTTTTTTTCTTCAATTTGTTACTTCATTGCTGTTGCTGTTGCTGCTGCTGCTGATGTTTTTATAGGCTGTATTCATTCGAAATGTTTCATTCCATTAATTTTTCGATCGATTGCTTGCTACCTGTGTGCGCACTCACAACCAACACCCAATTTTATCTTTGCTACTCCGAGTTAACTAATTTCATCTTTTTTTTATTTCTTTCACCATCCTTCGAATTGCATTCTTTTCGAAAACACTTTCGGTGTCAACCCATCGAGATAGAATGAAATGATAGAGAGAAGAGCACTGAAGGAACTAAGAAGAAAAATAGAAACAACAAGAGCAATAAAAACAAACGGGCCACTAATAACAATGCAATCGGTGCCTGGGCCTGTGGTTTTTTTTTCTATTCTTTTCTTTCTCTCTCTCTCTCTCCCTCCCTCTCTCACTAGCTGGATAAAACCGAAGTGGTGCAGGTACAAAATTTTTAGTTACTGTAACCACAGGTAGCCATAACTTTTGCGGCCGAATAGAATAAACACATTTCTAAACAAGTTGCTACAACACAAAAACGCAACAACAATAAAGAAAAAGTGCGTCTTTTTTTATTCTCTCATTAGTTTTTCTCCTTTCCATTTTGCCTTGCATTCACCAATTACGGAATTATCGATAATTTTTTTTTCTTTACTTTCTTCACGTCTCTCTTCACTTTGGTGTTTTTTCTTCTTCTTCTTCTTGTTTTTATTTTAGCTACTTGGAAAAGTGTCTGAGAGTCGTATTTTCTATCGAACAATCGACCGATCGATTGATTAAACGAATTTAATAGAACACCATCCAAGTGGGATCGAAATTCCGTTGGTATTTTTATAATTATCCTTGCGGCTGATATGCAATCAAGTGCGCGTTAAAGTCTCACAAGAAAATCGCTTTTCTTTTGAAAATAATTAACTAATCCGTATCCCGTTGTCAATACTTTGTTTCTTTTATTTTCGCCTATGAGAAATGGATGTTTTTTTTATTTTTCAACTTGCTGAGCCTTCGGAAACCACTGTGGCATTAGAAAGAAAAATGTTGAAATACAGTGAGTGTTCCGTTCATGAAAATTGGATTACATAGGCTTAAGACCAACTCAAGTCGAATTCATTCGCTTTAATTGCATATAAGGCAGTTACCAGAATTTTTCGTGCGTACGACCAGCAGGATTCTCGTTGGTTCAAATGAAATTGAGTCATTTCATGTTAACAACATACCAATGACGCCATTTTCTTTTTTTAATACCCGTTTCCTTCGCCACAATGTGGACATGGATGTGTTTTTTTCCATTTTTTTTTTCATTTTCTATGAGCAGCGAAGAGTTATTTATTGAGTACGTCATTTGCCAATGAACGCGCAGATGTTATTTCATTGTTTGCGAGCAGTTCATTTTGATGAACCGAAATCGATTTTTTTCTTTATGTTTTTTCTTTTTTTTCCAAAATGCAAGACACACATCTTTAGCAAGCAAACACATTTCGAAGGTTTTTTTTTCTCTACAATTCGAACATATGATACATTTTAATCAGCTGAATATTGAAAATTCATTTTAATCGGCGGTTTCTATGAGCATCGAACCTATTTCAGAACCTTTTCGTCGATTTTAAACAACTGTCACAACAACAATACCAACTAAGTAAATAGCAATTGTTTTTTTGTCCATTGTTTTGAACAATTTTTCCCATTGCAATCGTCAACAGCAGCAGCAGCAGCAGCAGCAACGACGGTGGCAGTCGACACGTCTGACTGATTTCTATGCATAACATATTAATGTTACTATGAAATTTGAGCGAATGACCAAAACAACAGCAACAACAATAACAATAAAAAACGAGCACAAGACCAACACACATCATACTTGTGTTTTTGGAAAAATAATTTATGTTTTAACATTTAATGATTACACTAGTTTTTGGTTTTTTTTTTTTTTTTTGGTTTGTTTGGAATCGAACAAACGGTTCGAACATGGTTCAGAAAATTTTCGCTTTGCCACGGAAATATGGTAAATTTTGCGTTTTGACGGTATTGTAAGTGTTATTCTATTATTTTGAAAATGAAAAACAAAGCAAAAAATGTACAACAACATGACGAACATATGGATATGGAGATCTTTATATCGATTATGTTGTACTATTTCTGGTTTTTTTTTCGTTTTATTTTTGAATACTCATCCAATTGTGAAAATGTTAACTGCGTAGAAATGTTCCATCAATAGAGTTACAGTTTGAATGATCGATAATGATCTTATATAATAGCAATCAGATGATCGAAAAGACAAAAGTTATTTATTTCGTAGCCTTTTGGATTTTCTATATTGCTAGTGAGAGAGGAAAAAAAAAAAAATGTCGATCGATGAAAATGCTCCGGAAATTGATTGATCCGATGAGAGCTGATGAATTCAAATAGAGAGTGATGAGAAAAAGAGAAAAAAAAAAGAAAAGAAAAGAAAAGAAGTGTTGTTGTTGTATAGTTTTTTCGCCCTTTGGCCATTCCAAGAAAGCAATTAAAAGACATCTTTTTGTTCTTTTGACTTTTAAATTTCAAGTCAATCGCATAATAAAAGTTATTATTGCGTTTAATAAGGGTAATTTGTTGAGAGATATAGGTATATTAAATGCCTCGAGAAATTCATTTTGAGATCATCGTTGAATCATGAAAAAGAAATACATTGAGATAGAGAAACATTATATCGCAATGATGGAATTGTGCTTTTTTTTCCCTTCTTATTTCTCATTTTTTGGCGATTTTTGTTTTGCGACTAACTTCTGTGTGTCATATGTATAATACAATGAATGTAAAAAGACAGTTGCCATAAGATTAACGATCGATCAACAATTCAAGTTGGATGGCGTACGTAATAGCCAACGTAAATTACACTTGGTAATGAAGCAATACATTTGACTGAACCAAACCGATTAGTTATTATTATTTTGGTGCTATTTAGCAACTTACATGATGTCCGTTGATTAAGAGATTTTAATAATCTTCTTTTGCTTTCAATTGCATTTTTGCATTGTCTTTTGATCGCGTGTCATAGCCTCTGTGCCATATCTCATTGATCGCAATGATCAGTCTTAATAAATAATTTTGTCTGTATTTTATATGGACATTTGTTTTTTTTTTTTTTTTTCTTTCGCGGGAAATATTCAAACTTCGATGAAATAGAGAGATGAGAGAGAGAGAGAGAGTGAGAGAGAGAGAGAAAGAGAGAAAGAGAGTACAGGAGATGAAGAGCAAGACAGAGAAAAAGAATCAAAAAATAAATGACAGAAACAAAATATACCGAGTGATTTCAACGATAGTCTTTATTGTTTAGCGTTCACCTGACGACTTGTTGTACTCTCTGATCGTTTTGTCCATTGTTTAACTGTCTGATGCATGATCTGTGTACACGTTTTATACATTGGCGGATAATATGGAACTATGCGTGTTTTCTACATAATACAATGCTTAACGGTTCGATTCACATATTATTCCGGAAAACACATCAAACATATCTAGCCGAAATAAAACAAAAACTAATGTCCAGCAATTATTCACGTTCCAACCATTACCGTTGAAACGCACAAGTACATTTTCTAATTCGGCTACTTTTCGGGTATCTTCATTGCCACTGTCTTTCCATTTGAGCTCTTCTGGGTTTTTTTTTTCTTTTTTTCCTTTTTTTTTTTTTTGTATTTCTCTCACTCACAACATCATCGCATCTCATTTCAAGCGCACAATTCTTTTTCGATCATTTTACAGCCGGTCAACATTCTATTGTGATCGTATAGTTTAATTAAATTACGCATTGAATTGACTGACGACTGAACAAGCCAAATCAACTAAACATAATCATTTTGTGTGTGCATGCATAAATTAATCGAATAAACCGCGGCAACACAACAAAAGTGTGATTTGATACACGATGAAGAACAAGTGACAGAAAATGGTTTCGGGCTAAATGATTCTCCGTTGATTGACTACACATCAATTCGATGGCCGTGCATTTCGATGACTTTGTTTCAGTTGGTTTTGTGTTGTTGTTCTTGTTGTTATTGTTGTTGTTTTTTTTTTTTCACTTCAAGACAACAGCAACAACGCGAATTAGTCATTTCCATTAGGCATTAACATTTAACTCTCACTTACACTCATATACGGTGGATCACCTAGTTTTCTTGATCGACGTGAATTAAACTGAACCTGCCAACGTAGATTTTTTTTTTTCTTTCTTCAATCTTTTCTTTACCTGCCTTCCCACCTGTCAATAGCATATTGCAATTGCTAATTTCGTACGGATTTTCCATTGCTTTTTCATGGATCTTAATTTCACGACACTTAGCCTATTTCAATAGTTTAACCTTTTGAAAATGTGTAAAAAAAAAAAAACGTTTTTTCAGAAAAATGCCCAATTTATACTGAAAACCATTTGTATCTCACGTATTCATTGCAAATAACCGAAAAACATATGCGTATTTTCGTTTCTCTTCACTCTCAATATTTTGGGCAAACTCACCTTTCAATCATCTCATGATAAATTACTGCAACGATTTGTGCTATTGTTTTGGTTTTGTTTCTTTTTTTTCATATTTTTTTTTTTTCTTCTTTCTTTTTCGTTAGTCAAATGCGCGACCCACTGAATACAAATATGAATTACGCGACGAAACCGAACAATGAGAGAAAGTATTCATCAAAACAGAAATGGAAAATAAAAAAAAATAAAAAAAAAAAAACATTCTTGAAACATACAAATTATCATTAATACTGATTCTTATTTGGTATTTCAATGAAAAGAGAATCAGCATGTGAGCCATGATGGCATCATCATATAGTGATGTTCGTCTTCCATCGAAATGGATATTATCAAATAATATTAACATATGAATGAGCAATAGCCATATTTTTTTTTTTTCTCAAAATAATTGTCGGTAATAAGTACCTGTACAGAGTATAATTGTGCCAGAAACAAGGTTTTATCTACTCTCTGAAATGGCCAATGGGAAGTTTCAAGTGAACGCCAAAAATAGATAGCACCGAAAGAAGTGAAAACAAAACAACTTTGATCAAGAATCAATGGCAAAATGTCAAATGTGAAACTGAAAAAAAAAAAAAAAAAAAAAACAAATTTACCCGAATATGTTGCGTACACGACATACGCGTAGCTATTATCAAACTCAAATGGAATTGTATTGAGAAAGAAAAAAAAAAATGCTCAAACATCATTCAATTGGCGCTCAATTCAAGATTGATGTGTTCAATCGGCTTCAGTTCCTCTTCGTAATTCAAGTTATCTAATGTGTACGCTGTTTTTTCTTCTTCTTCTTCTTCTTCTTCTCCTTCTTCATCATTTCATTCTATTCACCGGATTCAAAATTGTGGTTATTATGTTCGAACATGAAAAAAAAAAAAAAAAAATCGACAGTGACCTTGATGTCGCTTAGAAAAAAAAAAATGCGAACTTTAATGCTAAATTGTAATTAAGAAAATACAGAGAGAAAAAAGCTATATACACTCGACAGCCGAGTCGACACACATATACAAACTTGTAAAGGAAGAGAATTCGAAGACAACACGAACGAATGAAAAAAAGAGAAAAAAAAAAACACGGCGAAGACAAAAAAAAAAATACTCAAGAACAAATTTGTAACGCATTAAATAAATCTAAATGACCACAATTGTATGTACCTTAGATGCGATGAATCGAGTAATATGAAATGCCTGAACACCACACATTTACTTTTGCAACAGTTTTTTTTTTCAGTTGTTGGAGTGTGTTTTTATATGCGTCGTATAGAATGTGAATTTTCCTTGAGCAATTCAGGCACACTGGGATTTTATTCAAACGATATGCAAAAATCGCAATCGAAATAAAAGAAGAAAAACTACATTGCAAACAAAGATAAAAAAAAATGAATATTTTTCTCTCCACCACTCTCTCTCTTTCTCTCTCTTTTTTTCTCTCTCTCTCTCTCTCTCTCTCTCTTTCTCTCTCTCTCACTCACGCTTTCACTCTTTACCTCATTCTATCCTCTTTTTCTATCATTATTTTGTAACGATAAATATATCCGGATGTCTTGTCGTCGCGCACACAAATAAACCTTTAGATTGATTGTGCCGGTCGGCATTCTCTATCTCTCTTTGTACGGAACAAATGATTAAGTGCGCACAAATTAATCAAAGCGTTGGCAAAAAAGAAGAGAATTAAATACACGAATAACACAACATACAGCTTGTATTATTAAACTGTTGTTAACAACCAAAGGCACATCAGAATATATCGGCTTGTGTAATTAGGTTTTGGCCGTGCTAATGTATGCCGCGAATAAAGCGTTTCATTCACATTCTTTTGAGGGGTTAAAATTGACATGTCTGTTTTTGTGTCTCTTTTTCTCTCTGAAATCATCTGGGAATTTTTCAGACTTTTTTTTTTTTTTGCAAACGAACAATTCGAATAAAAAAAATTTTTTTTCTTTCGTTTCCATGAAATGTAAAATTTGTTCATGAAGGGACATTTTTTTTTTCGTGATTTTTCACCCAGAATAATCTTCTCAAATAAGTCTTCATGTAATTATTTTTTTTCTTCTCAAATGAATCAAATATTTCTGATCAACCGAAACTACTCAAACTTAAATTTTCAAATCGATTGATCGCTTTTTAACTGGAAAAATAGTTAAACAATTTCCTGGAAAAATAGGATGATCATCGTGCCATCAATTTGCCTGAGATATGCTACAGCTTCAGAATCAGTTTCATTCTGAAGCTTCTGATATTTTGGTTTCTAACATCTAACTGCGCCGTTACACTGTTACAACGATCAAGTAGATTATTGTCTCTTGTGCTCTGCTGCTGTGGCTATTACATACATACACACGTTTACATCACCAACGAAAATAAAAGCATTTACAAAAGCACACGTTGTATACTGTGTTTCTCTCTCTCTCTCTCTCTCTCTCTCTCTCTCTCTCTCTCTCTCTTTTTCTATTTTTCTGTTTCTTCCCTATACACTCTGTGTTTGCAATGGCAGCCACAGTTGCTCTTTTCATATATATATATATATAGAAAGAGATACATTTGAAGAGTATGATGAACGAGACAAGGCAACAATAACAACAACAACAACATTTAATACAACATGTCTATACAGTATACATATTTTGCTGTACGTTTGATTTTTGAATTTAGTTGATGTTTGACCAACGTTCGGATAGCATGAAAACGTTTCGTTTTTGCGCAAAGTGCTATTAAATAATCAACCGAATTGGACATTCGTGTGATTTGTTTTTTTTTTTTCTGTTTGAAATTTTATTTTTGTTTTTCATCATCGTCATTTTGTTGTTATTGTTATGAATATTTTGTACGATTGTATTATGTTTTCCACATGTGGCCACAATTTGTAATCAATGGCAAATAAACTCTTTTTATCATTATCATTATCAATTGATTCATCCCGGCAAGGAATAATAACGCGCGTTTTATGTTGAATTTTTGTTTTTTTTTTTTTTTTTCTTCGTCTTTCAAATATTTCTTTTTCTCAACCATTTTTACCGCCAACAAATAAGTAATTAATTAAGTGCATGTGTGAGTGTAAGTGTCAGTGCACACACTAAGGAGTAAGAGAGAGCGAGAGCGAAAGAGAGAAAGAGAGAGAGAGAGAGTCAAATAGCATTCATTTTGTTTCGCATTGATGATTATCGCATTGTATTGTGAACGATTTGTCTTAACAAGTGCTTAAAGATGTTTTAATTGTTGTTGTTATTATTGTTATTATTACTTGTTGTTATTAATATTATTTGTTGCCATAATTGTTTGGATGTCATCTTCGATTGATAGTTTTTTTTTTTTTTTATTTCTCTCTTTATTCTGATGTTGTTGTTGTTTTTTTTTTTTTTTTTGGCAATTTAAACATCAATCAATCAATTGTCGATATCTTCATTTGTTCGTGGTGTTTCTATGTGGCTTAACTTTGTCATCAATTTGAACTTGAAGTGTTTCTCATTAAGAAAACTATTTGAATTCAATCGCAAGCGCATATTACATTAAATATAGTCAGTGTTAAAACTTTAAATCAGTGACTAAAAAGCATCAAGTGCGTCGATAAGTGTTCTAATACATTTGATAAAAGAAATTGTAAATTATAAAAGCTTTCAAATTTTGCTTGAGAAAATTTTTCTACACAAAATGACACAGAAAACTTAACAACAACATATAAAACATAATTTGAAAAAAAGAACAAAAGAAATTGAATATAAATTGAATGAACAAAATTAACAATAACAAGTAATAAATAAACGGATATTTTGCTGTATAGACTACAAATCCAATTGGATATTAAGGAAGTAATTAACATTTTACTCGAATTTATTAATTGGTGATGGGCTCACGTTTTTTTCCCCTAGGCACTTTTAATATGACAAAGAGGTTTCTCGCTTTAAATCAAATCTATTTGTTCACAAGTGAGCACCAAATTTGGTGCCTATCGCTTGAGTTCATGGATACAATATGCCAAACCAAACAAATAATAATAATTGGAAAACATTTAATAGTCATTTTTTTTTTTTTTTTTTTGTAAATCATTCATACTTGGGTCATTGAAAAACCATGAACTTCCACCGTTTGGCCAAACGGAGTCAATTGGCATCTACTAAGAAAACAACAACAACAACAACAAAAAATATAAAGTGAAACGAATTCAAGTTCAGACATTTTCAGGTCGGTCAAAGAATTCAACTCTCCTGCAAGCCATTTGTCATTGAGTTTCATAATTCATGATTGATCTAATACCGAAAAACTTTAACAAATTTCGTGAGCAAACTCTAAAGGGGTGGCCACAAGAAAATCGATTAAATAATTCAGGCCGCCATTTTCAACGCAAAATATACACACATTCACATACGCCAATCGAAATAAAGGAAATTGTGCACGCAGCAAAATGAGCAAATTCCATACAAAATTTTCATGTATTTTTTCTTTTTGTTTTATAATAAACAAAAAAGCACACAATAAACATTACAAATCATATGCCTTGTCATTCGTTTCGCCGAACACCAGTGATTGTATCCACTAATTTTAACAATAAAAAGAAATTGAACGAGAAAATGACAAAAAAAAAAAAAAAAAATAAAAAAATACCCACCGAATGAAAATGCTGGAACGCCTTCTGTCACGCAATCATTTGCTCGTCCTCCGAATAAACGAAATTAAATGAAACAGAAAAATGAAAGAAAATGAAATAAAAAAAGAAAACTATTGCAATCTATTACACAAGCACGTGCTTATATTGTTGCAACCATACCATAATCATCAAACCGTCATACTGATAAAATGCCAAAAAGACCCACTTATACCTGTTACTTATTCGATTCTCATTCAAAACTATAATTATCGAGTGTGACCATTCTGAATTCTATTTACGATTTGTTCGTTAAATACAAGCTTAAATGAAGTCATTGCAACAATAATGTCATTTTTAGTTTTTAGGTCGATTATGATTATTTTATCATTCACCTGATTTTTTTTTTTTCTTATTAATATATAATTTCTATGAATGAAGAAGAGAAAAAGAAAATAAAAAGACAAAAAACTTAAATATTTTGTCTCCACGAAATATATGCCAATGAAGTGTGTCCGATCGGTCAGACAGTGGCGTAATTTTTTTTAGCGATTGATTTCTTGCGAATCATCATTTATTTTACCTTGTATTTTCCATCTTATTATTATCAAGCATGCGACCATATTGAAAGAACAACTGAGAGAATACAGAAAAAAAAAAAAAACATGAACAAGAACACACAATATCGATGATAGCGTTTGTTCGACTACAATTTGACTCTGGTCAAAAGAACAAAAATCGAAAAACAACAATATTTAATTGTTGGGTTTTGTTCAATTTCAAGGAGACACCGGAAGCAAAATATATACATTTTTAATTTTTCCTGGATTTTATGTTATTTTCATTCGATTTGAATTTGTCTTGCAAAATCCAAAGTAATAAGAATTTTCAAAAATATTTAAAAATTCTCTTTAATTTAATAATCATTTCATTATCGATATTAGAATATTCATTGTGGCCATTTGAGCATGCTTATACAAAACAGTATGACCGTTGAAATTCTATCGATATTAAATAAATGTTAAATAAAAATAAATAGAATAAAATAAAACACGACCTTGAAATAGATTTATTTCTACATTATTTTTTTTTTTTTCAAATACATTTTACTCATCTATTCGCTCATAACGAATATGCAAGCGTTGTCCGCGCCTGTGTCATCCATTCATTTGTATTAGCTTAAATTGATAGTTTGATTACATAGTTATCTTTCTTTACATTTCAATTATGGTCCCAAGTACTGCCTCTATCCATTGGTTCCTCGTAGCTGCACACACAACATTGACTGATTGCATGGTGTTTGCACTCATGCTGTCTCTATATGATTGAGATTTGGCCGAATGCCATCGCATCTACTCTAACCAATTTGTTGTTTTTGTGTTTTTTTTTTTTCGATCGAATTTTTCGTTGCTATTTTGTGATACACAGCCGGTAATACACATGAAATAAATGTATATTCTGCATTAGACGACAAAATATATTTTTTTTTTTTTTTTTTTATTTTTTATTTCTAAGCAAACAAACAATGTGAAATACACTGATACAAATACGTTGTATGTGCACGGTCACCAAATGATATTACCAAGAGAGTAAAATATGCGCGTGCGTTCGTCTATACCAATCACTAACTGAGAAAGTCTGATTATTGCTATTAAATGATTCAATTCATAACGTAGTGATTTATGATGAACAAAACTTCAAATACAACAATAAACAACAACGAAAAAAAAAAAACAACAAAACTCTAAAATTATTATTTAAAGAATGAAATGAAATGAAAAACTGAAAGAAAAAAAAAAAGCACAGAAAAAAAAATAGGTAAATGATAGGTTTGGTTGAAATATCATGTATTTAGCCTTTTCAGTTGGGCACATTTAGAATGAGAAATTAATAAATAAACACACACATACACACACATTCAATCCATTTGATGATAAAACATTGGCAGACAGACACAAATTGTACAGCACATAGTCGACATCGGATAGGGCATATTATAGGCAATTTTGTGCGTATTTATGATGATTCGACGTCTCTCATTTCTTTGCGATTTTTTTTTTCGCTCTCTCTCTTTCTCTTCGTTGCTTGCTCTCTTCTCGTCCATGCCATGTATCGTGTGCAAAACTCCGGAATGGCATTCAATATTTTTTTTTTTTTATTATTTGTTTGTCAACTGCATTTTGATCGAATCCGTGTTACATTGGCACATCCTTGATCTGATTCCCTTTCATAAAGAGTTGAATGTGTGTGTGTGTGTGTGTGTGTGTGTGTGTGTGTGAGCATGTATTTTCTTTTCAATTCTCTCTGAATCATCGTTATCATTCCAAAGTGGGAGTGGTTTTCATTTAATATGCCATTTATTGTTGTCGCATTTCCCCTTCATATTGCTATTAATCTCTGAATATTCTGATCGCTATAATCACATTTAATTGAATGAAATTTTTCTAAACATAACGATAACCGAATGGATACAAATATTCAAATCTTGTGAATTTTATGTTAGAATTTCTAACCATTTCATATTCTTGTGTCTCTGTGTCTGATTCGACAAAATTTGTATTAAAAGAAACAAGAGAATGAACACGAGTACGATAAGAAATTTGTTCACAAGTTGCTGCTTTTTTTTTTCTTCATTAAAACAAACAGGTGAAACCTTTATGTCAAATACAAAACTGGCCAGCAATTTTGAATATAAATTTCAATCAAATAATAACATATCCTGCTTCTGCTGTTTGACAAGTGCCTAATCCCACCTGGAATGAATGATTCGTTTGACACTTGATTTAAATACTCATAAAAACTAAACAACCAAAGTTAAACGAATCAACATTTTTGTTTTGTTTTGTTTTGTTTTGCTTTGCTTAATAGTTAGTTGGTTTTTTTTTTCTTTTGCTTTAATTGAGCTATATAATTGCAATCGGATTGAAAGACATCATGTTTAAAACCAAAAAAAAAAAAAAAGCAGAAATGAGGACTAGACGACAAATACATAGAGACGCATTTTATGATATGGTAACTTTGACTTTTGATCCAGGTGTCAAGCATACGCGCTGGCAACAATATAATTATTCAACAGATTAGAACAATTGTAATTAAGTTTTCATTAGAATGTGTACGTGTCGAGCGTGTTCATAATGACTTCATGAATTGATAAAAATCACCGAAAAGATAAAGCTTTAAACAAGAATGAAGTGAAGTTCAAGAAGAAACAGATAAAAAAAACTAGCGAATATAATAAAAAAAAATGTACAAATATATATATATATATGACAGAAATGGCCATGTAATCAAAGTTACGTAGAGAGCAGCTGACACATGAGTGCTGTGACAGTAGCAACAACAAAAAATAAAGAGCATACCGTCGTAATGAGAATTATGTGCGTGCACGGTAGTAAACCATGGCGTGCGTAATGTTGGCCTATGCTATTTCCACTGTCTGTTGTTATTCTCCGCACACCGTTTTGTTGATTTCATTTTTTTTTTTTTGTTCCAAGCACAAGACACATAAGTATTTTATGTGTCAATAAATTGAAGCAAATGATTTGCATACGTGAATAAAATTTATTCAAACGGAATGCAAGAAATAATATAGAGAAGAGTGAGAGAGAAAAACAAAATATATATTACGAATTATTATAAAGAGCTAATATTGACGTCGCAGTGTAACTATCATTAAATGTTCATACAGGAGAAAAGTCCGTGCCATTTTTCGAATTCATTTGCAACAAAATCTGATTGAACGTAATTCAATTGCAAACGTATGTGTGTGTATAAATCGAGCCAGTACACAATAATTATGTACTTGTTCTTGACTGGAACGAAACGATACACAACAAAAGAACAGAAAAAAGAAATAAATGTCGATCGAGATCGGTCATCAAAAGAAAAAAAAAAAAAAAAAAAAAAAAATCATCCAAAAGTGTATTTATATTCGATATAAAACTGACTGTACAAAGATCTTGTCGTTGTTGTTCCGCTATTATAATCAAATTTAAGAAGAAGCAACATTTTAACAACTGAACGAAAAACAAAAACAGAACAACAACAAATTATTGTGCGAAGCTTTATCGTTTTTTTTTTCTTCTCTCTGTTATTGCCATGTTTTCTGTCATTCATTTATGGTTTCACTTTTAATATCCATTAAGTAGTTCGACTACCGCAATACATGTGTGTGTGTGGCGGTGTAGCGTCTTCAAACAACCGGATTATACGTCTAATTTATCTTAATCTTAGCCACAAACCAACGAAGAGACAAGTGCAAAACGAATTGACATGCGTCAATACACGATTCATTGATTTGAATGCTAAGCATAAATTGCCAACAATTTATTTGTTATGGCGAAGGTCTTTAGCAGGAATACAAAATCCAGCCAGGAAAATGGAACGAAAAAAAAAAACACACACACACATACACACCATATGAATGGATAAACGAATAAAAAAAAATCTATACGGAAATTGACGGTGCAAAAATTCAAATGAATACAAATTTTTGTTCTGAAAATTAAATATCCGCTTTTCCAAGCACTTTTGCTTTCATATGACGAACCCAATAACCAAAACTAAAGTGGCAAAAAAAAACGTCTTTTTTTCATTGGATTTAATTCGTTCTTTTTTGAACATAAAAAAAAAAATGTCTGACCGTATTTCATACAGTGAGACAAAAAATTTATTTCTTCTTCTTCCTTCTCAAATAATTAAAGAAAAAAAAAAAAAACTACAAATGAAAATGAAAAAGACTAAGACAGGAATGAAATGTATAGAAAAAGAAGAAGAAGTAGAGAAAAAAAAAAATCACCGAGTAACATAACATGTACTTACCCAAAACAAGTTTCAAGGTCATACTTTTTAAGTTTGACGTTGAAGATTTCGCGCGTGCACAAATGTTTTCAAACTGTTTCTTTTCTTCTATACCAAATTCGTTTCATTTTGCCATTTTTCTATTCAACTCTCCGGTTTTCAAAAGCCCCGTCAATTACTCTACATTTATGTACATGTAATTTGTATATCTCATCATCATGATCGTGTTTTTTTTTTCCTTATTTTTACAATTATTATCATTGTTGTTGTCGACGTCGTCATTGTTTTTTTTTTTTTTTCTTTTTTTTTTGGTAAATGTCCGCCAACTATATTTGCTCGCATTGATGTGTGTACGGAAATCAGTGAAAGCCGCCCAAATATCAATTTAAATCGGCACAAAAGTGATGATTTCAAATCAAAAGAAATGAAAACAGTCTAAATAAAAAACGAGCAACATGTCGCAATATTCAGAGGGTGGAGAGCTCATTAATCTGCATTCTTGGTAAAAACAAACAAATTATTCCCAATAAATTTAAGCATGCAGTAAAATGCAAAGTTGACAGAGATTCAGTTTACATTGATCGTTAGCTAAAGATACAAATATACAAAAGATGCGATGAGCTAAAAATGAAAGACAAAAAGGAAGAGAGAAAAAAAAAAGCAGCACACACGTAGGAAGAGAATGAATCATAAATTGTGAATAAGATAAATTGGTTGTGTGTTGTATTCGATCGAAATAAAGGATGAATGCAACTTAACTTTGTGAAACAAGTTATTTGTTGAAAGAAGAAAACTGCAACAAAACTGCACAAATAAAGTAAATAAATCATATCATTCCGTCGTTTGATTGTGCGCAAAACTTTTTCTCTTTCTCTTTCTTTTCTATAACATTGCAAATCATTTTGCTCAAACAGAACGTCATATGTGTGGAGCGGGGAAATTACGTTTTATTTTATGCTTTTATTATTAAAATGTCATTTTGGCACTTCTTGTATTTATAAGAAATGTTAAAATCAGTTAATGGTGCACGCTCGCGGTATAATTTAAAAGGAAACAACACTTAATCATATGCATTAAGAATAAAAAGAGCAGGTAACAATCGCTCACACATCATGGGCAATTTTTCCCATTTGGCAACTAGAAAGAGAGAATGAAAGAAAAAAACAAAAAAAAAAAAAAAAAGAAAAAAAAAATGAAAAGAAAACAAAAACCACAAACAACAGTGCGATAAACAGCAGCAGCACCAATCTTTGCTATATTCATAATGGTAGTAATTTAAAATGCGTTAAAAGAATGTGTGTACTCGACCAAGTTCAATTCAATATGCATGGAAAAATGAGCAACAAATAACAACTGAACACAACTCATTCGAATATATATGAACACATCAAGTGGTCTTTTTTTTTCACCTCTAGTTAGTGGCGAAGACAAAAAAAAAAATTACAACAACAACACACACACACACACACACATTATGTATAACTTTGCAGCATATAATGAAGTCCTTGAAAGCATTTGTGATTTGTTCTCTGTCTATCCCTCTTTCTTTCTCTTTCTCTCCCTGTCTTTCGTTGTGCTTTTTTCACACAAAACTGAGTTGTGTCTTCATTTTGTTAAAATTGTCTGTCGGTATTACTCATTCCGCCTTAGAAACTTATAAAATTCGTACGATCAAACTGTACGGTACAAGCAGAGAAAAAAAAAAGAATATTGAAATTCACAATAAATAAAATAGGAAATTTTTTTTTTTTTTTTTTGCCTACGATATTCTTGATTTGTATACAATTTGCCTAATGTATACAATTATTTGATCTTTGGACGTCACAACTCATATATCTGTTATTCTCATTTTTTTTTCTCTCCTTCTTATTCTTGTGTTTTTCTTTTACTTTTATTCATTTGTCGACAGCTGAACAACCACATCAAACAATGTTTCACAATTATTTAATCAATAATGTGTGCACATTGTTTGTACAATTTAAGTGTTTACATTTGGCTAAAGCTATACAAACCAATTCGACATGCATTTGGATCGAATCGTATCAATGGTTAGAGTGTGTCCAGAGAATGCTTTGGAATGTTTTATTGAACAAAATGATTTGGCATTGACCATGATCGATACAGCATTGAATTCATTTGAGTATAACATTGTTGAAAGATTTTCAATTTTTGTATGAATATTGTAAATGAGTTTTTAAAACCACCAAAAATCATTGGTCAATGAACCACACATAGTGCAAAAATTCATGGCAATTTTTCAAATGAAAATCAAGGCGACCATTTTGAAAAGACAACTCGCTCAAAAACTTTGGTTTTTTTTTATTCTTCATGACGGCCATTGTTTCAATTCGGAACGATGGATTGTGTGTGTGTGTGTCTGTGTGTGTGTGTGTGTGTGCGTAAGGAGTATTTGTTATCTCAATATTTGCTCCTTAAGATTTTTCAGATTTTTATGCGAGAATCGTAAACACAAATGATTCTTGTTAAATTAACCAAGTCGAATGAATAATAAGCATAATCACTATCATTATAATTGTTTCCATTTGAGAGAAAAAAAAAAATATATGTAAATATGGCGAAAATAGGGGCCAGTATTCAGTATTTATCAGTGAAACTTCTTATTACATTCGATTAGTTAAATGACGTGTTACAACTAATAATTTTGTTAATGGTCGCATGCGAAAGCGAAAAAAAAAACCCGACTCTTTTCACACGCAATCCCAGATCCCCAACGACAAATCAACTCGGAGACAAGACATTTGTATACAAAAGCGACATTATAATCTTTTATTTTTTTTTTTTCTTCTCTGCTTTTAAATTGAAATGAAAGAAACAAAAAATGGGGAATTTCAAACCGTTTGAAACAAAGTAACCGGATCATTTGACTGATCAAACATAGCAATCAGTTTATTAATCATTTTGTTTTCTTCAATTCAATTTCAATTTTGAATTTTCGTTTGATTTTTCCAATTTTTATGCGAAAAAAAACAAAAAAGTAAATTCAATTCAAATCCACGGACAGAAATTGTAGTGCAGAAACACTTGAGAGAACACGTTTAGCTTTTACACGGCGAGACAAGGACAAAGAAATACAACAAAATGGAAAACATTGAACAAGTTTCAAGTGCTTCCGAATCGAAAAACGTTCAACAATTGCAAAATTATTTACTTACATTGAAATCATTGCAATGTGAATATAACCGGGTTGAAATGGATTTTCATCGTCATTTCTATGCACTTGATATGGAATATCAGCAAAAGCGTCAAGAAATTTATGAACGGCGAAAAGCTATTGTGAATGGTTATAGCAGTAACAATGACAATGCCAATATCATGATTGATCAAATGCCAGATGATATTGTTGATGGTGTAAAAAAATCAATGGAAAAATTATTATTAACAGAGAGCTTCATTAAGGATATCGATATCATTGAAGGCATACCACATTTTTGGTTACAAACATTAAAAAATTGCACATATAATGATGATTTAATTCATGATTGTGATGAAAATGCATTGAATTATTTGCTGGATATTCGTATAAAATTGATAAATGAACCTGAATTGGCATTTATATTGGAATTTGAATTTGCCGATAATCCATATTTTACAAATAATCTATTAACCAAACAGTATTTCTTGAGCTGCGATACGGATGATAAATTTTATGGATTTTCAATTGTTAAAACAATTGGATGTGAAATTAATTGGAATGATGGAATGAATTTAATGGAAAATGAATGTGAAACATTTTTTAAATTCTTTTATCCACCGGAATTATTACAAAATCCAGATACAAAATCCATTGCAATTGAATCGAAAACCTTTTTTGAACTTCAACAAGATTTCGAAATTGGTTTATTCATTAAAGAAAAACTTATACCAAATGCAGTTTTATATTATCTCAATGAAATTGATGACGATACAGATGGATTTGATGTATATGGTGACAATGAAGAAACTGTTATGTTTAATTCACAATTCTAATGGTTTTTTTTTTTTTCTTTTGGTTGAGCTAATTTTTGTTTGCAACATTAATATCATTCTTGTACAAGAGAAAAAAACTGACTCGTAAGAATAAAGAATTGAAAAAATGAAAAGAAAAACATCAAAAAAAAAAAAAAAAATAAAAAATAATAATAATAATGGCCGAAATATATTTTGAACTGAACATGAATTGTTGTATAATTGCTTTGTTTGTAATCTAAATCATTTACATCATGGAATTTATTCAAAAACAATTGCTACAAACTGAGTCCGGATGTAAATGTTCAATTTCAATAGGTCGAGTAATTAATTCACCATAAATTCGTATGAATATCAAGTGGATTCTATGTGTAATAAATTGATTTTACATATTCATCATCATCATCATCATCATCCGATGAGTGCTCCAAATAGAGAAACAATACGATGCCTCGATCGCTGTCGCACAAAATAAATTTATTCTGAAAATAAGCCAAAAATAATAAAAAAAAAAAAAACAATGTCTGCCCAAAATTCAACACGAACCGAATAAGGTTCTATTTGGCGGCGGCTGTTGTATTAAGTCTTTTGCTCGTTTTTATTTTTTTTTTTTTAACAAATGGTCTTGCTGTTGTTGTTGTTGTTGCTGTTTTTATTTTCAAATATGTCTGTAGCACATATTCGCGCGCTCACACTCTCGATGGAATATAATGAGCATAGTTATTTTCGTAAAGTAAAACATTTTATTCATGAATTATGAATGCTGGCATATGACAAAGATGGATTACTTTTTTTACACTGTGATTTATTCATACACTAGAACACGGCTCGCGGTTACTCACTAATTTCGATTTAAACACCGTCAAGCATACACACACACACACACACACACACAATTGTGTACTAGCAATCGCAATTGCTTGGCACGTAATCATCAAGCGAACCAGCCAGCAAGCGAGCGAACGAGCGAGTGAGTTAGCGAGCAATCGACGAGCACAAAACTAATGAAAAGAGCAGTGAAGAGAGAAATACCAATAATCATACACACTCACCATGTTGTGTTTATTCGGCTCATAGAAACGCACCTTTGGCTTTGTTGGTCATTTTTCCGTTTGTACATTTTTCACAGCGATTTTCTTTTCAATCGGTTTGCATAGGCTCGCGTTCAATTAATACACAATTGGCAACCATGACCCAGGTTTGTTTCGAATGAATGTCTGTACAATTGCGATTCTCCTTCTCTCTCTCTCTCTCTCTCTCTCCTCTCTCTCTTTCTGGCTGCAGCATTTCTTACATTAAGTGTCTTAAATGTCAACCATCAATATGCCCATTTGGTGTTAGATTTTTTTTTTAGTCGTCGTCGCGTTTAAGCGGAAGAAATTAAGATAAATGCAAATATCGCATATTTTTAGTGCTGTTCAATTTTATTAGAATGGTGACCACTCTTATGGTATTATGCCATTCATTAGATTCTCTTGATTGTGGAAAATGTGTCCCATTAGAAAAATTTATGTCATTGTAAAACTATTTGCGCAATATTTATTACTGGAAATTGCTTCGAAATTTTCCCATGAAATGAAAATATGGATTTTGTATTCTTCATTCATTTTATTAATTTCATTTTTTTCTTTTTCTTTTTCTTTTGGTTTTTGCACAGTCGCGTTTGCTAAGCCGAGCGGCAGCCGCTTCAATGGAACAACGTGGTTTAGATATTGCAAGCTTTTTACCATTGCCTGCTATGGGCGTCGGTATGAATGTTACTGATATGGGCTCTTATTCACACTATCCATCACACTATTCGTATCAGGTAAGTGTTGATTATTTGGAAATTTCTATTTTGATTGTATTTCAATCAAACGTGCAAATACATAAATTGATAAAACTAACATTATAAAATTGATTAAATTATTTATTTTTGTTTTTCTGTTTGTTTCCTTTTTTTTTGCTGTGTGCACGTATTATTTTATAGGGTACCAGTACATTGCCACAACATGATCAATATGGTGCCCATCAACACATGGCTTTGCAAAATGTATTGCCCGGTGATATGGGAGTTAATCAATCAATTTCATCAATTGCACCATTAGCCACACAACGGCCACATTATGCAACACCAAATTTGGGATCTGCCGTTTCATCAAGCATGCATATCACCAATTCTAGCCATGATAATGATGTACTTGGCGCTACAAGCATCTATAAAACTGAACATGATATGATGTATTATTCGGTAAATTGATTTTTAAATCTTTTGTTTTTCATATCAAATGAATGAAACAAAAAATTACATTTATTTTCTCAAAATATCAATTAATTATCATCATGAATCCATTTCAATAATATTCTTTTTTTTTTTTTTTTATAGAATACATCATCTGAATTGAATCACACTACAGACAGTTTTATCAATTCGATGTTAAGCTATGATGAAGAAGGACATGACATCTTCATGGACATGACATCTAATGTCAATGAAAGTGAGTACACATTTACGATTTTTTGTTTCTTATTGCAAAAATACATATCATATATACATATATTTACATTAAAATTAGACAAAAGGAATGTTGTTTATTTTCATTTAAACAAATGAACAAAGAATATTCATCACATTTAATAAACGAAATGGCAATGCAACAAACTTTGAATAATCAGAATATTGTGTTGATACATATGATGCCATCTGTGGTATATTTTTGAAATGGCAAAGCTTTGACAACAACCAAAAAAAAAAAAATGATTTTAAGCTTATTAAATGTTGGTATGCCATCTATTAGAGTAGTTTTTAAGCACGGAATTAAAGTTTACATTGATTAACCGTAAAAAATATTATTTTCGAAATATCGAGAAGCAAAGCACTTGTTGGAATATCAATCAGCAAAATTGCTATCGCATGTTTTGAATCTGACACGCCACGTTGTATTTCGTTAAAATTAAGTGCGTCATTGTCGACCGCTTGACGAAGTTCATAAGTAAATTTAGCAATAAAAGAGAACAAAACAACAACAACAACAACAACAATAAAAAAAAAAAAAAATTTCACGTTATCTTTGAGTGATTGAGATGGTTTTATGTGCAATTTCAACATTGATAATGAATTCATTTCTGAAATCATTTTGCCAGTTGATTTCAAATTAAGGTTATAAAAAATAACGTGCCAACCATTATGAAAAATGTGATCAGCAATCATAATTAAAAATTTTGAGTAAAAATGTAGATTTTTTTCGTCATTTAAACCATGATTTAGTTGGCTGCATATATATATATATACTTGACTTAATTTTGCGGACGATCATTTTTCATTGCAAGGGTTTTCTTGACAATTTTTCAATGATGTTTCTTTCAAATTTTTTATTCAACGATTTTCCCTAGCACATTTCTTGCTTGACGATCATTTTTTTTGACAATTTTTTTACTTTTTTTTTTTTTTTGCTGCTTGGGCGTCAACTTTTATGTTCATTTCTCTTTTAGAAGTAAATTCGAGCATCGATTGGTTTCAATACCAATAATAAATTCAATTTCGACGAAATCATCTTGCGACAGAATGACAAATTTACGGTGATACTATTAAATAATCAAAAAAAAAAAAAAAAAAAATTGTATGCGTGAATGTGACATGATGTGTATATATTTACATTAAGGTAGATAGGCGCACATACTGAATTACCTAAATGATGATCAAAAAATAGTGGTTGTCTTGCTCTCACAACTAATCAAACACATAAAATCGCTTGTGCTTCATACATTCATTGTTATAATATGTGGCAAAATCGTTTAGCGACGCAGTTAAATATAAAATAGCCTATTCGATCAAATCGACAACAATGAACAACGTGTTTGTGTCGACCAATACTCATAATATACATAATAAAGTTTGAATATATGTATACAAATAAACCAAAGCAATGTTAAACAACAACCAAAAAGAAAAGAAGTAAAAAAAAAAAAAAAAAAAAAAAAAACGTTGGCAACGATTACACCCAGACCCGATTTATTTTGTGTATTGGTCTCCTTCTCTTACTCGTTTATTGTTTGCATTAATGCCATCTCGATTTATAATTGACTTGTTAAATTTGGAATAGCATGTTTCATTAAAGGAAAAAATACAAGAGGAAAAGAGAGAGATGGAGAGCGAGAGGAAAAGAGAGAGATGGAGAGCGAGAGAGAAACAAAGCAACAACACATTCAATACGAACAGTCAGTTGAATTTACTGAGTCTAACGAATAAGTACAATGTCGGAACGGTTTTGCTTATTTGTTGTGTATATTTTTTCTTCTTCTTTTTCGTCCACTGTTCTGTCTTGTGTTGAATTGTGAATCAACAACAGTCGATTCGTAGCAAATGCAAACGACACTAAATAGAGAAAACAATTTTTTGTTTTTCTTCTTTCATTTTATAAGAGCAAGAATTATGAGCACTTTTAAAAGATATTTAACAATTGTGAGTCACAAACAAGCGATCAATCGAATGAGCGAACGTGCGCAGACTCTAATACGCCGAACATATATTGTTTTTGATCATTTAGCCGGATTCTCATTGCTCCAATATTAAAATCGGAATTCAACGAATTGTCAGTTCATGTGACTAATTTTTTTTTTTTTTCATTTTACTTTAGTGAATGGCAAACGGTTGATTTTACCATATGACAATGCATACGGCATATTATTTTTTCTTCGCTTTTCGACATAATATGTATTACACATCATACTTTCAATATTGATGACAGAATCGCGCTAAATTGTCAATCATTTGACGCGCAGACAATATACATTTTTTTTTGAGCTGATGAGCGGGACATTTACAAGAGAACAAGTGACAGACGAAGGAAGGGAGAGAGATATTGTGTGTGTGTGTGTGTGTGTGTGTGTGTGAGAGAGAGAGAGAGAGAGAGAGAGAGAGGGAGGTAAAGAGAAATAGAGAGCGAGAGTGTAAGAGATCACGAATATAGTGTTATGAATGGAGTGAGAGAGGGCTACGCGTACAAATACACTAATCAACAGATACAACAATATTGCAATAGTTTTTGACCGTACATTCATCATTTCATGAGAACGTGATTGTATGTTCAAAATCGAAACAAATTCATTTCAATATCGTATCGTATCGTAATCGTATCGCAAACAGATTGACACAGACAAGATTCAAGTAATAATAAACTGATATACAATATTATATGGCTTAAATTTGGTGCTAAACAGTAGTAAAACTATCGTTTGAATTTTTATTTTCGTAGTTTGTTATTTGTTAAAATCGTTGTTTCTTGTCTGTCGTTCGTTTAATCATGATTATTATGCGTGCGTAAATTTTGTTAAAAGAGTTGAGAAGTGGATATTTGACGTTAAATTTCAAGTGTCTGATGTGTGTACAAGTGTTTATTTTATTATTATGTTTTTTCTTATTTTCATATATGAAATATTAGTACGAAACTGAAGAAAAAAAAAAATTCAGCACATATATTTGTGCAAATGAGAAAAAAAAATCCACACAAATACAAATTGAAACATCGAATTAAGAATGAAACCAGATAGAGAGATAAAAAAAAATTCACCAAACAAGAATTTGATATTAAAACCTTGGTTAATGACTCAGCAGAAAAAAAAAAGCATTAAAAGGGAATTTGTACGAACAAAATAACAACGACGACGATTTAAATTGAAATACAACGAAGAAGCAAGAAAAAAAAAAACATACCGAATTCATATCAGCAACTCATGTCAGTTAACTGATTTCAATGAATTATAATTTTCATTGTGTATGCACTCTCTCGCGCAAATTTTATGTGACTTAATGCGTCTTCTATGTAATGATGATGATGATGATGATGATGCTGCTGTTGTTGTAGACGTTGTCGTTGTTGTTGTCGTCGTCGTGATCGTCGTTGTCGTCGTTATCGTTGTCGTAGTCGTTTATTTCTTTTCTTCTTTTTTTTTTTCATTCATACGCGATAAACAAAAGCGTTGTTTCAGCACTCAGCGAACCGGGTACATCAATGTTGAACATGTGTGTGCGATCAAATGCCAATCGAGTTCCGATGAAATCACTCATTCATTATTGTTTAGGCGTTTCATTTTTGAATTTTTCGTTCGTGATCTTTGTCAATCATGTGTAGCGTGCAATGTGAACACTATTTTATAATGAAAATTTGTATTATATTTATCAAAAAGTGATTATGATTAATTTTTTCTTTTTGTTTTTGTTTTTGTTTTTGATCGGCAAATAAACAATGCGTTAAGTGAAGATTTTGTTGTGACGATAGTGAGAGTTAGAGTAAGAAAATGAGTATGATAGAAAAAATAGAAAGAGAAAACCTATAAATGATATAAATGAAGAAAATGACATTTTTGTTGATAAAACAAAAAGAAATTATATTTGGAAAAAAAAAAAAATTGTCATAAACAGTGTTATAAGCTGATTAAACGTGATGAACGTGTGACCATAATCATGATTCGATGATTTGAAATTTTTTTGAAATCGCATCAAATATATAAATAGTTTTTCAATCCCAAATTTAGTTAACTTGTTCTCAAAATCAAAATGTGTGATCGGCGTCTAATGTCGAAAAATGCCGTAAATCGAATTTTTTTTTTTTTTTTTTTTTTCTTCGAATTCCACAAATACCTTGAATATAAAGTAAAATTTGTGTGTCCATTTAATAGTCGAGGTGCCATGTTTTGTGCGGGTGCGTGCGTCTGAATGTATTTATTTTAATATTTCTTTTCGATTCAGTTCATGTGCATTGAAATGTGTGTATGTATTGATACGTTTGAATATTTTGATTTGCTAATTCAAATATTCAAATAAAAAGGAAATCGTTAAAGACGATATATCGTCAATCGACGTCATCGAACCGATCGTTTCGTTTATTAAAATTCATTTTAAAATCAACAAAATGACCCTATAAACGTGTCTATGCAAATATTTTTAAATTGGTGAACGTTTAACGATTCCGGATTTGTTACCGTCTTCTCTATGTGATTTGTTTTTTTTTTTTCGCTTTTTTTGTTTTTTTTTTTTGGTTTTTTTTTTTTGTTTCTCTTCTCTTCTACGTCTATCTTTTGTGCCCGTTTAAATATTCCCTGCAATTGATGTTGTGCGATTCCAAAAATATACAAAACGTTTCTTTTTATTACTCATGCTTCATCACCAGTTCGATCATATTTTTTCCCTTCTTTTTCTGCTTCTTCTTCTTTGCCTTCTTCTTTGATTTCTATTAGTTTGTTGTTAAGAAATTTGTTCGTCGTTTTCAAATTTTTGTTGTGTAAAAGTGACTACGGATCAACATTTCATTGCTTACTTGTAATTAAGCGCTCACAAAAATGACACAAACGCATGCTATCGCTAAAATATGTATATATATATATATAAACACAAATGAAAATGTATAATCAAACCCATACACGCAATCTGTGCAAAGTTATAGTGAAATTTCAAACGATTCAATTTAACGATTTAAATAAAACTAAACACTAAACGGTTTGCGCATTGTTACTGACAGTTATTCACTATTTTTAAATGCTTCGTCATGCCGTGCGCATTTAGACTCTGTCTGAGTGATACATTTCGATTGGTTGTGTGGTATGCAACAATCATTGTTACAATGCGATCAACGTGTGACTTTCATAAAAGGAGATAGATAGAGTACGGGAAAGAGAATTAAAATGGGAACACAAGAGTGAGAGCAAAAGAGAAAGAGAAAGAGAGAAAAATGAAAAAAACGAAAAAAACAAAAAAAAAAAAACAAAAATTACAAAGCGCTAAACACATATGTCATTCAGTTGCATTTTGTTACATGTTTTGCATGCGATGCACTAATTAACTGCAAAAGTGATTTTTAACTGAATGCATTCAGCAGAAAATTAGCCATAAATGAATGAGAGCGAACCAAATAACGTACACACAGCAATTGCAATTGCAATTTATCGCTGTCACTAATTCGCCACTTTCTTGATATTGATATTATATCCACACAACGACGATTGCTGAACATTTTGGAATGCCTGTGTTATATTGTTTTTTTTATTTCTATTCTTTCCATTTTGTTCAAATTATTCAAATTCAATGGAAACAATTCAAGAGAGAACGATTTTAAACAATTATAAGTATTTCAAGCAATGAAAAAAAATGTGAAAATCATAACAAGAATTGAAAAAAAGACGAGCACATCTGCATTCTCGATGTCTGCCCCAACTATACAAATGGGCAGTAAATCAAAAATGTGATTTTTTTTTCTCTGATTTTCTATCACTTGATCTCAACTTGTTGGTCATCAAATCGCAATTTATAAAATGTAGACGAAACGTATTTTGGTAACCTTGACATTCGATATTATAATAGGATCATCAATAGTCAAAATCATCAACAAAATGTCTTGATTCTTAAAATGATCGAAAAATAAAAAAATTGGCTGAGAGCATCAACTTCTACACAAATTATAACAATGATTTCACGCTGAATAATTTCCAAAGAAGAAAAAGAGAAAAGAAGCAGAGGAAAAAAAAATGTAATAAAAAAAATATGGAGGACGACAGCACTTGATCAAATGACACACACACAAACACACATACAATTTATATTGATATTAAATCGATGGTCTCAATGGTCATTTTGTTTAATCGATGATTTTTGTCAAAAATGAACACGTATATGACAAAAAGACGGTAAAAAAAAATCAGCAACAACAAATAAACTCTTCATGCCAATGTTTTGACAATTTTTCATGACAAAGCATCATTTTTGTTTTGCTATGCGATTTTTTTCCTCTGCATCGTTTCATAATTTAAAATTATCAGATTGTCTTAGTTTATGACATAAAAAAGCGATTACCATGATCGTAATGTCAACTGATTTTACTATTGGAAAAAGTGCTGACTAATTGTGATTATTCATTTTCAAAGCTGTAAATGATTTGAATTTTCCAGACGTAAATGTTTTCTGTTTTTTCTTTTTCTTATTTATATAAACACATGATCGACTTTTTTTTTTAAGTATGACCAGAATGAAGAAAAACAAAATAATTTCTTTCGCAGATATTCATTGAATGAATAACTTATTGCAACAAAATGTTAATCTATTTAACTAAAAACAATGACTACATTTATTAAAAATTAATAATTGATCAGATAATTATATTTTTCACATTATTTGGCAACAATTTTTAATGATTACATTTGAAAGTGTTTCCCTTTTACTGGAGACTTCATTTTTAATGGAATAAAAAAAGTTCATACCAAATACTTACCGATTAAATTACATTTCAAATGAGAAACGAAATGGGTGCGATCTGCGACACAAATGATAAACAAAATTTTAATTAGTTCAGTTCGTTTCAATAAAGTGAGATCTTATTGTAATGGAACTTTCTGAAATTCTTGAGTTGCCATTCTTTTTTGTCTTTGGAAATGTGTTTTTTTTTTCGGTTGGCTGAAGGCGACACCAAATTCAATCTCAATTGGATTGTAAAATTGAAGGTATTCATATGCCTCAAATCATAAATGGAATCAATTAATATTACGTTTACCCGTTAAATGACAATCACTTGATGGCGCACCAATAGTTGGTTAGATTGTATCTCTTTAACTTGGTAATGATATGTTTTGAATGCGATTTTTGTTTCTACCTTTTTTCCTTCTTCTTCTTTTTATTCTTTCATCTGTTTGTTTTTTGTTCGCCATTCTTTGTGCGAATTAATGTTGCCTTGAACAAGCCCACACGTTAATCATTTCGCACTTGCGCCAAAAATAAACACAAACACAATTACAACGCATTCAGTTATCATTCTTATTAAAACATTGGTCGTATTCATATAGAACTAGAAAACGTGCGCCCAATAAATGAGAAAAAAAAAAACACAAAAACAACAAAAAAATGGTGCGTAAAATCACATTTTTGCAATGAAAAAAAAAAAAATTCAACAACGCAAAAAACGAAGAATTAAAGTGATTCTCACAAATCACACGCTTTGGCACATCAGTTGTTGCCAATGAAAGAGATTGAAAGCATGCACGCCCAGCTATCCTTGATTGAAGGAACCAACCATATTGTCTTTTGTCTCAATATAAACCCTGACCTATATATGTTTACGCGATATCGCACACTTCAAAAAAAAAAAAAAGAAAAAAAGAAAAAAAAGAATAAAATAAATAAATGTTTATATTCATTTGCTTTTTATGACTTTCTCTTGAATGTTTTCCGGTGACTTCTTGTGATAATAGCACATTTTTTTCCTAGCTGTTCATCGATTCATTCCATAAATCAAAGTAAAATGAGAACTCGGAAAATGACAAAAATTGTAATTGGGTTAGATATTCAATTATCGGTTGAACTCATTCGAAGACTTAAAAAAACAAAAAAGAAGAAAAAAAAAATCACATCGCAGTATTTGATAAATGGTTCATTTTTGTCCGATATTTCAGATCATTTTCTTTGAAGTGGGAAAGGGGAAAAGACAAATACAATAAAAAAAATCAAAACAAGATATGATCTATCCCACGCAATCATGAATTTCGCATGTTATTTTTGTTCTTACTTCAAAATAGAAATTGGAACGCATTCTTATCGAATATTCTTCCTTGTTTCTTCTTCTTTTTCTTCTTCGTTTTTCTTGTGTTTGTATTTTGTTTTTCCGTGATTTAAAATGGGTGTGCTTTTATATGGCAATGGCGATTTTATAAAATCGGATAAAAGCTATCAACATGGCAGGTGCTATTAAGTCTATGTTGACTATTTGATAAAAAAAAATATTGACTTTATTATTCGCATAAGAAAACATCAAGTCACGATCATGATAATTGGTGAGCTTCACAAATTGTATACCAAAAAATTGGCAGCTTAGCATATCGTTCATTGTTTGACGAAACAAACTGGTTCTTCTCGCAAATCATAGCATATTAATGACATACAGGATAGTTTTGGGCATTATTCACGTGTGATTTTTTTCCACTTTTTTTTTTTTTTTTTGCTTATCTAACAAAACCAAGAACAGGTCGTCAAAATTTGTTGTGTCATACAAAAGCGATATGATTGACATTAACTAGGAAAAAAAGAAGTTGAGAGCAAAAAAAAAAAAAAAAAGAAAAAAATTTGTACGTTTGCCAACATCTATTTTCAACAGCGGCTCGAAATTGCGTCAAAACATCTCTATTCTTCTTTTTTTTTTGTGATCTCACGATGATTAACATAATTTTAGGCCAACACTTTTTCCATAATTTTTGAACTTTGTTACGTTAAAATGCCATTTTTGACGATAATTCCAAATGCAAACAACGTATGTCTTTGAATGTGATTTTCTATCAATTTCTTTGTGAATAAATGTCATTCAAATTGATAAAATCACAATTCTCAATAGAATCGTTTGTTTCAAACGTGTAAATAAGTGAGAATGAAATAAAATGCATTTGTTTTTTCTATGCCAATTATGAGATTGTAATTAAAAAGAAAAAATGTCACACATTAATTGCTTTCAATGTAAAAATAATCATAATTGGTGTTTTTATGAGCAGACTTTTGGTCACAGATTTTTATAGAAATTTTTTTTTTGATTCAAACGCCTATCCATTTACTACAAAACTGACACGCAATTTATTTAAAGGGCTCAATTACATCAATGTTTTTGAGCTTCTTCTTCTTCTTGAAATTTTCTACTTCTTCTTCTTTTGATTTTGCTTCTTCTTTTTCATCGCAATAATTTGGATTATCCGTGAAGGTCGCACTGATATTAACCGATAGAATATTGATAATGGACATTTTTGTTAGACGACAAATGTCAAGCTCCAATATGAAAAAAAAAAATTTATTAAAAAACAAATTGTATGGTGGCAAACAACCGTAGTTCGTTTAACATATACTATTCGAATGGAATATTTTAGAAATTTTATTTTGCGCATAATTTTTCTTGCACAGTCCAAAAAAATTGATTGCCATTTGTTAGCTCAATCGTAGAAAAAATGAAATCATATTCACATTCACGGGAAATCAATATAAATATTCTCAATTGAAATATGAAATATAAATCTTCCTTTTTTTCGATACAATGTGCATGCATTTAATTTGATTAACCATTTTTCAATGTAGCTCATGTCAACAGATTTCGCCCTATACAATTATCAATCAACTATTTTCCAGAATTATGATCCAATTTTCTTCATTCAACAATAAGTGGTTGAGCTTTTGTTGTTGATAAATATTTTTATTTTCATGTTTGAATTTTGAATTTAAATTTGAATTTCAATGGCAATAAAAACTTCCACTTTGCATGCAAAATCAAGTTTTTAGTGACAGTATTATTAGCTTCGAGTTTTGAAAATTAGTTTGATTGCAAGAATGTATTTGATTAATCAAATAGAAAAAAAAAAAACGTTTTTTATTTTCGACAAAAATGTCGAATTGAAAGAAAATAAGCATGATTTTCATTTAGCAACAAACGTGAGTTAGCAAAAATTATTTCCTTTTTCTCCACATTGTTGAAAATACATTCACAAATGAAAAAAAAAAAAAAAAAACAATCTAGCATTTGACACGTTTAAATATCACATTCAAACTCATCAAAATTACCCACTTGAAAAGCAGATACGAATTAGAATAATATAATGAAAGCATTAAAATAGAATGAATATAACAAACGATACACCAAAGAAGTTCAGTTTAATGTAAAATAACAGAAGAACGGCAAACATTCTTTTTTGTCATTTGTGATTGTTGTTTTTGTAGAAAAAAAAGATATTATTTTTCCCTATTAATCATTGAGTTTTATACTCGTTTATACTCGCATTGAATGTAATATTGTGTAAAATAGCTGGTTTAAAATAACTTCCAGACATTGTTGTTATGTGAATGCAGTTGTATAAACAGAGCAAAAATAAAAACTAATTTAAAAATGAATCAGTTTGTAAAGTTTCCGCGATTTGTTCACCGCAAAATTCGGGGTCGAATAACAAAAACTCACAAAAATATAGAAAGGGAATAAAAACAACAAACACACACACACAATCGATGCGTATACCTACGACGAAAATATGATGTGAGCATATACAAGAAGTGCGTCGGAATGTCAATGGGTTTAATAATGCATACACAGTGTGTATGTTGCGTGCCCGAATTGATCTGGCGCGACCACATAGAAAATTAGCCGCACAAGTGGCATTATTTGTGTCAGAGTAACACTCTGCATTTCAAATTATCGAAATGAAGAGAGAAAAATGATCACAATTGTGAACAACAACAACAACACAGAATGTGCGCATTAGTAAGCAATCGTAAACGTGAGGAATAACACACAGCTCGAAGTAAACGGCGGCGCGGCCGCTTAATTTTTAAAATTGAAAATGAAGAGAGAATAAAAAGAAAAAAACCGATCGAACACATGTGCCGTGCCGTACTGTGCTATGTGTGTGGCTTTTTAACGTATGATTTGCGACAAAACCGAACAATTATTTCTTCTCTTTTTATTCGGTTGATTATTGCCATCGTTGTCGTTGTGATCGTTGTCGTCGATTTCGACTTGACATTCTGTGCTAAATATCACATTGTTCATATTTCAATTGGGACACAGCCTCAGAGTACCGTATATATTTTTAATATTCGCGGTTGATTCGTGTATAGTGTACTGTCACAGTTTATTCGGCAATAAAATATTCAATCACACATATTTATTGAGGCAATCTCTTTTCATATAAAAAAAAAAGACACACACACACACATTAAGAAATTTCATTCATTATTAGTATATTATTTCTATTTGTTCAAATATTATCCAAAAAAAAAAAAAAAAAAATACAAATTCTGTTGGATGAATATTGATCAATTGTAAGTGATCGCAATCAAAAGTTTGCGCACACAAGGTGTGCCATGTCGTTCAATTTTTCGAAAACAATTACATATTGTATCAATCATAATTGACAATAAACGAACGCAAAAACACACACACACACACAAACACTCACACATACATTGAGTACAATCCATATAAAGATTGGATATAGTTATAACGAAACGGTTCTATTTGGTGTTCAAATTTAAATTCATTAGCATAATGCATACATTCGGCATAAGATCGACGTACAAGTCAACGGTTAAACAAAAACAACAATTTTAACAACAAACGAATAACGAAAACAATTCGTGGTTTATTTTTTTTTTTTACAGAAATTGAGATTGTGTTTATTTTTGGAGAGAATTTAATACTGAAATGATAAATTCAAAGGGATAATCGTGATAAAAAAGAAATCAAAATGCGAAAAAAATATTATCGTTGACATTGAAACTATACAGTGAACATTTGAGATAAATAGGGAAAAGAAAAAAAAAAAAACAAATAGAGGAAAACTGTGATTTGTAAACTAAATTATAACGTGCAAAGACAGAGATAGAGCGGGAGAAAGGAATTGGATTGTTTCAATAGAGACAGACAGATTGAGAGAGAGAGAGAGAGAGAGAGAGAGTGAGAGAGTAAGAGAGTAAGAGAGAAAAAAAGAGATAAAAAGAAAGAAGGTGAAGAAAAAAATATAAGTGACAAAGATATTTTGGTAAAATGCAACCAAATGGGATTATGTGAATTAATTGCTTAAGCATTTAAACCGACAATTAGATCAACGACAATAACTAAATGTATTATTTGAATTGTGACTGTTACTGCCTAATCGTCGAAAATGCTGTTCAACTGTTTGGCCCTAGGTAAATTATTTAAACAGTTCAAATAACAAATGTGAATTCATTTACGTCTAATTCAGTTATTCAACTCAATTCGATAACAAAATGTATATATTGAAGGAATTTATGGAAATATCTAGAGCTAAAAGTAAATTAAGAAAAAAAAAAAAAAAAAAGAAATGTTGAAAAAATTATTAAAATGAGTGAATGAATCAATTGATACCAATTGATTGTATACGGTTATTCGGTTTCACCAGCGGATATGATGAGGATTTTGATTGAATGTGTCATCACATCGATGATATACGGTACCCAGTATGGTATTAGTCATAGAGTCAGTGTCATAACAAAAGACACAAAACAGAGCCAATACAAGAGTCACATCAAGATTCACAGTCGGTGCCAGCATTTAGAATACGCGGCAAACATTCTGTTTTTTTTTTTTTTTTTTTTTTTTTTTCATTTTTTTTTCATTATTATTACACATACTTGCGTCACCATACGGTTAAATTAGTTAATCGAAATCGGTGTTTGTGAAAAACAGCACACCGAACACTACGCAGTAAATAAAATCGCTTTTGTTTTCAACTGAATACAATGTCATCCACATGATAATGACGTAAGCTTTTTTGCTCAACGAAGAACACACAGTTCTTCCTTATCTCTGATTTATGTTTGTACTATAATAAATATTCGCTACGAGTGTTTTAAATTGTATAGTTTTCTCAATTGCTTCTCATCGACCAAAATCCAATTGACAATCATGTTTTTTTCCTTCGTCTTCTTCTCCATCTTCTTATTTATATTCGTATTCGGTTTTCTTATTCTTGCTTTAGTTAAGTCTATTTTTGTATGAAATATTCATTGGAAATGATTTTATTATTCATTTCATTTTGTTTGTTCCGGTTGAACGATCATTCATCTTCATATGGTGTAAATTCTTAAAAATATGTATATCAATTGAGAAATGAAACTAAAATGATTACGATTTTGGAATGTCATTTTATTGTTATGGCTATTTTACCACATCTAAACATTGTGAGACTCACAATGACTTGGCATATTTTTTTTTTTTTTTTTTTTTTTTTCATTTTATTCTTCATCAAATGACCAAATTGTTTACAATACATCGTATAAATGTGACGAAAGAAGAAGCGAAAAAAAAAAATCAAACGACATTCCTACTTGTCTTATCAACATTTTAAAAAGAAATATATGTGACACATTAAATCATTTACTGACTTTGGATGATTTTATTACCGAGTAAAACACAAGCACATATTCTATTTTTTTTTTTTTTTTTTTTTTATTTATTTATTTTTAAGGTTTTTATACAATGCGTATGCTGGAACCAAATGCCACCAACAACAATCCAGCTGTGCTCAGTGCACAAGCAAATGCAGCAGTAGCATCAGCAGCAGGTAGCTTAAATAATAATGGTGCCGGTTTATTGCCAAATGCTGCTGGCGCCCCACAAATGCAAACTACATTGAATGGCAATACTGCAACCACTGATCGTTTGGATGCATCCAGTGACAGTGCTGTCAGTTCAATGGGCTCGGAACGTGTTCCATCATTGTCAGATGGTGAATGGGGTGACACTGGCAGTGATTCGGCTCAAGAATATCACCATAGGTAAGTATTTTTGTGTTTTTTTTTTGTATTTTTTTCTTTTTTTTTTTTCTTTTTTTTTGTTTTAAAAAATACGAAATTATTTGCATGATCAAAGTTCACATTGAGAACTTTACAGTTGAGAACGACGTAAATCTATTGAGAATGCAAGAAAAACGAATACTTGAGAATATTAAAAGAAAGAAAAGAAAACAAAAAACTGAGATATAATTTCTTTACAGTAAATATGGTCCATACGATTATAGCAGCTACAATGGTCGCTTGAGTGATGCTGTTCGTCATCCAGTCGCTCAAAAGAAACACCAAATGTTTGGAAAACGCTATTTGCAAGATCAAAGCGGACCAAATCTGTAAGTTGATAAATTTGTTTTGTCATTTCATTCAAACAACCCCAAAAAAAATTCATTTGTTGTTTCCAATGTTTTTTTTTTCCACAACGTTATCAATTTATAATTACATGTTTCTTTTTTTCTCATTTGTTTTTTGTTTGTTTTTTTTTTTTTCGCAGTAATATTTCACAATCGGCATCGAATACTGGCGTTGTACAGACACAACAGGCTGATATGCCAATCAAATATGAATTTGAATATCCGATGCATCATCCACTTGCAACAAATTTAGATGGTGCCGCTGGCGGTATGCCAATTATGAACAAGCATCAATCACAACAGCCATGTTCAGTTGATTTTGGCCGACACAATCCACGTGGCATGCATGATATTGTTGGACACAATCATACATACACATTGCCTCAAGCAAGCGGTGCAACACCACGATCACAACCGCGTGATAAGAAAAATTCCAAAAAAGCAGAAGAGGAACATCTTACTCGTGATGAGAAACGCGCTCGTGCATTAAATGTATGTTAAATCTTATTTATTTTTTATTGTTTTCATTTGTGAAAATAACAATATCAACAACAAAATTGTTTTGACTGAATTTCAGACTGATTCGGTAATTTTTTTTTAATTGGAATTTTTTTTTTTTGTGATCTTTCAATTGACAGGTTCCAATCGCAGTTATGGATATTATTAATTTGCCAATGGATGAATTCAATGAACGATTATCAAAATACGATCTCAGTGAAAATCAGCTAACACTAATTCGGGACATTCGTCGTCGTGGTAAAAATAAGGTTGCCGCACAAAATTGTCGCAAACGTAAATTGGATCAAATTTTATCGTTGGCTGATGAAGTTGAAGAGGTGCGCAAACGCAAAGATCGCTTGATGAAAGAACAAGATGCGGCATTGGCTGAACGGAAGCGCATCATAAAAAAATTTCAAGATTTGTACAAACACATTTTCGAGGTAAATCATTTTACATTTAGACCATAGCCAATTTTTTTTTTTTTTTTCTTCAAATGAATTGTAAAAATTTAATGATTTCTGTTTCTTGGGAAAATGTTTTTGCAGAATTTACGTGATCCACAAGGTAATTTATATTCTCAAAGTGAATACAATTTACAACAGTCGGCCGATGGCGGTGTGCATCTTTTGCGTCGTGAAAATCGTAATCCAAATCAAGTGAATTTGCAAATGCAACAAAATCCACAACAACCACCGAATCAACAACAGCAGCAACAACAACAGCAACAACAACAACAACAGACCAATTCAACTCACCATATCAGTCATCATCACAATCCACACCATTGAGACCGTGATTTGTTATTTATGCACGGGAAAAATTCTTTTTTTTTGCTCTTTAATTCAATATCTATGCAATTAGATGGCTTCAATTCAAGACACGAGCCCTTCCCCACCCCCTCTCCCTGTAAGCGTAAATCTTCTTTGAAAAAAAAAAAAAAAAAAAAAAAAAAAAATCGAACGAAGCTCCTAAATCTAAATTCATACAGATATTGACATAAGCGGAAAGCAGCATAAAAAACTTTCTTTTGTTAATTGAAAATTCAAGCAAAATGTACTGTATAAATACAAAACTAAGCAAGCAAAAAAAAATAATTCTAATGTAAAAAAAAAAAAACAACAACAAAACATAAAACATAAATGATAGACTTTTGCTGTAAGTGGGATGAAATGATGTGTGTGAGTATTGAGTTGTATGTAAAAACAACCAAAAACAACCAAAATCAAGCAAAAGTAGCTGTAGTGGCCAAATGGCCAGGATATTTTATCAATGTATTTACTTATTAACTTAAGCGCTGGCGTGGCATTGTTTCTCTTTCAAATAGTAATACGATTGTGTGTATTTTTTTGGGGTGATTGTTTAATTATGCCAGTGAAATAAAAACTATGTGGAAATGCCACATACATTCATACACTTACACACAGACACATATACACACACACACACACACACAATACTTATATACAATTAAAAACAAAAACAAAAATATATAAAGAGATCTACAGAACCCAAATGAAAATGCATTCATACTGCTTAAGAAATTGCAACGAAAACAAAATAAAATGAAAAGAAAAGATAGAGAAAAAGAAACCAATCAATAAAAAGCCCAGGTCATCAAATTAAACCTAAATCTATCAACATTGAGTAACAAATGAAAAGTCATTCTTAGGCTGGCATATTTCTGTTTTATTTGTTACACCCACTATAGATATACAGTTGATTCATTAAATCAACTTAATTGCAGAGCATTTAATAAATGTTACCATTTAAAATCGAATAATTTTACCCAAATTTTTCTTAATTTGTTTTTACTAATCATCATCGTTGCTCGATGATAACTCGTTCGTCATTTGGAAGTGACAATGAGCAGAGATTTTATAACAATTACTTTCAATGAAAGATCCAATTTAATTTGGACCGATTTATTAAACGAACAAAATCGAATTTCATTCACAGATGATTTAGTATTTTCAATGAACAAGAATAGAATCAATCATACGATATTCTTCTTGTTTTTCTTTTTATTTTTTTTACTTTTTTGTTTGGGCTAATCTAAATCAAATAAAATAGAAAATGCCACCATCAGAGAAAAAAAAATTAAAAAAAAAAAAAAAAAAAAGAAATGCAAAAAAATCAATTTTGTTTCGAAAGCTAAAAGCTAAAAAATTGCTTTTCAAAAAAAAAAAAAAAAAAAGAAAAAAAAAATGGAAAAAACATCGTGTATCCATGAATCTAAAATTTAAGTTTATTTTATGGTTACAATTATAGCAAGATAATTCTTAAGTCTTTTTCAATGGAATGCTCATGCCATTCTAAGTCAATGGGCCAACTTGTCAATCGCCTTTTTCCCCATTGCCAATGTTCAACATTTTATGAATTGATTGAGATAGAAAATAACAAAATACACAAAGGCATTTTGAGTCGAAACACAAATTATATTATGTAAATAGTATTTACCAAATACAACATATATTGTTTTCTTTGATCCTAAAACATACATTAATGAAAAATAAATGAAAAATAAAAATACATTAAATATAAAAAACAAAAAAAAAATTCTGTTTACATACAAATCAATCAATTAACAAAAATATGCTATGTTTTGCTTTTTTTTTTTTTTTTTTTTTTTTCCGAAAACTACGTGATTGAAATTTATATGTTTTGCACAAACCAATACAAAAACCAACCGATTTGATTCAACTGTTCCAATTCGATTTAACGAAATTAAGTTTGGTTTAGGCATCTTTGTGTGGAAGTGAACAAAATGGTGATAGTTTTCTTTTTTTTTTTATAAATAAAAAAATAAATAAGAAAATATGTAATTTTTGTGACTTTTTTTTTTTCATATTTATTTCGAAATTTTTTTTTTCTTTTTCACTTTAAGATTCACTTATTCTAATCAAATTCCATAAAATGTAACAGCATAATCAAGTCAACGATTTTTTCAACTCTAAATTAATAATCACCTGACGAACCATTCACAACTGAATGACGATGAATATTCAATTTTTCCACCCAATCACGTTGAACCAAACTTTTTCCTATCGAATAGAAACAGCCACGGATTGTGAACATTTTATGATGTTTCATTGCATTTTGGGCTTTTTTCGAAACTCATTCATACGGTCAGTGGTTATCCAATTCCGACGCTCCAAATATGTAACACGTTTTAATGTTGTTTAGAGAGAAAGAGAGAGAGACATTATTTCAAACAAATTTGTTCTGCACAGAACCCCCCTCTCGACCTATAGTTGGACGAAATGTACAAAAGTATACTACTCCTTTTTTTTAAAATTTCTTCATCTTGTTTTATTTTTAAAAAAATCCTATAAAACGAGTGACAAACAAAGAAAAATTTAAAAACAACATACACACACACATTTAACATTGTAAGTAGGTGTTTTTTTTATCTAAATGTTTTCTTCTTTTTTCTTCAGCTCATCACATGAGTTGCATTGTATATATTTATTAATTTAATATAATAATAATAAATGTAAAATAAGGCTTTATTTTATTCTATAAAATAAAGAAAAGAAAAAAAAAAATTAATTAAAAAATGAAAACATAATTTTCTTAGGCCTATATTAAGTGAAAATCATTTGAAAATACATAAATATACGCAGATAAAGAGAGAAAAAAACAACAACAGCATACAAACTAACTTACGATGAAATAAAACATGAAAATCTGAATAAAAATGTGACTTTTAAAATTAACAAACACGTTTTTTTTTTTTCATTGTCGATTTTGTAGATCAAAAAGTGATTTTTTTTGTAGATCAAAAAGCATTAGGTATTTACAAAGCTTTTGTACACGCTCAAACCTTTGAAAAAATTATCACGAACAAAATTGCTTCGACTGAGCTATAGCCGAAGTAAGCATGTATAGCGTTGACTTGGCACATCTCATACAATTACACACGCGACAGTATAATACAATTTTTATTTATTTTCATTTTCATTTCCATTTCGTATTTATTCAAAATTCTATATCCATTTTGATTTAATATACAGGATTGAATCATATGAACAACTTAGAGGAAAAACGTTATGTAGAAAAGTTGCGCGGAAAAATGTTGTTATTCAATGTATTTGTTGTTGTTTTTTGTATACTAAATACACTGAATAACAACATTTTTCCGCGCAACTTTTCTATATAACGTTTTCCCTCTAAACTGTTCATATATGATTTGCATACATTACACTGATGATGTTACCGGATGAATTTCCATTTACACAATGCATATTTCACACTGCCTGAAAATGAGCTTCTTTTTAAATGATCAAATGCAAATCGATCGATGGATGGATTTCTTGATACATGTACACCTAGAGATGAAAATTTATCTAAAAGTCAATAAACAAATTGAATTTAAAATGAAAGATAAAAAAACAATAAATTGAATTTTTTTTTTTTTTTTTTTTTATTTTGCCATTGAACTTGTGGTTTTTTATTTGAGTTGTAAAGCTACAATGCTTAAATTACAATTAACATCAATGATCCAATTCCAAAAATATGTTTGATAATTTTTAAGTGTTTTTATATTTTCTTCGCCATTCTTCTTTTCATTATATTTTGAAAAGGGGATTTTTTTGATAGACAAATTTATTTTCAGTTGAATTGGATGAGATAGATATAATTGGGAACGATCGAATTGTTTCCATTGTTTCAATACAGCCAATAAAATCATATTTTATTTCTCTTTTACCTTCCATGTTTATCACTTGTTCTGTGAATGTGCACAAAATCTCGATCTTAGACTACGATGTAGAGCTACAAGTCCACTACATGATTATTACACATTATTTGTTTACATTCTTATTTTACAATGTTATCGATCAAATATTTTGTGAATTTATAATTTTCGCTTTGGTCTTCTTAAGTTAATTTTTGTTCTGAAATGTATGGTCAATAATCGAATGTGGTATTGAATTATATTTTATAATTCTGCTATTTCGTAGAAAGAAATCGGAATAAACCCTTAATAAGAGTAAAAAAAAAAACCTCCTAATAAGAATGAGAAAAAAAAAAGTAGTGCAGAATAATGCAAAGAAATGAGATGGAAATCAAATAGCTTAGCAACAAAATAATAATAAATGAAATTCGATTTAATTGACAACTTTATGGATTCATTGAATTTTGACAAAAATAAACATAGTGAGTTGAATTTGAGGGACTTTATATAATCATTTTGTATTTTGCATTCCATCAATTCAAGCAATTAACAGGTAATTCAACGTTAACAAACATGCGAAATTGGCAGAATTTTTTTTTCTTTTTCTTTTTTTTTTTTTTTGATCAATTGATGAATCGAATTCCAGTTCAATTTTAATAGATCTTTCTCTAACATGTAGGGTTTTGTTTTTTATTCTCTCTATCTCTCTGTGTTCATGATTTCTTGAAGCATTTTATAAATACATTTTATTTTCCTCATATTTTTAATTTTTATTTTTTTCTTTTTTTTTTTATTTTTTTTTCTTTTTTATTTCTGTTTCAAATAGAAGAGCTACATATGTACATAACATTCATTCTGGCGACATTCATACATTGTTTTTTCTTTGTTTCAATGAGAATTTGTTTTCACTTCTTTTTTTTTTTCTTTCCATTGTGTTTAATACCGTCATTTTGAAATAAAAAAAAAAAAATCTATCAAAACAAAACTTTTCGTGACAAAGGGAGATTAAATCATCGAACTGTTAATAATAAATACACATGAAATTAAGAATTATAGATCACCCGAAATTTGTTATTCATTTTGTAATAGTTAACGATAAAATGTGAGTTGTTATAGTTTTTTTGCGACGCGACACATTCCATGTAGTGTTTATAGTATGAGTTTTTAGGTACGAATGATTTCCATTTTTTAAAAAATAAATTCTATAAATGTTCAATTTTTGTGTTTTTTCACCATACATATCTAACTATTTTGAACCATAGATGCCGAGCATCTCTTAGATTTTCAAATGCTCGATATTTTCAATCAGTTTTTTTTTTTTAAATTTTCGTTTCAATTGAGGGAAAATGCGAAAGAAAATTTGTAAGAATTTTAATTTCCCACTTTTTTTTTTTTTTTTTTAATTATTCAAAATTAATTTTTCTTTTTATATAGATTAGTAATTATTATTTCGGGCTCATTTTGGATGCCCCGAAGGATTCTCATTAATATTTCTAACAATTTATCTCATCATTTAGTGCAATTGCTATAACTGATTTTCGGTGTATCTTTTACTCTCTGCATGTTTGTGTATGTATGTGTGTGTGTGTATGTGAGAGAGAGTTATTGTGTACTTTTGTTTGATTTAAATCGTTTGTTTCGTTTTGGCTGCTTGCTTAATAATTCAACTATTTTGACACTTGAACTGCAATACCACTACTAACTACACTCGATTCCCTCATATATATTTAAAATAAATGTCCTGAACTTTGTAAAATTTTGTGATTTCGTTTTACATTCTTTCATTCCTTCTATAAGTTATAATTGGATATTCATTTTATCTCAGAGTAGATATCATCTTTTATTTAAATTAAACTTAAATAACTAAATTGGTTTTAATTTTTTTTTTTTTTTTTTTTTTTTTTTTTTTTTTTTTATTATTTTCTCTTCATTTCATTTTTAAATAACACCTATTCGCATAACATTCTTTTAAAAGTTCTTTCAATCTCTCTCTTTCTCTCATTCTCTCATTTTCTCTCCTTCTATATATTTATATATATATATATCTCTTTCTTTTTATATCTCCTTCACTGTTTGTTACCAACTTTCGAATCTTTAGTAGTTTAATTAGATTATTAGATAAATTACGGAAAAAAAAAAAAAATATATATGAGACAAAAAGAAAAATAAAAATTGTCAAAATTTCTATGCTAAAAAGGTCGGTAAAATTAAATGTACGCGCGACGAACCGAAGGATTTTGGGGACGAATCCTGTATTTGATAAATTCACGATATATATCATTTATTACTTTTATTACAAGTTAAGTTCTCTTTAATTTTTTTTTTTTTTTTTTTTTTTTTACAATTGGTTTGAAAAACGCGACGCGAAAAAAATCACCGACGATCACCCGAATGTTTCCCCTTATGCTTAGTATTATAAATTATGTTGTATGCTTCATTTGTTTGATTCATCATCATCATCATCTTTTTCTTCTCTCATTTGTGTATTTTTTTTTTTGTTTGTTTGTTTGTTTTGTTCATTAAATTAATATTAAGATATTTTGTTGACAAAGCACTTTGTTTCGTTCACCGGAAGAAAGCTAAATAAACGACGCGATATAATTTGTATTATTTTTTTATTACTTAATTTTCTCTCAGTTTGTATTTTGTTTTTGTTTTTTTTTTTTTTGTTTTTAATTTATTTAAATTTGTCTTTATTATAACGGCACGGATGGAAACGCGGTAACTATTTTAATTTAATTATTTTGTTTTTTATTTGTTGACGTTTAATTATTTTCATTTATTAAATTTTTTACACATTGATTTTATATTGAATATTGTTTATCATTTTTTTTTTCTTTATTATTTTGATTTTATTTAGAACGCAGATAAAAACTAAACAATTCCGATTTTAGAGCATTTGATATTTAAATTGCATTTGAAATACCGTTTAAGATTAAGAACATTGAAATCAACAATTCTATAAACTTCTTTTATTTGTTTGTTTGTTTGTTTTTCTTTTCTCTTGTTGTGTATGTGTTTGTTTGTTTTACTTTTTACAGTTTAAGTTTAGAATAAGCATTCATTTAATAAATAACTATCTAACATTACAAGTATACAATCGTTTGCCCCAAAAAGTGGTACTGAATTGATAATATTGTTTATTTATTTCTCTCTTTATTATTATAATATTTTGTTGTTTTTCTATTTGTATTTAGTAGTTGTATGGAATCATTGAATTGAAATTTTGTTTGTTTTTTTTTTTTTGCTTTCGATTTTCTCTTCATAGTTTTTGAGAAGAGATAAAATTCGAATAAATTTCAATTCAAAAATTCATACACATCACACGTTATTAATTTTATGCTATTCAATTTATGTAGTTTTATTTTTGTTGATTTTTCCTTTTTTTTTTTTTGTTTGTGATCAGTCTTTCTAAGTAAATTCAATCAAAATAAACTCGGCTGTTTGCACTGGTTTTTTAATTTCTTGTCGTGAATTATGAAAGTGACATAAAGTCATTTGTTATTGTTTAATTATTTTTTTTTTCCCATTTATTATTTCATTTAATTAAAAACATTTGTTACACATTATTTGTATTTTTGTTTTGTTTTGTTTTGTTTACTTTTTGGGGCATTCAATAAATGGCACATGTTCATCTTGCTTACACCGTTTTGTTTAAAAAGTTTTTTATTCGAGCTTAAAAACAACGTATAAAAAACTAAAACTGAGATTTACAAAAATAAACTCAGTCATTTTATAGTCTTAATTTGTGAAAGATTAAACAATGAGAAATTAAAAAAAAAAAAAGAAAAAAAAAAGAAAAATTAAAACGGTGAAAAGTACAAAATTATATGCATTAAATAAAAAATGCTCAAAATCGGTGAGTTGAAACAATATACAATATTATAACGAAATACGAAAATGTTTCAAATTTTGTTTTTAAACGCGACGCGACCGAATACCGAACCCGAATTTCAATAACGCAACTAAAAAAAAAAGAAGAATTTTTAAATCGAAAACGTGTTTTTTTCTTTTCACTTGTTTTTTTTTTAATCAGTTTATGGAGTTTTATTTTAGTTTAAAATTTTATTTTCATTTATTTATTTATATTTTTCACGAATTTTATTTTATTTACAATTTGTAATAATTTTTTTTTTTATACCGACGCATTTTATTCAATAGAATGAAGTTTAAGAGAATAATAGAATTTGTGTTTGTTTCTAATTCATGTTTTTTTTCATGTGTGTTCAATGAAATGTCATCTAGTGTGTTTGTGTGTACAATGATTGAGTGTGTGTATGTGTGAGTGTCCAGATTTAGGTGTATTGTATCTGTTTTTCTTTTTTCTTTGTATCATTTTGTTAATTATTTTCATTTATCACAAAATCATCGAATAAATCATTTGTCGTGTGTCTGTGTGCTTAGGTTTAAATAAAGTGTGCTAATTATATGTTTTCTCCTAAATCGATAAAGATTTGTCTATATCCTTTTTTATTTGTTTGTTTTCCTTGTATCTTGAAATATTGTTCATTTCTAATAAAACAACAAAGTAATTTTTTTTTCTCATGATTTAGATCTAAATTGGATGGTATTTAGATTTTGTGTGTGTGTGTTGTTGTCTTTTATTATTTTGCAAGAAATTAGCACGGAAATTAGCCAGAACTATTCGTTTTGGTCATCGATCCAATGATTGCGTAATTGATGCTATATCCGTTTACATCCCTAATCTAGCAAAAAAAAAAAAAAAAAAAAAAGAAAAAAAAATTGTTCTTTTTTCTCTTAATTTTTGTTTTTGTTTTTATACACAGAAACCTGTTGATATTGAATTAGTTGCAATTCATGTTAACGATAAGTCTTTTCTCTTCAATTCCACAAAATGATTGAATTAAAGCGAAATACCAAGGAGTTTTGAACAGATAAGCTAATCATATTATTGGCATCAATGGACAGAAACCGTGGACAGAATATGGGGAAAACAAACCGAATGGAAAGAAAATTAGAAAATTTATGATGAAAAAAAAAAAAAAAATAATTATACAGTTGCGGTAGATACAACATAATCGAAAAAATATAAAAAGCTCTAAAAAATTACGAATGAAAAAAAAAAACTCTCTAATTTCCTGAAAATTAAAAGAAAATTAAAAGAAAGTAAGAAATTTCATTAGTAAATTTGTAATCTGTTCATCTATTTGCGAATGAAAATGAGAGAGTGAATATTTGAAAAAAAAAAAAAAAAAAAAATAAATGATTCATTCATGTGTTCGTTTTCATTTTTCTTTTCTGTTTACATTTTCTTTGCTTAAAAATGATCTCTTTTCTTCTTATCATTTTTTCAGTTTGTTATTATTAATTGTTTTGTGTTTTTTTTTCTTTCTCTGTTTTCACTTTTGTTTTTGGTTTTTTTTTTTTTTTTTTTTTTTTTTTCAATAAAAAAATACACGACAAATTTTGTTACGCAAATCGACACTTAGCACATGCACATCAGTCTGTACAAGGATATATATTTAAAATTAAAACCTACAGAGATATATATATATATATATGTGTGTGTGTGTGTTAATCTTCATTTGTTTTCTGTCTATCAAATACAATCAAATTATTTTTCACATTCATTCGTGATTCCATTGTTACTTTTCATTCATCATTTAAATTATGTTTCAAGGTAATTTTGAATCGTAGATACGTCTAAATTGGTACCATGTTGATAATATGTTTATTTTTTTCTTCTTTTGTATTTGTTGAAAGCATAAATAATAACCAGTAGAATAAGGAAATACATAAAATAAAATAAAGGAAACATATCCAATGCGCATTTTAATAATTAAAAACAAGCAATGGACGAAATATGGATAGAAAATTTCACATCGGAAAACAATCAATTTTCATTTTTGATTGCATAGAGATTGGATTGAATGTTATTGGGAGAAGTGACAGGAAATCTCTGGATGTACAATGATATCGATGTTATGCAACTAATTTCAATGGGTTTTCTCGTGTTTTCGTGTGTGTGTGTGTTTTTTTTTTTTTTCTTTTTCTCCTCTTTTCCATTCATTTTATCGCAACTACAGATAATTGACTATTCAATCTAAATATGTGTAATCCATATGCGCCATATCATAATTATAGTGCAATATATTGTGACATCTTAAACAATTCAAAATCGTCTGATTCTAACTTGTGTTCCCAACTCTCTAATTCAAATGGTTTTCGAATAATTTTTTTTAAATTCAAATCAAATTTTGTCGCACGGAAGTCGCCAATTTTGAAAGAAAAAAAAAAATTTCAAAAAAAAAAAAAAGAACACTGACTTTTTTTGTCACAGCAACCAATGAGAGGAAGAAAAAAAAATAGACATGAATTATTAATTAATTTTTTTTTTCATGATGAAAATTCATTAAAATATCTCCCTGTTTGCGTGTCGTAATGTATGTTTTCCAGAGAGAGAATCATATTTCTTTTTTTTTCCCCTTTTTCTTTAGTTCTATCATTATGGTTAAAGACGCTGCTACTTTATGACTAATAAATTATGGGTAAGTCTGAGATTTAAATTTCAACTTGGTTCCATTCTTGTCTGTTCCCTTTGATTTATTTAATCGCAATAAATCACGTCTTTTACTCCTATACCTTTTGCACGCGAAAAAAAAAAATCACTTTGCTTCATAATTAGCATTTATATTATTTTAACATTATTTTCATTTCTGTGGTAAATTTTTCTTCTTCTCTTATTATTCTACAGATTTCCATGAAATGTTCAATGGCTATTTAGTTCTTTTTTTTTTTTTCTCACTTAAATTTTCGAAATTTATGCTTTTTTTTCATTCTTTCAATAAAGAAATTGAAAAGTTAAATACTTAAAAAAAAAAAAAAAAATATTCGTGACAGTTAGTTTTTTTTTAAATAAAATTTTTTTTTTTCCGAAATATTTTGTTATTAAATTTGTTACATATTTCGTAATTGAAAAAAAAAAGAGTTGCAAATCAAGTTTTGCTTCTTTTATACATTAAAATGAAAAGGAGGAAAGATAATAAAAATGAAATGAGATTGTGTGTGTTTTTTTCTTTCTCATGTTTACAATGTTAAAAGTTTTTTGGCAATCTTTTTCATGTTGTTGTTGTTTGATTTTGATTGCGAAATGATGTGATTTCCTTTATCGATCTTTGTGATTGGATAATGAAAAAAAAATTGCATACACATAGTTACGCTTGATTTTTTCCATAGGTTTATTGTATTTCGTCGATGGTTGTGTATGTGTGTGTGTGTGTGTGTGTGTGTGTGTGATAAGTTTTCTTCTTCTTGCTAACTCTCCGATCTGCTTTCATTTTTAGATGTCGTAACTTGTATCATTTGGTATGTAATATGAATCCGCTTTAAATGTCGTACATGTTCACCATACGTTCGGACAAATTTGGTGGGAATTGATCAACGAATCGTCGCCAATTTTCATCACCAACTTGTGTTTTGAAACCATGTAAAATCTTTTGAATCATGGCATGCAGATCACTTGGTGGATTCACCCATGATGCAATTGCGTCGCAAAAGAATATAAAATCGGGCACCACACCAACTGGATTTACTGTTATCATGTTACACATGCCTCTGAATGCTGAATCCTTTTCGTCATTGTCACGTATATGACGCAACGATGTGCACCTATGTCATGTAGCCACATTTCAAAAAAAAATTTATGAAATTAATAGAAAAATGAAAATGAATGAGAATAAGAGAAAGAGAAAGAGAGAGAGAAAGAGAAAGAGAAAGAGAAAAAGAGAGAGAGAGAGAGAGAGAGAGAGAGAGAGAGAGAGAGAGAGAGAGAGAGGAAGAGACAAAAGAACAAAAACACATTAGATTAAATTAAAAAATATTCTGAAGCGACTGTATCTACATATTTAAAAAAAAAAAAACCATTTTGGTTTTGGGTTTAATTAACGATTAAAAATTCATATTATAGTTGGTTTTTATGATGTTAGATTAAAAAACACTTAAAATTCATTCCGCAAATGCGCACGGGTATTTAAAAACAATCAAAAGAAAACGAGAAAAAAATAATTGTTGTTACAAGAAAAATTAAATTTCAGTAAAAATACATTAGAAACAATTTGTATTGGAAATTATAAAAAAAAAACAATGAATTTGTAATATTGTTGCAATTTGTGATTTTTTTTTTTTTTCTGTTGAAAATGAATTCGTCGTTTCTAAGCTATTCTCATGAACAGAAAAAAAAATATCATATTTCGGTATCGGTGATAAATTGAAGCGAGATATTATGTAGTATTAATGGGACACATATTTGATTGAAAAATAAAATTGCATTTTTAATCGAAAAAAAAAAAAAAAATCAGAAACGAAAAAAAGAATTAAAACTGAAATGAATCAATTGAATATCCGAATTTTTGTTCATCTTGAACAAAACATTTTTTTTTCTCCATAGATGGTAATTTTATCACTGATTAATTGATTTTTTATTTCGATGATTTTTCACCAATTCGACCATCGAATAAATAATTTATTTATTTCAATTAAATAAGAATGAGAGATAATAAGGATAATTAAAAAATTTAATTGTAATTATAATAATAGAAAAAAAATTGTTACACACCACTGTCGTACGAACTCTTGTAAGAAAGGAGCCACTTCAACAGGACACACATAACCTAGACGACCGATTGTTATAGCTAAAGAAAATAAAATAAAATCAAAAACATAAACATAAACATGAAAACAAAAGACAAAAATGAACAAAAAAAATAAAAAAAATAAAATTGAAAACGAAAAGAAAGAACAAAGTTAAAAAAAATAATAAACATATTTGGGAAAATAAGAACCAACCAACATAAAAATGAAATTATGATTAAAATTCAGAGCAAATAACAAAATTGAGATAGACCACAGAATTTTTTTCCAAAATTAAAAGCATGTCGTGTAAAAATGAAGATATAAAGGAAAACACAATAAAATGAGAAACGGTTAATAAAAAATAGAATGAATTATTAATTAATTGACAAAAAGTTACTCATAAAATGAATTTGAAAAATTCTTCGTTTTTTTTTATTTTTACATTTCTTAAATTGTTTTTAACAACTAAGAGGAATTGGTTTCATTTCCAGGATGAAGGACAATCAGTAATATTCGGCAAAGATATGCATTAAATTGTACATTTTATGGCAAAAATTGTGAATTTAAATGATCATTATTTTGGCATTTAAATGTAAATTCAATGGTATATTTTGCGCGATAAATATCTATTCGATATTGCTTGTTAACAAAGACACACACACACACATCAATTAAATTGAGTGAGAAAATAAATCAGAATTGAATGAAATCAAAGTTAAAAATGAACACGCACATAAAATGCAATTAATATTTAAATGGACTCTTCAGTGCATTTGCGTTGAAAAGACTTACCTGTATTTTCCAGTAAGGTTTTTGTTGTGTTAGGTCGATTGATTATGACAATTAACTCTCTTAGCACCAATGGAATATACTGCCGTGTTGCTTCACCTGAAATATACAAGAAAAAAAAAACAACAACAAAATAATGTTTACAATTGAATTTGAAATGTGGCGCAAAGTTTAATTTTTTGCATTCTTAAAACTTACCCAATTTCATGGCAATCTCACCAATTGCCCATGTTGCATTATTGCACACAGATATAAAGTCTGGATTCAGATTTTGACCAAGAATTGGAAAGAAATCATTCATGTGCGGCGCTACATGCTGGAAGCATGCCTTTGTCAAATCACCAAGCAGCGCAAATGACGATTGACGCACCTGTTGTAATTGCAAATTTGTTGCGAAAAAAGCAAGAAAAATTAATAATCGAATGAAATTCAATACATATGATATATATATGATCATACCTCTGGCATGCCATCCTGCATACATTGATAAAGTAATTGCATTATGTTGCTATTCACAACAAGTGTTTCGATGTGAACGTCTAAACCTTCGGCCAAACCAGACAATAAATCAAGTGCAACAATCATACGTTCTTTGTCAGGTTGTTCATATTGAACCGAATTTGCATTATTTACCAATTCTTGTTGATTAATTGTTTGTTGAATAAGTGAAATGCATCGACGATAAACTGGTTCACAATATGGTAAAAATCCTGATTGTAATGCAGTTGCAATACTTGACAAACATTCAAGCAATGGGAATAAATCTTTGTCATCATCTTGTAATAGATTCCATTTTTCAATTAACGGTGGCATTAAAATATTTATATATTCGGGTTTATTTAGATGATGGCCGACTGAATCAGCCAATGTACCAACGGCATCGTACAAAATCAATAGATTTTTATGCTGATATTTGGAAAATGCAAATACCAATGTCTTTAGAATGTAACCTAAATATGGAACAAGTTCCGTGCATGCTTCCTCTTCCAATGTTGCAAATGCTGAACAAGCTGCTTCTTGAACCCGTTTATTGGCATCGAGAATACGTTTCAAAAGCTCTTCCATTAATGGTTTTAAATATTGTTCATGCGGTTGTGTGACAACCCAATGAGCATATCGTGATAATGTCCAACATGTTATTGATCTGACTAGAGCCTTTTTATCCGATAAACATTGAATTAAATATGGTATTAATTCGGGTAAATGTGGTATCATGCCAGACATACAGCCTTCGGCAATTGCACCAAGTGCTAAAATGCCACTCTCTTTTATTTCCCATGTCGGATGGAATAATGTGTCTTTTAAAATGGGCAATACAATTGGTAAGCATTCCTCTCGGAATACATTTGCAAGTACATCCAATGCGGCCGCACTACATTTACGTAAATTCCATTCGGATAGCGAATTATCATCATCAAGACCATCATCATCGTCATCACTGTCCTCATCATGTTCTTGTCCATCAATTTCTTGTTTTACCGTATGCGTCCTAGATTTATGAAATCTCGGCTTTATATCTTCCTCTCGATCAGGTATCATTGCATCATCTTCAACATCACCCTAAATATACAAATAGGCAAACACACAAACACACAAACACACATTTATATATTTGGGTCAATACGTTTTCACTTGTTTGTTGTCGATTTATTTATGCATACAATGCAACAACGGTGTGACAACATAAGGAAATTTTTTTTTTTTTTTTTTTTTTTTTTTATACAAAACAACAACTCTCACCTTCAATAGAATTATGTCAATTTCTGAGTATCGCATTCCATTCACGAGAACTGGTGCCAATTTGGCAAGATGTGGTGCCAGAACTTCTTTGCAAATTGTTTGATCAGCCAATGTTAACCAGAACTCAGATGCTTCTAATGCAACACTTTCATCTTGGTCTTGTGTTCGCAGCAACATATACTGTTTTTAAAACAATAAAAGAGTGTAACATTTAATTTGAATGTTGCTTTAACCTCAAATAAACAACAACAACAACTTCACCAAACAAACTACCAATTTCAATTAATATTTACCTCAATAATTTGGTTCATTATTGGTAATAAACAATCCATTCGTACTTCAAGCAACATAACAAAACCGCGGCACACATTTTTTCGCACCTCATGATCTTCGTCTGTTGATAATTGAAATAAATTTTCAATAAATGTATCTATGTGCATCATCAACACAGCTGTACGATTGATGATAAATTGATTGATGCAGGCGATAGCATGTGAACGAATTTTTGGACTGGAGTGTTTAAAAAATTGCAAAAATTTCGGTATCATAATATTCAATGGTCGATTGAGCGCTTCACTATCCAATGCTTCAGTTGAATCTTCACAGATTTTTTGCAATGCACCAAATGCACCTTCGCACACATTATAATCTTGTGAATCAAGCATTTCGCATAATGATGGTAACAATTGTGGCCAACTATTTAATCCACCTTTGCTGGCAATTGTTGTTATTAAAATACCAACGGTAGCTCGAATTAATGGCGATGGATCACCAACGGCCATCAAACATTCTTGTTTAATATACTCAACGATTTCCGGCTGCAATGTACTGCCATGCAATCGAATATTATTTTTAAGTATTAAACCACTGAGCGATCGTGTCGGTTCATCTTCTGATTTCAATCGTACCAGCACATAGATGAGATAATTGTTAAAATCTGGATATCGATTTAATTCCTCCAATTTCTGAATAAGAATTAAATGGAATTGGAAAAGAAGAGAAAAGAAAAGAAAAAAAAGGATTGAGATGAGAACGAAAAAAAGACAGAAAGGAATAAGAAAAGGAGAAAAACATACACACACACACACATGCACACACAATTGTGTAGGAATTAGAAAACAAATCAATTAACATAGAACACACATTTTGCTTAATCGATAAAATTAAATGAAATATGAATCACAGGACTAAACAAAATTCACTCAAAATGTCAACTAGCTGATATATGTGTGTGCGTTTTTCATTTTTCTCTCCCTCTTCTCATTTTTTTTTTGTCATCAACACATTTCATTTCACCATTTCATTTAACTGATTAACTGTTCTATTCTGTTTCATAATAATAATGCCCAAAAAAATAGAAATATTTTTAATGGATTTACTTACCAATTGAACAGCTCGTTGCGTCGCAGTGTCTGGTGATTGCGATTCCTTCAATATTGTTATAATCTGTTGCAAACCTTCTGGTTGCGGTTCCCACGTCATTTTCTCGGTGTGTTTTTCTCTGTGGATCGGTTTTGTGCGAAAATTAATTTTTTAAAATAATTTCTCTTGTGTGTTTTCTGTGTTTTTTTTTTTTTTTTTTTTTTTGTTTATTTTTATTTATAATTTAAATATATATCGTCGTTCAATGTATATATGGTTTGAAAAACTGCTTTTCGACGAATAGAGAAAAAATATGATTGAAAGCAGCTTTAATGTAGCGACCATACGAGAAAAAAAGGAAAATGACTGACAATGCCAATGTTTTTTTCCGCACTCTCACCTCACCTCACGATGGTCAACTAATACGAAACAAGGATTTTGTGCATGTATTTTTTTTTTCTTTCATAAAATGGCCTTGTATTGGTGTACGCTTATTTTTATTCAACGTTAACACACTGGCAACACTAAATCGTGGTATTTGTCATTTAAAAATTAATATGTCTTGTATAAATGAAAAAAAAAAGCAAATGAAATCAATTTATATTAAAGACTATAACAATATGAATATAGCGACCATTGTTTCTATTTGATATAATTCTTTGCATGCAAAAAAAAACTCTTTCGGCTTCATTTCAAATATTTTGCGTTAAAACGTTAATTACTCTTTATTGAGCTGTCAAATCAACGGCAATAATAACAACAACAACAACAACGATAAAACTAATGTAGAAATTGAAAATTCTGATTGTTTATGCACATTTTCACCACTGTCAATTTCACAAATTATCCAAAAGTTTGCATTGGAATTGTTTTTAATAAAAAATTTTACAAACCTAATTTATCTTTTTCAATTGAATTTATTGCGATGCATTCAACAATGAATGTTGTTTGTGTTGTGCTTGTCTGTCACTTTATAAATTTTGCATTATCATCACGTTGTTAGTATAAAACACCGTATTCACCATGTCATATATGTCAATTGTTCACCATAATTATTATCGCATACATGCATATATCGAAATGATACATCAGCCATTCATGGCCGCTTGTCGAAATAATTTGTATAAGTGTCTAAACTATTGGAAAGGGAGTTTGTGTGATGCATTTGTATTATATAAACTATTTATGCCATCTATCAGATCGTTAGCAATTAATTCACTCATACAACACCAAACATCCATCGGCGCCAGATTTAAAATATTTTAAATTGAATGTAATCAGTTTATAAATATTGTTAGTTAATTGAAAAACAAAAAAAAATATGTATTAATGAATTTGATTAATATTTATCACAAAATTTTTTAACATTTGCAAAGCATTTCGAAGCTTCAATTTCATGTAATGAAATGAAATGCATCTTTTTTAGTTGTAATTCTTGGATTATTAGAATAAAATTATCATTTCACATGTATGTGTGTTCTATCAGATTCAAATGCAGAAAAGACCATTCATTGTTTGAATTACGGACACCGTAAAAAGATTTTCGTTTCAAGAATTGTGTTTGAAATTGCAAATTAGATCAAAATAGCATTTTAGATTTTATTGCATTAGTTGAACCATTACTATAAGTTTTAATTTCAAAATGAGCAGTGGTATTGTATCAGAGCATTTAAAATAATTTTTTCATTGTAAATTCATACGATTGATTATTTACGTTTATTGATAATGTAATCTTTGTAATTCAATTCTTCGGAGTCAATTCTGTAAAAAAAATAGAAAAATTGTGAAAATTGTATATTCTTGTTAATATTGGAATTTTTTTTATTATTCTTTTCAAATGAAAGTGATCAGTTAATTGATATTAATATTAATTTTTATGCGCTCGCTGGATATTAAATGTGAGGTTTTGTTTTTTATTTACCTTTTTATCATATTCATTTTTGATAATTGTCAACTGGATTTGACAAATTTTAAGTTCATTTGACAATATACAAAATAATAGACATACGTTATTATAAAATGTTATTGTTTAAAATGTGATATAATTTTTCATAATTTTTTTTCACATTTGCAATAATAAAAATAAAAACTTTAATTATTGAATTTTTGAAATTTCGATAGCGAATGGAAATTTTTTCCATAAAAATATCATTAAAAATTGCATTGTTTCATAATTAGCTTTTACATGTAAGCGCCATCTATTGTTTAGCTATTTTACACCATCAATATTGTATGCATTTGTATGATATGAAAAACCATAAAATCAAATGTGAATTATTTGCGATGATGATAAAAAAAAAAAAAAAAAAAAATCAAAAATAAATAAATCAATGAAAAAATCATTATAAATAATTTTTACCACTGGTGATAACTTGAGGTGAAAAAAAATATATTTATTTTTCTTTTCAATTATTGAAACCGTCAATATACCGAACAGTGTTGCCAACGCTTGACATCTGAATAAAAACAAACCATCAAATCACCGGAGATAGTGCTTCGAAACCGAGAGAAAAAAAAAAACACTATGACAAACATAAGAAACTCAACAAATTTCAATCAGTCACATTTTTTCTTTTGATATATTCCTTTTGACCATCATAACCACGTTGTTGTTGACGACTTTTGAAATATGCGTCAATAAATTTTGCGAATAAAATATGTATATAGCATTGATTTCAACAAATGATTCAAAAAAATTGTGTTAAAGAAACGTGTACAATGAAAACGTTGTGAAAAACCATAGTGAGATTTATTCGAGAAGTTCATCACACTGTAAATAGACAAAATTTTATATCGAAAAGTGTGAAGGAGAGGAAAAAAAAAAAATTTTTTTTTCTGCTCTCTGATCTTCTATATTTTTCCCTTCAATAGCAGTAGTAGCAGCTCCTCACTACTACTTTTTCTTTCACAGTTTGGTTATATTATTTTTTTTTTTTTTATTGGTTATAACTATAAACGTGTATGTGTTTTTTTTTTCCCTTTGGATTTTCGCTTAGTTACATCGAGGAATTTGTCAAACATTTTTGTGCAGACAATTTCATTTGATTAATAAAAATAAAAAGAAAAAAAAAAACACAAATTATTGAACGAAAAGAAGATAAAAGAAAATAAAACGAACAGATTGACGGCAAAAGTGAGAAAAAATCATAATTATCAAAACATTCAAAACGAAACCAGAACATTTCTTAAGAAAAGAGAAACATAGTATTTCGTTTTTTCTCATTCTCCTGGTGAATTTGTGAATAAAGTGTTATTATGTGCGCATTAGTTGGTGCGTAAGGAATTGACAATTGACAATTTTTTTTTTTTTTTTTTTTTTTTTTGCACGAACATTATAAGAAGAATATATAGTTTTTCTTTTGTTGTTGTTTTGATATGTTACAAAGTCGCATTTTTGGATGTGTAAAATTTGTGTTAACTCATGGACAGCGTGTATGAGTGCCAGTGAATGAATTTTTTTTTGAAAATACCATCGGGTCATTAGTTGCTTGTGCGATAATTCATCGTTATTATTATTATTTTTTTATTTATTTATTTTGCTCGTTGCCGTCGTCGTCGTCGGTCGCCGTTGTCGTCGTCGTCGTCGTCGTCGTCGTCGTCCTCATCTTCGTCGTCCTTTGCAGTGCAAATCAAGGCAGTACTGAATTAAAGAGAATCGAACTCATAGCACAGCCAAATTGATTGAAACACAGGACTGAAGGGGAAGGCAATCGGAAAAATCAATTGTTTATTGTTGATTTTTCGTTGAAATTTTTTTTTTTTTTTTTTTTTCGTTTCCTTCAAATTGTTTGGAGTTGTGTTGAAAATCCGAAATTCACGTTCAAATAAAAAGAGGCACGTTTGTCATTATCGTCGTTCGTGGTGTTGAAAACCTTCAAAATTTTATCACAATTATTACGATATTATTCTGCACGGTCATCCAACATATAATATTTCGTTGTGCTAAATGAGACGTCAGTAACATTAAATTCGCTTTGTGCTCGTGCGGTGAATATAGGTGAATTTTTCTTAGGATATTCTTTTTTATTTTTATTTTTATTTTTTTTTTTTTTTATCTATAATACACACAATACAATTTTACTAATTTATTTTTAAGTTTTTGTTCATTTTCATTTTGAAATTTTGAAACGGTGTGTATCGCATACACTGTGTTCTTCTCTTTCATTGTTCTTGCTATCTTGCTCTTGCCTTTTGGTCTCCCTTTCGTTGCCTATCTCTCTTTGACACTTTTATTCTATCTCGATTTTTGTATTTTCATGGATGTGTTTGTCACATCACTGACAATAACCATACGTTGTATTGGTGATTTTTTTTTTTTTTTTTTTTTTTTTTGAATTTTTTTGGTGTATTTGCCATTCAGTTGATTGTGATTGTATGTTGAACGGCACGTATAAAAATTGAATGTTTTTCTGTGTTACATGGTTCGGTATTCGATATTTGATGTTCAATTTTAATGAAAATGTAGCTAATAGCGCGTTCAACACAATCAATTTCTATGTGCATGTTTACGAAGCAACAACAATCACACATGGTTCATACAAATCATACCAAAAGCATCGAAAAGAAACAGAAAATATTGAGAGAAGAAGAAGAAGAATAATAATAATAAGAAGAAGAAGAAGAAAAAGAAAAAGAAAAAGAAAAAGAAGGAGAAGAAAATATACTCTTTGTGCAGTCCACGTACTATTAAATTTGTACTTTTCGTAAATCGGTGCGACAGCATGCTGTCGTTGCCGCATCAAACAGCGCTACCACTGTGCGTCGCCAAGAGGCCAATACGGTTATATGGCATCTCATGCCATTCGAAGCAATACACAATCCATAGAATAACCTGCTTATAATTGTGTGACCATTTTTTTTTTTCCTTCTCTTCGAAAATCGTCTTTTCTGCTCGGGTTTTTCTTCTTCTTCTTTTTCTTCTTTTTCTTCCTCGTGTGTATAACAATCACAGTAATTACACACATTTAAGCATATTGACACAGACAAACAACGATTTTGATGTTTTGCTTTTTCGGTGTGACTTGTCGCTTCACACACTCAGTTCAGTTCCAAATACGTTCATTTCATACATTTTGCATGGTGATTTTCATTTTATTTTATTTTTTCTTCTGTTTCATTTCGTTTTTAGTCTTCCTTCTATATTTGTTCCTTTTTAATTCATTACATTACACATGTTTCGTTCCTAGTTGATTCGCATTTTGAATTTTATTTCAAATATACTTTCCGTAATAGTTTCGCATTCGTCAACATACAGTCGCTATCGTTCGTCAGATTAAATTTTATCACCAAATCGAATATTTGTCAATCTCGCACTTCGTTAAATGAGTGAGAACTGTTTTATGTGGCTGAGAGAACAACGTGCTCAATTTCCGTTTCATGTTTCGGTTGCGCCTGTAGCTAGCGCCTTGTTCGCTTGATATTTTGTGATAGGCAGTTTAACAGTGTTTGTGAAGTGAAAGAATAAAAAAAAAAATACAGAGAGAGAGAGAGAGAGATAGAGAGAGTGATAGAGAGAGTGATAGAGAGAGAGAAAGAGAGAAAAAAAGAGAGAAATAGAGAGACAAAGAGAGGGGGAGAGAGAGAGGCATGAAAAAACGATTTTTTTTCTTTTCAAAAGAAAAAAAAGCTAAATACACATAACACTCACAGAATTCACAACGAACGCAAAAGGGGATTAAAAACTATTCTTCTCAAGTCGAAACATTCAATACATGCTACACGTTACACGTGCAAAATAATGTGGAACTACGTTACAATCGAACGTTCCAATCAGTCCAGAGTGTGAATTGTGCGTATAAATTGTGTGTGTAATCCAGTGATTTTTTTTTTATTTGTGCTTTCATTTTTTTTTTTTTTTTTTTGCTTTCAAAATTTCCTTTTTTTTCTTTAAAATTTCATGTTCATTTTCATTTTGTGTAATTACATTGAAAGTAAAGAATTTCGTATGCATGTACCAAATGAGTTCTGGCTATGGTGTTAATTAGCCAAACAAATGGATAACCAAAAAAAAAAAAAAAAAAAACAAATCTTTAGAATATTTTTTTTTTTTTGCCATTCTCCACTTTCATTGTCATTTCAATATGACATTTTCTATTTATTTAATGTTCAGAAGTGTCATTACCGGTAACGGTCAATTTCCAAATACCGATTGACATTTATGCATTTTCATCGTTGCATTTGAAATGAATCTTGTATTTCGGTTGCCGATCTAAATGAAATGACAGAATGAAAAGAGAAAAAGAAAAATAAATCGAATTGACCAATGTGAAAAATTGGTACATTGGCATTGATACAAATTGCATATTTAGAGGGACACAATCGAATAAAAGTATAGCTAGACGTACATTGCATACACGAATAAATAAAGTTTATTTTCTCTCTCAAATAATGTGATGTGTCATACCTAATGTCTAAGTTTATTGTAGAATGCATAAGATTGTTCAATATTTTTGCCAGTGCGATGGGGAATTCTTTTTTTTTTTTTTTTTTTTTTTCTCTTTTTTTTTGTCGTCATTTTTCAAATTGCAATCGGTTTTCAGGGCGTTCGATCTTTCATCGTTGTCGCTTGTTACGGTCTGGTCGTCCAATTACCACATGGTTTGCGACAGTCGAAACACGTATACATACACATTGAATGCATGGTGGTGGCGGTGTTGGTGTTAGTATTGGCAGCTGTTAATGTGTATGTTACATACGGTTACCACTGCGAGTACTATTGCTACTACAACTACTTATCTCTCTGTTTCATTTGTGTCTATGTATACGAATTTGACTTTACTGTATTGTTCATATGTTCATTTGATTACATATGATTGTAAATGACATGGATCAGTCTAAGATTACTGAAATATAAATTGAAACTCGTTGGAATCAGTTTTATTGCATATTGCCAATGCAATCTCATATTTCTTTCGAAAGCAAACATAAATTCTTAAAATTGAATTCAAATATACAAATCAAGTTAAAGAGATAGAGATAGAGATAGAGAGAGAGAGGGAGAGGGAGAGAATAAAAGAGCAAGAGCGAGAAACTTAGAAGAGCTGCGAAAATTGAAAATATATAACATCGGTTTTTTCGCACTGCATTGATTATTCTCGATACTTGCTAATTCTTTTTACAGTATTACAGTATTAATCATTTCATTTATTTCATGGTTTCATATTCATTTTATTTAAGAATTTCCAATAAATTTTACCGTTCCATTTAATGCAAGTGACGAAATGCGGTTGTTCAGTGCATTAGGCTTGAATTGATTGGATTTATTGGTGTTAATCTTATTTTTGTTTTGTTTTTCTCTTCATTCGATCAAACAACGATTAAATAGATTGTGTAAATTTTGACATTTTAATATTAAAAACAAAGACAGACAGACTGACTAGATGAGCCTGAATGAAATCATACACATTCTGCATGGGTTTACGCATATATACCTATGTGTATCAATGCAATCAAAATACATCATTTTAAACGTTCGACCACTCTTTCTATCACTCTTTTCTATTTGATTTCCCCATTTCTCTCTCTCTTTCTCTCTCTCTCTCTCTCTCTCTCTCTCTCTCTCTATTTTTCCGTTTTCTCTCTCTTTTTTTTTTCTTTTTGACTCTCTCGATCTCTCAATGAGTTCATTGATGAGCACAGATGACTCTTAAACGATAAAAATGTCTTTAGTGTTGCCATTATCTATTATGCAACTCAAAAGTCAATCTCATTTCATAATTGATTTGTTGATTTGATGCCTTTTAATGATTACCGAATGTGTATATTTTATCGAATGATAAACATTGACTTTAATCATTGTCCATAACCTCTTTTTCCGCATATGTATATTTACTTAATTTATTCTTCATTTTATTTGTCAACATATTTTGTCAATGGTTACTGCTTCGTTTTTTTTTCTTTCACTATCTCTTTCTCTCTCTCTTGCTCTATCTCGTATGAAAAAAAAAAAAAATACAAAATTGCTGCTCTTTTTTTTCTTTTCTTGTTGATGAAAATTAAAATTGAAATTGAAATTGAAAATGAACAAAAACTCATTTATTTTGCACCATTTTTATCAATATTTTTTTTTTTTTTCTTTCATTTTGATTTTTGTTTTTTTCGCTCACTTATTGTTTGTAATTTTCAATTTCTTCTTTCATTGGGATAGTGTTTTGCGTAGGAGTGTTAGTTCCTAAGCACTGATAAGACGGAACAAAGAACCAAATTCAGTCTAAAGCGACCGATCGAAGAACACAGGTGAACGACTCAAAATGTCAGCTTCTTCAGCTGCAACGAGTGATGAATCGACAACAAAAAATGTGTCGTCCACGGCAACATCATCATATGCAAATATCGTTCAAAAGGATAATGGCGATAAAGAGAAAACAAATGTGAAATTGATTCAAACTGGTGAAACGGCCAAGAAAACTTCTGCATCAACAAATTCGACTGCTGCTACAAATGTGCCATCATCCAATAATAATAATAATAAAACAGATAAAAACAAGGTAAGCATGAGAAATAGCCAATTGAATAATTCGATTGAATGGGAAAACTAAATTGAAAAGAAAACAAACAAACAATCAACAAAAATAAAACTAAAAGAAATCTTCTCTGTGCTCACATTGATCTATTTAAAATGCAGGAAACAATCGCACAAGAATCAAATGCGGATAGCAACAAGCGATCAAATACAGGTGATTCGAATAAGGATGATAATGTAATTGATGCAGAAGATGATTCAACGTTTACTCCGGTCGTTTCACATAGTCGAAAAGATCGGAATAGTCGTCGGAACAAGGATCGTGGATCAAATGCAAATGCAACCACCGGTAGTAATGGTGGTAACAATGGCGGCGGTGGTGGTGGTGGTGGCCGTCAAAATCAGTCAGGAAATAAATCGCAACGACAGCCACGTTCTGAAAATGGTCGCAGCAAAGATGCCACACACAAACGCTCAAAGGGAAATAATCATCGTGATGACAAAGACAAGTCAACTGCTCATTCGGAAACAATGACAACAACAGGTATTTTCAATTGCTTAACTTATATCAATTTGAGATGTTCGTTCAATTTGACTAATTTTTTTTTTTTCGTATCATTTTTCATTTCCTATTTTTTTTTTTTTTCTCTTTCGTACATTTAATTCGATCGTATTCGATTAGCAGGTGATAATAATAATTCGAGCAAAGCAAATTCTAGCACCGATAATGCAAATACATCGACCGATGATTCGAATACATCGGCGAGTGCTGGCAATACTACCGCAACATCGTCTGAAGGAACTGTGAAATTATTTGTTGAAGCACCATTGCCAAAGGTTAATGCTTGGAAGGTGAGTTGAGTGATGATGAATTTTTTATTTTTTACCTTCAAAACTGTACAACCAATTCGTACTTGTTCAATTATCTGAACTATTTTGTGTTTCAATATTTTATGGAATCGTTCATGTTTGGTTTTCTATTCTTCTTTTTTTTTATGCTCATCATTTGCATTAAACTTTCAATTGAGAAGGACAACTTCTTTCTTGAGTTTATTCATTTTTTTTTTTCACCGAAAACTGTTGTACAATGATTGTGCGGCTTTTGTCTAGCTGTTTGCCTATTAAATATTTAATAAATACGATTGCAGTTTGAACTAGTTTGAATCATTAATGTATTGATTTTCCATATAAATTTGAATGATATGGTGTGCGAGTATAATGAGTGAATGTGAGAGAATGGAAGAGAGAGAGAGAGAGAGAGAGAATGAATGTTTGCCGTAAATTGTGAATTGAGAAAATGCATTCTTTTTTCTAACGAATTTAACGTATGTACATTCGATTAAGTCAAATCTAGTATAGAGAAATATCAATTAGTAAATTTTGCGTACCAAATCGATAGCAATGGAATACATATGGTTTTTAATTACAATATTTCTTCTTTAATTCATTTCAATTGAATTTAGCAAATTGTTTCCATCGCTCTTTCACTCTTTCTCTCTTCCGCTCTTTCTCTCTATCTTTCTCTTTCTCTCTTTCTCTCTCTCTCTCTCTCTCTCTCTCTCTCTCTCTCTCTCTTTCTGTGTGTGTATACTAAGGTCAATTTATGAGACATAGGTCAATGAAAATTGCAGACAAAAAGCAAATTGAAATTCAGAGTTGAAAATTAAAGCAAAATCAAAATCGAAAATGTCGACATGAAAATGTAAAAAGTAGACGAAATATTTGAATGCATGATTTGTGTGTGCGGTGTGTGTGTGTGTGTGTCGACTACAATTGAAACCGAATTTCAATTCATGCTTGAAATTAGCATTTGCATATGAAGATACAGAATCGAATCGAATACGAAGGTGATTTAAATCGATTGTGGGTCAAAATTAGTTGACTGCATCGTAAACGTAAAGGTTTTTGATGCGCGATAAGCGATCCGCTATGTCACATAAGACACAGTCACATCGTCGAGCGCAGTAGCGCGTTCAATTCGAAAATAGAAAAATGTATCGGATGATTGAAATGGTTTGTGTGTTGCATACGCGCTCGCCAGCTTGATAGCTCATTACACACACACACACACACACACGCACACAAAAACATATACAAATGAAATTATCGTTTTCGTCGGCTTCACTCATATCATTCAAATCTAATATGATATAGCAATATGAGAAGAGATACAGTCGACTTCAAATCATGTGTAAATGATGCAGCATTGGGCCGTTTACCTGCATCCCGATTCTCGTGCCAAAAATAAAATTCGAACCAAAACACACTCATTTCATTCAATATATACAATGGTGATCTGGTTGTTGGTGCTCGAATGCGATCAAAAAAAAAAAAAAAAAAAAAAAAAATCTATGACTTCTCCTCGCACATTTTCATCGTCAATGGCAATGTATGCGAATCATCAACGTATTTCGTTTAATATATTATATGTTTTTTTTTTTCTATGCTCGTGTGTTCACGTATCACGTATATAAATATATTTGGGTGACATAAGATACAAAACATATTTAAATTTGTGCAGCCAATCGTCGGGCAGCGATGAAGCTAAAGAAAAATAAGAAGACGAAGGAGAAGAAGAAAAAAAAAAACTAGAGCCAAAATAATACACATGAATATTTTGGGCCATATCATTAGCCTATCTGGACTCTCTTTCACTCCCATAATGAGAGACCCATCTAAACATACTTCTTGGTGGCAAATATTTTAAGAGCGTGCGATTCAAGCATTTCGATTCATATGTGTTCGGGTTCTTTTTTTAATCAGGCAATTTCGTTTATCGCCATTTTAAATCAAAAAGTCCACAATGAAAATACAAGATTGTGATGAAATGTTTGTAGGTTTTAAATAAAAGAATGACAGAGCGAGAGAAAGAGAAAGAGAGAGAGAGAGAGAGAGAGAATTAAATAACTTCAAAATCTGAACAATTCAGTCAAAAATAAAAATACGATGTGAACAAGCCATATCACTTGCAAATATACGCACGAAATGAACAAATAAACAACAACACGAATTAAATGATGGAAATAATTACAACCAAAGCAACAACATAAACTACCAAGAATTTCCATTTCAAAACAGCCAGCCAAGAGACAGCAAAATTAAAAACAGCTATATTAATAATAATAATGTCAGCAAATGGCATGACAAACAAAACAAAGAAGAATGAACAAAAAAAAAAAACCTACATAGTTTTACGTACTGATTCGATACCAAATTATATTTTGAGTCAATATCAATCATAAATAGAATTTGTATCGAATATATTGTGGCAATTGTTTTGGTTATTAATTCGCAACAATTCAAGCAAAGTCATTAAGCACATATCAGGTACATACACAAGACCTATTGAATAGACCGAGAGAGAGAGAGAGAGAGAGTGAGACCATGGAGTGTACTTCTAATAAATCCATGCTGTCGAACAACATTTACGCTATATTTGTATGGCACAATATTTGCGAACACACACACACACACACGCACATCTTTTTTTCGTTCATTTCTCTTTCGCTCAGGGCTCATTTTCAATCATCTCATCGCATATGAGAGATAACACGTGAAATAAATACATGTTGGACATCTGTCATGGGCCGTACGCCAACCAAACTATGTGCGCAGTTTTTTTTTTTTCTTCATAGACACATATTTTTCAAACAAATGCCAAGGTTATTATGAAATAGCAAAGACATGTTAGTATTTGTTGTTTTGCTGCTCGTCTCTGTTTTTTTTTTCTTTTGTTAACTCAACACCACTTAGCTAATGTTATTGTTGTTGTTGTTCGAACAAATTTACAAATACGAAATCATATTTATTATTTGTAAAACTGTATTTAAACGATTCAACTTTATTTATTAATTCATAATTATCCGGATATTTATAAAGCTTTATTCTTGTATCAGCATAAACAATAATAAAGCAGAAAACCGAAAGTAGAAAAGAAGAAATTTATTTTTTTCTTTCATTGTGATAAGCATCCAGTACTTTTTACTCATAATTAATTAAATAAATAATTGAAAATTGTTTGCGTCAAACATTACGTAATCGAATTTTTTCCAGAATTGTTTCCAATTACGTTTATAAGATTTTAGCTGAAATTGATTAGTTAAGAATGTGTTTATATTGCAATATTTATTAAAATTTCTGGCATTTTTGTTCCTTTTGCTTCTTCCTTTTTTCATAGATAAACAAACCAACATCGCCGAAAAATACACCAGTATCTCCAATAGCTTTGGATAAACGTTCTACTCAACCGAAACCAAACAAAGCACAAGGTTGATTTTTCATATTTATTGCTTAAATTATCATTCTTTAATTTTGAAAGTTAATTTCAATTATTATCATTCTTTCAATCTAAATTCAAATATTTTTTTTTTTTTGTTTTTTTTGCCTCGTTTTACCACACATAAGATGGAAAAGATGGTAAAGACGGTAAAGATATAAAAGATGGCAAAGTTGCAAATTCGGAACGTCAAAATGGGCCAGTTGTTGTGAAAGCATCAAAGGACAAAAAGAAAATTAATCAAAAGGTAAGCGATCGATTTGCATGCAATTTATACGTAAATATCGATTATTCAGCAAAACAAATGTGATTGAAATGTCTATTTTAAGCTTAAATAAGCTGAAACAATAATTTATTTCGAAATCAAAATCGAATTCACTCGGTAACTGATCCAGGTTATGATAACATTAACAAAAAAATACACAATTTTTCTTGGTCATTTCTTGGTGTTTGCCGGTATATACATATGAAAGATATGGTGACATTTGCGTGAATCATGTTTGTGCGAGTGTGTGTGTGTGTGAATGAAACATATGAATGATTTGATTGAGTAAGAGTGAATGTGTATGCGTATAATCAATGCATGTATATGTAATGTAGTTAACTGAATAGGAGAAAAAGAGAAGTTTCCAGCACAATTTAAGCATGTTGATTGATGCGAACGTGATAGCCCAACTATATGAAACATACAGTGGGATGGAATCATATGAAAGCGAAATAAAAAAAAAAGAAGAAAAAAGAAAAAAAAAATGCGCAGAGCGAAGAACATTCGATACAGCCAAAATGCCAAATGGTTAAAATGTGAACGTGCGAGTGTATACTGTTGAATTGACAGAAAAGGAACACGTATTGATCAATGTGCATTTGTGAGAGTACACGTTGTATAGCTCGTTTGCGTTTTTATTCACACGGCAGCATTGAAAGCAAACACGTGGTTTTCGTGATGTTTGCACAGTCTTTAAAAGTCTTGACTTAAATTTTATTTCATTTTTACTGTTGAATTTTTAATCGAATTTCCTTTTTTTAAATTTTAAAATGTTACACATAAAATGTTTATATTATGAAATCGACAGACATATATATATATATATTTGAATATAAAATTATTTTTCATTTCTTTTGTTTGTCATCACATGAATGCAATGATGATATAAATCTTATTATTTTCCCACAATTGCAGGCTAGTGATTTTTCAAATGTTGGTGATTGGCCATCCTTAGGCAAAGGAAGCCCATCAGTTTCAACTACCGTTGCTACCACATCAACTGTAACAACAACTGCAACAACACCATCAGAACAATCGCCAAATGAAGTAGTTAGTACGAAAACAAATACAGAATCGAATGAGACACGATCTACACTTCCTGATAAACCGGTAAATTTACACGTTTTCTCATGGTTCATTTTCTTTTTCTCTCTCCCTCTCTCTCTCTCTCGGTCCCTCACTCTCTCTCCCTCTCTCTCTCTCTCCCTCACTCTCTCTCTCTCTCTCTCTCTCTCTCTCCGCTCACTATCTCACTCTCGCTCACTATCTCACTCATCTTCCACTTTTTATTTTATTAACCGCTATCATTGCAAATAACATATTTATTGGTGATGTACTGTGGCTCTTTTTTAATCATTTTTTTCTTAAAATTTGAAGTTAAGCTTGAAAATACCTAATTTGTTTTCACATGAACCACAACAAAATATTCTAAATGAAGTTCACGTGAATGAAAGTGCTAATGGAAGGACGATTCTTCCGCCTGTCTTTTCCATCCCCTTCTCCTATCTCTTTTTCTTTACTCAACACTAATTTCCATATAAAACATTAAACCTAAGTCTTCCTTCTAACAGAAATTTTCGAATCGATCGTCATCGAATAATCATGTAAATAAGGCGAACACCGTGCCACCAATGTCCCATTCAAAAGTAGCTAACAATCGTTCAGCTCAACAAAATGAGCAACAATCAAATGAAAATTCATCATCACAACAAACATCTGCAACAATTATGACAACAATAACAACAGCAGGAACAATGAATACAACACAAGAAACGCCCACAGCTGCCACAACAACGGCTCCAAATGGTGTTATTCCAAATGGTCATGTATCGAATGCCAATAATAATAATGGCAACAATGGTAATAGTTTAAATAATCGCAAAGGGGTTGGCAAATCAAAATGGGTTCCATTACCAATAGAATTACCGAAATCTCGAAAACCACGTGAACCAAGAGAACGTAACAATAATATTAGCAGCAATAAAAATCGACGTGATACTGACAATGATACCGATTATTCGAATAGCAATGAAGCAAACGAAACCAAAACGCATCCAGAAAAACCGGTAATTTCTTTAACAAAATAACAAAACCAAATCAACTGACATTTCTTTTAGATCATTTTTTTTGTTATCAATTCCCCAAGACTTATTTGCAAATTCGGTGAAATTTTTTGTTAATTGGAAGACTTTTATTTCACAAAACGAATGGTGGCAAATTTCCTTTTATTATTTTATTTTCTACATTTTTTTTTCTGTATAGTAAATAAGTGACGCTTTTATTTTTCATTTCATAAATCCTGACAAAATATATTTATTGGTTGAATAACTAAAAAATTAATAAAAAAAAAATGCTTGAACATTTTATTTAGAAATATCCAACGAACCGACGTTATCGTTCGTCAACTACACGTGGTCCACCAACAAACACCGCTCATCCAACTAGTAAACCAACGGCAAATCCATCCCATCGACCGACAACTGTTAGCAATACAACATCAACACGTTCGAGCAATAATATAACCGCTGTGAGTTCCAAACGTACTAGTGGTCCAGTGCGTAATAACAGTGGTGGCATCCCAAAATCTCGAGTTAATCGAATTCCCAGCCATCATCACAATCAAAATGGTGATTACGGCGTCGATTTTCCGCTAGTCAAAACAATTCTCGCTGAAAATGCAGCAGCTCCAACAATTTTTATGCCTTACATGGGAACATACTATTACAATGGCGTGCCTTCATATGCAAATATGGATCCGACGAGCTTAAAAGAAGCGATCCGCAAGCAAATGTTAGTAATTTATGATTTATTTCTTTGTGCATTTTGACCATTCTGTTTATTTAATTCTATCGATTTTGATTGATTAAATCATTTTTATTCCATTTGTCGTGTTTAGTGAATATTATTTCAGTGATGAAAATTTGCAACGTGATTTCTTCCTTCGTCGAAAGATGGACGCCGAAGGTTATTTACCAATAACACTGATCGCGTCATTCCACCGTATCCAAGCACTTAGCTCTGATATCCAAGTTGTATTGAATGCGGTTCAAGAGTCCGAACAACTTGAAGTGTTTAAAAATTTCAAAGTTCGCACCAAGATCGATCCAACAAAATGGCCTATAAAAAATGTGCCAGGTGAAGAGAATCACAGTCATAATCATCATCAATTGGGTAAATATTGCAATCGTCATATCATTTTTTTTGCATATAAATATTGATTTTCGTTTTTTTAACTGAAATATTTGTATTTAATAATATATTTAATTCGAAAATGAAAAAAAAAAAAAATTGTTTTAGATTCCAATGCAACTTCGAAATCAGTCAACGCTGTTGCTATTTCATCGAATAATTTGCAACCAATGTATGGAATTCCAATTGTACCGATAATTGCATCCGCTACGCTTACATGTGTACCACCCCCGCCGACACCCCGAAATTTTCGTATACCTATGACTGCTTCTTTACCGCCAGAAACACTGCCAAATAATGCAAATAGCACAAATAATGAACATGCTAATGACGATGGAAATTTAAATCCAGATGTTCCTGAATTTGTTCCTGATTTTTTAGGTCTGTAACCTAATATAAATTGAAAAAAAAACAAAAAAAAAAAACACGAAATCCGTGAAATAAAAAAAAAAAAAAAAAAAAAAAAAAGAAAAAGAAAAAGAAAAAGAAATGAATGCCCAAAATAATTCAAATTTAAATTTGTAGGCAAATCAAATGAAAATAATTTGTCGAATCCAAAAAACTCCGAAGCTACTAGACTGCAGAAAAAAGATGGCAACCGTCAGCAGTCTAGTACGGTTGCTAACTCAAAAAACCAAGCAAATAAAAATTCAAAATTGAATTCAAATGTATCAAGTGGAAAAAATCCAAATGCAAATATTAACAGCAACAACAACACCAATAAAAATAATATAAATGAAAATTCAATCCAAAATGATGATGAATCAATCGATAATGAAGAGTCTGATCTTTGGCGTCAAGTAAAACGACGTTCAAGAACTAGCTCAAAAGAGCCATCCGGTGGACCAACTACAAATGTAGCCTCACAACCGGCCTCACAACAAACAATGCAAGAAACAACGAATCAACCAACTGTTTCAACATTTCAATCGCTGTCAGCACAACAACCGCAATCCATTGAAAAAGAAGATTTAGATTTTCAATTTGATGAAGAATTGGATATACCAATCGGGCGTGTTAATAATTTTACAGACAATTGGTCCGATGATGAATCAGATTATGAGCTATCCGATAGAGATATTAATAAAATTTTGATTGTAACACAAGTTCGACATCGAGCACCAAAACATGAAGGATATAATCGTACTGGTGATTATGTGTCACGAACAAAAATTACACAAGATTTGGAACAAGTGATTAACGATGGGCTGCATAATTATGAAGAGGATTTATGGACACATGATGCAAATCCAAATCCAAGCAGCAGCTATAAAACGCTTAATATTATCACACAGGAAGATTTTGAAAGAATGGCTCCAAAAGTGACGAAGAAAAATCCAGATGTGCCTCCACCTCCACCGCCAACATATGACAATAGTGACCGGCTGAATACAAGCACCGGTTCGGGACTTGGTTTGAAAAAAGCACGTTTCTTTGCTGTTAATAAAGAAGAATTTATTGATCCACGTACACCACGTAAACGTAAAACACGACATTTAAGCAATCCACCGGTTGAAGGTCATGTCGGTTGGGTAAGTTCAATTTATTTGTGACCAAATTATTTACTACACATTATTTTATTGTAAATTTCATTGCGATACTAAATTATTTTTTTTTCCCATAACAAAGGTTATGGATACCGTTGAACACAGGCCAAGAACTGCAAGTTTTGGCAGTTCAGCTGGTACATCACCAGCATCTAGTTATGGATCATCTGTACCGCAAAGTTTGCCAATGTTCCAACATCCATCACATTCATTGCTTAAGGAGAATAATTTTACGCAACAAGCTTATCACAAATATCATAGTCGTTGCTTAAAGGAACGTAAACGTTTAGGATCAGGACAATCACAAGAAATGAATACTCTCTTCCGGTTTTGGTCATTTTTCTTACGGGAAAATTTCAATAAAAACATGTACAATGAATTCCGTCAATTGGCATTGGAGGATGCTTCAACTGGTTTTCGATATGGATTAGAGTGTTTGTTCCGTTTCTATTCATATGGTTTGGAAAAGAAATTCCGGCCACATTTATATGAAGATTTTATGAAAGAAACATTGGCTGATTATGAAAAAAGTGAGTTGAGACACTTTTTAATTTTACATTTTTATTTTTTTATTTAAATATTTTAATATTTACACGATTCATTTCTCTCTTTCTCTCTCTCTGTCTCATTCTCAGATCAATTGTATGGCATTGAAAAGTTTTGGGCTTTTATGAAATATTATAAAAATGCAGACAAGCTAACGGTTGAGCCACGTCTGAAAGAATATTTAACAAAATTCAAAACGATTGAAGATTTCCGTGTGCTTGAACCACAAATTAATGAAATGCTTGAGGGTGTACGAAATTTGCAATCGCCAGATAAGAGACGCCATCGTAGTATATCTGAAAGTGAAGGTGTTGCCAGTCCACGTTCGAAAATAAATCGTGGTGATTTTACAGTAGGACGCAATGAAGCTAACTCTAATCGAAAAAGGTTTGTGGGTCACATTTAATGTTTTTTTTTTCCTCCATTTCTTTTTTATTCATCTTTAAATTGAAAAATCCTTTGATTTTTTTTGTATTTTCTTTACTTTTTATTGTATATAGATGTGATTCGTTCGGAAATCGTCCAGTAACAGCAACGTCTAGTCAAAATCGCAAAACCGGCCCTGGCGGTCGTGTTCGCAGCGGTTCAACTGGAAATCGACCTCAAACGGCAATCAATCGTCAAAATCATATCCAGCAACAATCCCAACCGCAACAAAATTCACAATCGAATTCGCAGCAGGTTCGCATTTTTTCTTTTTTTTTTTTTTTTAGTTTTAGTTTTTGGTTTTTCATTCAATTCGTTCCATAATTACAAAAAAATACGGAATAAAAATGAATAAAATTAATTTTTTCATTTAGCCTCAACAGCAAAAACGGCAAACATTTACCATCCGAGAACCACCGCATCAGCAACAATCACAGCAGCATAATTTTGCAGCACCGCGCAAAGGTTTGCTTAACATGAATAGTCACATAATGTCATCAAATGCCAATACAGATAAGGATGCAAAATTAGTACAAAATAGAAAAGATAACAAAGAGAATTTGGCCGAAATTCCAAAAACGAGCAGTGAAAAGGAGAGTTGTGCTGGAAACACGGGCACAAACACTACTGCAGGCAGTAATTCGGCAACAACATCATCTAATTTAGTAACAGCTGGTAATGGTGCTGTTGCAAATACGAAATAAAAGAATGAAAAATTGCCTCCAATCTCTATTGATCGACCAACCGACCGTATGCCCGCCCTTATCAAATCACATGCACACATACACACAGTATATGTGTTTGCTTATCCTCTCAGAATTTAAAGTAAAAGCGAAAGAAAAATTTTTTTGAAAAGAAAAAAAAATTGAAATGAAAAATTACAAGCGACAAACAAAACAATTATATCAAATATGTGTTAACGATTGGCATTACCATTAGTGATTGTTTAGCTAGGGTTGTTGAATAATGCAGCGCGCATTTTTGTGCCAAAACTAATATCGTTTTCTTTGAAAAAAAAAAAAAAAACAAAAAACAAAACACATACACACACATATTTATATATGAATTATATATATATAAAAATTACATACATACAAAACCAAGCATTTCCTATCAACGATTTAATTTGAATTCAATATCAATTTTTATCAAATGGCTCGAATCAATTGAATCGTTTATTTTTTCATTAAAACGATTTTTTTTTTTTTTTTTTTTTTTTTCAAACTGCATTTGCAAATCAGCTATCAATTCAAAGCAGTGAATTGTTTGTTACAATTTTGTAACAAAATCGAAATTTAAACATGAAAATTAAATCGTTATATCAATGCTCATTGCCTTGATATGTAATTATGTAATGCATTCAAATTACCTAACCAATGAACTCAATTAGAATGAAATGCAACTTAAACATAAACACATCCATTGATCTTTTTTTTTTTTTTTTTTTTTTTTGTTTTCTCTTTTTCTTTAAGTTGTTATGCGAAAAGCGATTTACTATAAAAAAAAAAAAAAATTAATTATTGAAAGCAAAAAAAAAAAAAAAAAAGTAAAAATAAATAACTAAAATAAACACAGGAATAAAGACGTGGATGCTAATGAATGCAACACGATCAGAAATGAAAGAAAAAAAATTAATCTATATATCAGCCAATCAAACATTACTAATTACATTTTACAACTTAATTGTGAGGTTATGCAGAAAACGAGAAGAAAAAAAAAATACAAAACATTTTAGAACTTATACAAAAACAAACACACACACACACACATACACACACACAATATTCTAAAAAAGAAAAGGAAAAAAAAAAATCACAAAAAAATGATAATGAGTAAAATAATATAAAATGTATATGAATTAGGGAAAAAAAAAAAATTTATGGTAACGCTCTTATTTTTGTAAGTTTGAAAAAGACCTCGATAATCTAATTTCTATGACTTGCAGTAGTTGTACCGCAAATGTGGCAACGAAGAAAAAAAAAAATTGATTGGAATTTCATCGAAAAGCCCAAGCACACAATTGTCTTTATTATAATCTTTTTTTTTTTCTTTCTTTCTCTCTCTCTCACTTTTTTCTCTTTCCTCATTTTCGTTTTTCCTTGAAAAATGCAAAAATGCATTGATTTAATTAGATTTATAAAATCCATCAATGTTTAAAAGCAAACAAAAACCATTAGAAAAATTGGTATTAAGTTTAAAAAATTTGCATTCAATGGTAAACATTTCTTGCAACAAAACCCCCTTCTCTTTTTCCTCCTCTTGCTCCCCCCTTAAAAAAACAGGGAAAATTCACCGACAAATTAGAAAAAAAATACACATGTTATATCTCTATGGTAGATTTAGTTGATGGTAAAAAATAAAATTTCTTCATTTTCTTTTTCGTATGTCGCTCAATGGAATATAAAGCAACAACAACAACAACAACAACAAAAATATAATAATAATAATAATAATAATAATAAACTGTATGATGCTTATAGAAACAATACACATTGAAAACGCATTTAACAGGAAAACATTGTTCTGAGAATTTTGATGGAAATGCAAGCAAAATGTTATTTATTCTTTTATAGCCGTGCGTATTAATTGAGAAATATTAAACAAAACAAAAAAAAAAAAATTTAAATAAAAACAAAAGAGAATAACCGTTCGATAAACCCAAATGGTGTTCACGTAACGAAAAGCAAAAAAAAAAAAAAAAAAAATATTGAATATTAATCAAACAATCAAATAGACTTATTAAATAAGATTATGAGAAGAATAAAACAAAAATAAATTAAAAAAAAAAAAAACACGAACGAGTGCAGAGAATTTAAATAATACAAGAATATCTAATATATTTTAATACCGTAAATTAAATGTTTTTTTTTTCTTTTTTCATTCGTTTTTTTTCGTTTTTTTTTTTAGTAATTGGCAATTAGTGAATTGTAAAGAGAAAAGAATCAAGACACAAATAAACAAACAAAAAATCGACAAAAAAAAATTTATATGAAAAATGCAAAAAAGATTGATAGATTAAAAACAAATGAATTATGTTATTTGAGTATAGTTGAACGAGAGAATACTAAATAGGAAAATAATGTTTTGAATGTTGCGAAAAGGTATGATATAAGCCAAACCTAAAAATGGAAGAATAACCCGATTGAATATATATGAAGAACGAACGAATAAAAAAAAAAAAAAAAGAATGAACTTGCGAAAAATCTTCCAGAATAGCCCAACTATTTGGATGCTTTCACAAATACTGCTAGCCTAATACAACGATTTCATAGATGTTTTTGAGCATCAATCACAATTTAGCAGTTATTTTCAATTACTTTTTCAAAATGTTTGTTGCACATCAAACACTGAACAATAACGAATAATTCTTTTGTTTTATTTTCTTTACATTTTTGTGATGGGATTTCACATTCGACGTTCACATTCACATTCGACGAGGAAAAAAACCCAGAGACATGAATCGAAACCACGAAAGGTTTAGTCGTTTGTGAGCAAAACATTAATTTAATTTGTTTTTTTTTTTTAATTTTGTTTCCTTTGTATTTCAGTCTACTTTCAGTCACATAAATATTGTATCAATTTTTGGTTAACACGCAACAACAACAATCGAGTGAAAAATAAAAAAAATGAAAAATCATACACCAAAAGCAAATATTAAATTAGAATAACATATTCATAACTACCATAATGAAAGTTCTATAACCGCACGAATCCACATAGATTTATATGTTCAGGTTTTTTTTTTTTTTTTTTGTAATTTTATTAAAACTAATTTTTATGAAACAAACAAGTTTTTCAATTACTAATTTATTTCATTATAGCTTGAACTATCTTTGAATATAAAAATGAGGAGAAGAAGAAGAAGAAGAAGAAGAAGAAGAAGAAGAAGAAGAAGGAAAAAGAAGAAAACCAATAATCACACGAATAAAAACTGAGATATAGATATTTCGAGAGACCGAGCTTGTTCTTAGAATTTCATTGTTCATTTTGTTTAGTGCATGTGCACTCGAAATATACAATAGAAATCATTTTCCTATCATCACTTCTTCTACAGATCATTAAACATAAGGAACAATGGATTGGACATGATTGACTCTATACAGTCTTACAGTCTAACTATTGTATGTGTTTTTTTTTTTTTTTTTTTTTTGAAAATTGAAAACCAATTTCTACCAACATAGATGAAAAAAAAAAAAAATGCAAACAAACAAATGTATGGTTTCATCAACATTTTGATCTTGATATTTTGATATTTTAAACTTCATTATACATTTTCTAAGTTTATATATTTCCTAAGAAGAATAAAAACAAACATACAAACAATTATGAGCTCTCGTATACACAGATTTCTGATCTCTGTTGTTGCTTCTTTTTTTTTTTTTTTTTTTTGAAAACAAAAATATTCGTGTCCATGAATGATGTGCAATTACCGGTAATAAAACAATTTTGAATGCATTCAAATGTGCAAATATTTGATCAAATATTGCTTGGCTTGTAATTACATTTTGAACGAATTTTCTAATTGTGAAATGTTGCTCATAAAAATGAAGTTGTTCCTATCAATTGTGTAACAACAGCAACAACAACTTTAAAATTGAATAAATTAGTGGATATGATTAACTTTGATATTAAATGTTACAAACATAGCATAATAAATGGCATAACAAATTGCACATTTTATAAAACAAAATGTCAACACTATCAACAATTTAATGAGAAAAAAAAAAACAAAAAGATACATATAAAAACAGAATTAAACCCAAATCAACTATTTTAAATGATTTGATTTGATTTAATTTCGAATTTTTCCGACGATTTGAAAACACTAATGAGTTGCATTTGAATGCTCAAATCTTTGGAGAAAAAAAAAAATTATTATTTTCATCATTATGACTTAATTTTTTCTTCTTCTTTGCCAATTTTTATTTCTTCTTCATCTCGAAATGGAAATGAAGATTTTTTTTTTTCCCCCCATTTTTCATATTCATTGTATGATATATGTAATTAAAAACCGGCACCATTACGTCCAGAATTTAAAAGTAAAACAAAAAAATAAATTTCACTTTAAGTCAATCATTTTGAATTCGATGTCTCTCTTTTATTTTTCAATATATTTTTTATTAGAAAAAAATTTATACAAACAATTGAAATTATCAATAAAATTTGGAATTTCGAAACGAATTAAATTTTCGGTCCATTTTTATTTGATATATATTTAAAAGGAAAAAAAAGAAAAAAAAAAAACAATAAACATTTCGCAAATATGAAATAATTAATCTCAATTTGAGACATATTTCATTTGTTGGCACTTTGTGCAATTAGCACATTTCTTAAGTTTTTACATTTTGTAAATCGAAATCATTTCATATATTTTTTTTTTTATTTTTCTCATATAAAAACATTGATTTGACAACATTATAACAATTCGATTTAGGATAAGTGGAAAAATGGTTAGATACGATTTTGAAACTAAGCGAATTAAAGACGTATTAATTTAATTTTTGTCACCAAAATCAATTTTTTGTTGTATTTTTCTCTTTGTTTTAGATAAATGATTTAAAAACTGCTTCAGTTGTCTATGAATGAATTTTTCTTTTTTGATTTAGTTGAAAAATCATACGCAAAAAAAAAACCACACACACACACACACACATAAAATATAGAAGAGGAATGCACACTCAAAAATCAATATAAAAAACATAAACAAACACACCAATAGCCAAAGTTGAAAGAATAAAAAAAAAAAAAAATCATTTTAAATTATAAGATCAACCGAATAAAATGAATATTACATCAAAAACCAACCATATTTTATAACTAGCAATTACGCATACCGGCTAAATGTGAGCACGGACCATTTGTAAAAAAAAAAAATAAAAGAAAAACAAATAAATATCTAGAGCGTATTTGAAACGGCAAAAGAAAAAATGTTGACAAATTAAAAAAAAAAAAAAAAAAAAACAAGAATGAAAATGCTACAAAAAATGATGATACTAAACAAAAGAATGAATTGAGTTTGTTAATTAATTATTATGATGAATAAATATAACAATTAAAATAAATAGTCGTAAGAATTAAAAATAATTGCATTTCTTTTTGCTCTTCTCTTTCTTATCCAATATTTTTATGTTAAGTCGATAATATCAACTTGTTGAAGCCACGTCCTGCACTTTTTCCCCTTTCTCTATCTCTCTCTCCTGTCATTGCCTTTCTCTCTTTCTCTACATTTTGCTTATCGGTAGCTGTATACTTTGCACACATTTTATGAATTTTGATACGTTTAATGTACGTAAATATCGTTGTCCACATCAAGCATTAATTTTTAAATGTATAGCAAACTTTGTAGATGATTTTGTGATAACGATTTTTGTTTGCACTACATGATTAAATGATAAAATATCAGCTAGAATTGTGTTCAGTATTCAGTTACAAAAATCAGTTGAAGCAAATTGCCACGGATGCCATAGCAAAGGTAGTAATGCAGTGTTATAAAACTGCTGCATGATTAATGATAATATTTTATATTTAACAAATGATACCAAACGCTTGCCATTAAATCTATTGCACATACTACGTATTTTGAGTATAAATGATTCGAAAGTGTCCCGTTCCCGGTTTGTTTGTGTGCGTGTGTGTGTGTGTGTGTGCTGTATGACTTTCTTTTGTCACGAATCACATTGGATTGCACCATGAAAATTCCGTATATTTCTAATTACCATAAAATTAATCACGGCAAAACATACACGGTATTACAGCTCGTATTTGATAGTGCGCCAAATGTATGCGCCTTCTCCCCTTTCTCTCTATCATTTAAACATATAAACTTTGTCCGCTCTACGTTTTCCAGTACACATGCTTTGCATGATCACAGCGATGCCATGTTAAGTCTAGCGTGTGAAGCATGTTCCGTCATTTTTTTTTTTTTTTATGGGGGTTTGCATTAAAAGCTCTTTCATTATATTTATGTTCCGATGTTCATGCATTCTTTACTTATTGTTAGCCATCCGATTTATCAGTGAGCTCGTTGCTACGTATATTCGTCTGACGTGTACTTTTTCTTTATAGATGAACAGAATGGCGTGTGTTCAGTTGGGATGCGGGGGGGGGGGGGGGGGAATAACATCAATTCACCATATTTCTCTTTTTCTCTTTCTCTCTCTCTCTCTTTCTTTCTCTCTCTCTCTCTTTTCTCTCTTTCTCTCTCTCTCCCTCTCTCTCTTTCTCTCTTTCTCTCTCTCTAACCCTCTTTCTATGTCTAGTATATATGTGTTTATGTCATCTTGAACTAATACTTGCCATGTGTATGTATTGTTCAGCAGCGCGCTTTTACATCATTTTTCTCATTTTCGCTCGCGACTCAAATATTGGGTCATTCATAAATTTTATTACCTGCAACATTTCGGAAATTAATTAGTAGCCTTATCTGGTTGGTGTTTTGCTACTACAAATTCCCACTATTTTTCATTGCAGACGTATGAACGTGGTGTGTGTTTGTGTGTGCATGCGTGTCTATGTATAAAGTGCTACATACACACGTTTTAATAATTTTTTGTCCCTGCTACTCCTAGCCACCACCATACGCACTGCTGCTGATAGCACCCCAAACCCCTCCCGCGAATATCCGAAAAAAAAAAAAAAAATCTCATAACGTGTTCGTTGGCACTCATGATGATGGTGACGACCATGACTACGATAGCCCCGGGCAAAGTATCGGAACCGATTCGGTTAGATAAACGCAATTCATATGTCATTTTTGAAAATGAACCTACCATAATGTCTAAAATATTTTAATGAACGGAAATTCATTAAAATCACGTCATGCGCGAATTCCGAACGTGCTGTTGATCAATGAGTTTAAAGTTTAAAACAAAAACGACAAAAAACCGAAAAAAAAAATCGAAAATAAAAAAGGAGAGAGAGATATATAGAGAAGACATTGAATGTGTACGAATGTACGTTTCGACCATGGTGTGCATCGTAATGTATTACATTCGCGTTTGCCAACGCGCTTGTTATTAATTTCAGATCAAACAAATATTTGCTTTATTTGCTACCACAAACTGGATTCAATTACACTTTCAGCATTTGCCGTTCATCATACCCTCATTCATTCATTCATTCATTCATTCGTTCGTTTGTTGAATTTACTGCTGCTATTTCTGTTACTGATGTGAACGCCACCGCTGCTGTTTTATTTTCTATCGCCAGGACTATCCACATTGCATACATACAGACATAAGGAGATGTGATAAAAGGAAAACACAATTCGTATGGCCACAAGCTAGAACAAAACTTTTGATGAATTCTTCTCGCCAATTCAAAAACTTTTTCGTATTTTTCGTATTTTTCGTTCGGTTGTCATCCGTTGCGCCAATTTCTTTTCCTTTTTGGACATCACCTTTATAGCTACTATTATTGATGTGCAATTTGTCTTTATCACTTTTATTTGAAATGCACTTCATTTTCCGTTCCATACGCCATACTCCACACTCTACACTCAATGCTTATACTAACTGCGTGAAAAACAAACGAACGAACGAATGAACGAAAATTAAGTGAGAGAACGAACGAACCAACGAATGAACAAATGACGCTGTCGCTTTTGCTGTCGGGATGGTGGTTGAAAATTCGATCGGTACCGCCTTTTAGTTGTAATGCATCCCAGAGCTGTGCAACAATTGTTCGAGAGACGAAAAATTGAATTTTCAAAGTCGATGAAAAATAAAATGAAATAAAGTGCAGCGCACTGACAATCTTTCAATAAATTCATAAAACCTCTTCGGATTTCCTAACTGAATTTTTACATTTCCCACTGGAGACAATTAGTTTGATGTTTGCTTTACTTCCTGATCATCCTTTAAGTCTATAAAATTTCGATGAGTTTCTTTTCTTTCGATCAATTTATTCTTTCTTTCTCTCTCTATCTCTCTCACTCTCTCTCTCACTCTCTTTCACTCTCTTTCACTTTCTTTCACTTTCTCTCTCTCTCTCTCTCTCTCTTTCTTTTTCGTTCTCTCTTTCTCTTTCGTTCTCTTTTGTATATTGTGTTTCTTTTATTTCGTTGTTGTTCTTTTCATGTGCATCATATTTCGTTGGTATTTCTTTCTATTTATCCGTCGATCCGACTGCATATTTTATTCATTTTCAACAATTCAAATTCTGTATACTGTGTTCACTTTGCTCGACAAACATAAACTATATTCTTCCTTTACTCCTTCTCTCTCTCTCTCTCTTTCGCTCCATCTCTATCTGTCTCTTCTCATTCCCATTCATTCTTCATAAATAAATTTCTTTTTTCACACATTCTATGTGGATTTGCTTGTTATTGTTGCTCTAGTTGTCATCAGATATTTTTGCATTGGTGTGGACGAGCGAAAAAAACGACAGTGGATATAGATGTGTTTGTGTGAGTGTGTGGTAGTTGCAGAAGATGCTTTTGTTACTTACAATCAGTCATTTCGAACATGTCGAACAATTTGGTGAGAGTTTTGGTTGTGTCAGGAAATGCGAGAGCGTATGTACAACACGAAATTGGCTACAATAAATCATTTTTTACCATGACGTACGAAAATTGAAAATATGCATTTTAGATATGAATTCAATTTGGTTATCGAACACAAGCAATTGCAATGCCAACAACAATGTATTGAACTTCATTGTTGTTGTTGTTTTTTTCATTCTTTTTCCTTTTCGATTTCGCTTTCATTTTCGTTCACTCTTTCGCTGTTGGTTTTCCATTCGCCTTCTCTCTCTCCCCCCCCCCCCCATCCTTTCTTTTGGTCTCTCTCTTATCTCTTTCTTCCTCTCTCTATCTCATTTTCTCTCTCTCTCGTAATATTTCTTCGTCTATATATCCTCCACCTTTCGACAAAAGTAACAAAATACTACGCAAACGGAGACGAAAACAAATTGAAAATTCTTCTCTTTTGCATCGAATTTTATTTAGATTCTTTCGTTTGAAAGTTTACCGTTTTCTTCGTCTTTTTCGCTTGTTCGAACCACGAATTTGTCGATAGCGAAAACGACGATGTCGATATATTTTCTGTTTGATTTTTTTTTTTTCTCCTCTATTTTGGGCTTTCTTTTCATAAGGTTTCACAACATTTTGCCTCTTCAACAGTACAATTTTTATAGAACATTTTTGTTTATTCCACTAAATCGTTCCTCCTTCATCCAGTTGTATGATTATCAAAAATATTTATCATGCAAAAATTGAAATGAAAAGCAATTGCACATTTGCAATGATGTGAAAATCAAATTTAAGGCGTAAAAGAAGAAAAAAAAAATCTGAAAATAACATGGACAACTGATCAATTATGACATTGCTTATCCCAATTGGGGATATTTGGAAGTTTTGAAAGGCTTTCAAAGGATTTTCCATTTGATTATGAAATGCTAAAATGTAATATTTTGGCTATACAAATACCAGCCATATGCATTGGTCTAAACATTTTACATTTATTTGTATACATTTGAACTATGGAAAATATCGTATGTATGTAATTGTAAATGGTCCATTGAGAAAGCAACTACTATTGCCTTTTGAGGCATATAGATATTGATAACATGATAGCTATAAATATTAATTTTACATTTATATTAAAAATGGTTTGCAACAATTCATAAAAGTATTTGAATGAATATTGTATGGAATCTTCTTGTGCGTGTGATAAATAGATGGATATAGATTTGAGAATAAAAGATGAGAGTATTAAAAAAGTGGAGAATGTATAGAAACTTTGTGTTTTCCAAGATTAAGCACAATTATAAGAAAAGTACTTGTATTATAATTGCATCAATTCTTTAGCCTAAATACACATACCAAGCATATTAAGAATTTTCATTGTTTTTTCTTTAAATATTCTGTTACGCGCAATTATTCGTTTTAATTTTTAATGTTTTGATTATGGAATTGATAGTGTGCAATGAGCAATGTTGTTATTCACAAACTTTATTTTCTTTTTATATATATATTGTGGGTTTTGCTTTTATGTTTCTTTATCAAGTGCACTGTTTTCTATTTATCGTTGAACTATTTGTGAGTAGAGTATATTTTTCGAAAAAAAATGTTTCTAAGACACATTTTATTGAATTTCTTGATTGTTTTTGTTTTGATGCAATATATTCAGTACGTGAAGAATGAAACAAGAAGGAAAAAGAGTAGGAAAGTGGGGAAAAGGAGGGAAAGAGAGAGAGAGAGAGAGAGAGAAAAAATCACTGATAAAACCGTACTGTCATCAATTGAATGACATTTTCATAGTCATCAAATGTGCTATGGAAAGTGTGAATCGTTTACGATGAAACAGTCACTGGTTTTTCCTTCTGGTGTTAAACATGAGCGCAAAATTTTGATTTTTATGAGCTTCTAAGTCTTATGGCATGTGAGCGAGGTGCACGTTATAGAATAGAAAGTCAATTTTTATGTTCCATTTAAAGGTATTTTATCAAATAAAATGGGAGCGGTGCCAGGTTTATGGCTACTGCCGTTGTCAAATCTAATTTTAAACTTATTTCCTTTCGAGTTTTGACACAATAATATTTGCGTGTGTGTGTGTGTGTTTGTGTGTGTAGAGTTTAGAGTGTAAATACTATGATATGCACAATGAAATGCGAACATTTATGCCATACGGTACTTGTTGTGATAGAAAAAAAAAACATATCTGAGAAAGACTAAAGTAGAGACACAAGGAATTGAGAGAAGGTAATAGAGAAAAGAAGATAGAATAAAAGAGAGATATAGAGTGAAGAAGATATTGAGAATGAGAGAGACAAAAAGATGGATTGAATGTGTAAGAATGAGATAGAGTTGGCAAAAATCGTAGACATTAGACAAGAATTGTGATATGAGAAGCACCCCGAAAATGTCGCATACAGTCAAGTATATTCAATCGAAATTTATGGGAACACGATGGAATAAACAGTGTGCAATTATGCATGTGTCCGTATGCATCCATAACAGTCTACCAACGATTTTGTGCATTGTACCAAACCGAATATTTAGAGCATCGTTGCTTATTTTACCAAGAGTATCCGAATGGATAAATATGCAAACATTCTTCAATGAATAGAATAATAATATAAAGTTTGTGAAGCTGAGCGAAATGTATGTAAGTGTATTATTGTATGTGTACAAGTAAGAGTGAATGTAAATTTGGTAGCATATTTTTCGTTTCAATCTTTCAAACTCATCATCTCGTTCGATCGAATGATGCCATGCATGTTCTTGCGTATCTTGTTGCCGTTAGGCAAGACATGTTCTCTACATGAACACAAAACCAAAGAATAAAACAGGCAATCTATAGGTACTTAGATATTAACACCACTTTCAAATCGAAGGCAAAATCGAAGGCTTTGCATATGCTTTTGATATTATTATAGCATGCTCATTCAACACAGCAAAATCAAATTGGATGAGGTAAAGTTTTTTACTTGATTTTACCCTTTGTCGCTGCAACAAATTCACATTTGTTCGGTCGCTTTCTTGTTCCGTTGGCATCTTACCGAAAATTTGTAAGACATTTGAATAAAAAGATCATACTTTCTTCTTCACACACACACACACACACAGAGAGAGAGAGAGAGAGAGAGAGAGAGAGAGAGAGAGAGAGAGAGAGAGAGAGAGAGAGAGAGAGAGAGAGAGAGAAAGAGAGAGAGAGACACCTAAATTCTATTCAAATCAGCATGTACTGTCGTTAGCTCTGTGCGGCACTTAAGTAACTATTTTATTTATATTAAAATTTTATAAATGTTCAATGGGTTATCTCTTGCACAAGTTTTTGTGCATTTACGATCAATGGCACTGACGTTGCCATTAAATTGGGCTTTCTCACACTCTTTCACTTTAACTCTTTATTTTTAGCCATTTCCGCAAAATGCTCAAAACACTCACCGCACTCATTCCCATTCTCACTTCGTCCAACTTTTAATAGTGATAATCAACGGAAGATAGATAGTTTTCATTTGGACGTCGGTTTTCTTCAACGTATATTTGTGCGAGCGAGTTTGTGTAAGTGTCTACACATATGTATGACCAGTTTGAGGTGTTGCTCATCACAATATACTTCTAAATATCTGCATTGTATATCGTCACCAATATTAGTGTTGGTTAGTTTACCATACAAATCATGGAAGTGAAAGAAGAGTTTAGTGATTATAAGATGCTTTTAGTACTAAATCATTGAAAAACAAAGACAAATTTAGAGAATGTCCAACCACAATTTGAGAATGTACCGTATTATCGACAACCAACACACTCACACAAACACACACACACACACACTAACACATCAGCACGATTTGAACATAAACTTCTGACACCTTTTTTCAGTTGTACTTCATTACCAAACTTAAACACAATTCCAAACAGTGGCCGAAAAACTTTTCAATATGTACACAAAAATTAATATATCCAGACGTAACCATGTTGTTCAACCAAGGAAATGAAAAATAATTGAAAAATGTGAAGAAAATTTTGTAGAAAAGATGGAACAACAATAACAAACAACAACCACCACAACAGACAAGAACATAAAACAACAACAACAAAAAATTTGTACAAACTTATATTGTAATTGAGTGTCAAAATCTGAACATTCAACGTCTCAATCAATTAATTATTTCATTCAATTTGTCGTGTGTATGTGTGAGTGTGCTGTTCACAACAAAAGCACATCCAACAAAAGCTGAAACAGTTTGTAATTGTCATTCGTTTGTTGTTATTTATCTTTGGTTTTCACATATACAAAACCGGAATGTTTCTCAAATAGCTAAATAATTAAATTAAATGTAACACATCTTTCCACTGAATGCGCAATCAATTTAGAGAGAAAATATCAAACATTCCAGCTCAACCATCCATTTATCATCATGTTTTTCCATTACTCTTTATTCAATAAATTTTTAATGTGCGGCTGATTGAAAACAGACACAAGTGATTTCTTCGAAGTATATATGTTTGTTGTGTTTCCTTAAAGTAAATACAAGAAAAGGTTATATTTTTTATTCGGTTTTTCCATTTTCGAGAAGAATCACGTACATTACATCGGTTGTGAATTCGTAACCAAAAATACCAATGGTTGTTATTTATAAAATGAACAAAAAAAAAACAAAAACAAAAACAAAAACAAAAAACGAAATTTTATATTAATCTAAACTCAATTCTATATGTCATAATTCAACTGTGCTATTTATTTAATGGGCTTGGAACGAGACGAACTGGTTTTGTACTTACAATTTCAATTATAATGAATTGAATTAAATTCGCGTTTTGTGATTTTATTCATTATGTGTAATCATGTTTGTATTTCCCCATCGATAGAGTTCATAGATGTAATGATGTCAATTATCCGATATATTCAATGTTTCAATAAATTGATTGTGGAACTTTTAAATAAAGACAAAATCAACGTAAAATATATGCAATCGGTTTCCCTTATATTTATTATCCCATTTAGATTAATGAAAGGAATGAAACCATGATATTATTTACGGTTTCATTTAAATAAAATCACACATAGAGAATTGATGAAAGAAAAAAGAGAAAAACAAGGCTTTACTTACGCTGGAAATATCAGCTTGAAATAAATCCATCAAATGGATTTATCCGATGGATTTGACGTTGCGTTGGTTGCATTACATTTTTTGCATTTATTTACAATGTTGCCAGAATTCTTTCAATGTGGCCACGAATTTGACGATGGACACAATGCAAAAATTGGGTCACATTCTAAAATAATTGTAATTCAATGCAACTGCAATGCGTTAAACCCATCGGATAAATCCATCTGATGGATTTATTTAAAGTTGACGTTTCCATCGTAAGTAAAGACTTGGACTTGGTGAAAAAGGAAGACAGTGTTCCTTTCTTTTCAGAAAAAAAGAGATACGAGAGAAATTGGGGGAGAGAGAGATAGAAAGAGAGAGAGAGAGAGAGAGAGAGAGAGAGAAAGAAAGAAGTAGAGAGGGGAAAATAGAATACAGAAATTTGATTGAATGAAAGAGCTTTTTTGCCAAAATTAGACGATTCAACAATAGATGAGCTCTTCCGCGGTTCAAAGCTCACAAAAGCACTTTCAATATGTTTTCGCTTAAATAATTTAAACTATTTTGTGGTGCCAAATAACTAATTGTACGAGAAAAAAATCAATCGAGTCAAGTGAAAAAAAAAAAAACAAAAAAATCCCAAAAATGGTTTGGAACACTGTGGCTTAACACGCTAATAAAATGGAAACAATATGAAAAATATGCGGCAAAAGCCTCATAAGCAACATAGAATTAAGCAAATGTCCAATGCTATGCATAATCATCCCAGGTAACCACTCAATTTGGCCCTTGCCATGTTGTCATGCATTCATTTGAATTGAATTTTCCAAATATAAAATTACACTCATGATTCATGAGTCATGAATACTGGGTTGCCATTTTCTAAGAATACAAAATTTCCGAACCATTTTCATAAATCAAAACTCTTTCGTGTTTTTCACATTTAAATTTTCTACTGTAAGTAAATTATTTTTTTTTAACGAAGGTTTTCGTTACGTACTTTAATTTTTTTTTTTTTTTTTTTTGGGTAGATTTTAAAGTCGAATCAATTCGTGTGAAAATTTCATTGCAATGAAACCAATCGTCTCAAATCAATTGTCGTAAAAATGTTTTTAAACGACATTTTAAATGATACGCAAGTATTTGCTTGAGTTGAAAAATAATGCAACAATCCGATTGTTGTGAATTGATAATATTAATTTGGTTGCTTGGGTAATATTGAGAAACATGGTCACATGTATAGCAAATGTGTGTAATTAAATTTTAAGCAATTAATACTCGTTTATTGGTAATATTCGGGTGTTTCGAAATTCAGTTAAATGAAATGCGTATAGGCATTCCCACATATTTTATGTGAAATGTCAATGTTGTTGTTGTTGTTATTGTTGTTGTTGTTTGGAGCGAAAAAAAATATTATAAAAAGGATTTAAAAACAAATGTGAATACTCTGCACACCGGCCAACCACCAAATGGAATGGGATACGCATATATGTGTGTGCTTCATACACAACAAATTGTGACAAAAGTTTGATGAATTCAATTTTCGTAATGCTGAACGAGGTGTAGATTTTTCAATTAATGCATAATTTATTTATGCATATTATTTTATTACATGAGTTAAAAAAGAAAAAAAAAAAACGATACATCGACACGAACCAACAAACACAAAAAATAATAACAAGAAGAACAACAACAACAGCATGCACAAAAAATGATAAATAATTAAATATTAATCTCTATTCCCTTACTCTTGTGTATTCTTATTCATTGCTCCATATTAAAATATGCACCACATTAGCCTATTTGCATATTTACACAATGAAAATTGACAACGATCAACAAAAAAAAAAAAAAAATCGACGAGCACAAAGAGTGATGATAAAAATAAAAAAGCGGCCATTTATGGCCTTACACAAATGCAACAACAAAAATATTGCTATTTTTTTTTTCATAATTCATAATGAAGCAGATTCAAATACAGAGCGACAAACATCGACAACTATAAAAACCACTTGGAAACAGAATAAGTGGGCACTTAAAATAAATCTCTTTTGAATGCAATATTATTCCAATGATCAAAATGAAGGTGAGCTACCACACAAACTGGTCAAATTGTTTTACCCATAGCTATGGTGAGAAGCTTACTTCTCCATTCATTTCGATGACCATCATCTTTTTATGGTAAATATTTCTGATGCAAATGCGAATGTATGCGAATCAAGGTATGTGTGAATGCAAATGCATTCGAATCTAAACAGTTTTCAAATACTTCGTAATTAATGTTAAAAGATGATGAATAATACTAAATTAAAAATATCAAGCAACAAAGTGCTTTTAATATTCCGATGTATTTTGCGGTTTTTGGGATGATTTACAACAGAGCCATCCTTTCAATCATATTAATCGAAACAGTTTTCTAAGAAAAGTTGTTAAGATCACACAGGACCACATTGAATATATACGGATGTATGTGATGGAATTGAAGTGTTTTGTAAAATATTATCGCTAAACAAAGGCTATACATAATTTTGAAAATAATTGAACTAACATGCCGAATATCGTTTTAAGAATGGTTTGAAATTATTACGTTTGTGTTGTGGTTGCATTTCAATTTGTTTTTTTTTTTTTTTCAAAAGAAGTTTTTCCATGGAATACAATTAGTTTCGCTCTATTTCACTTAAATAGCAAGTGTATGATTTCTAAAATATTCTATTGATGCATCAAATGATGGCGCACAATACCAAAAATGATACCCTTCAAAATTATATACTGCAGTTAGTCGATGGACATTAAATTGCCAAGGCAAATTGGCCAAAGCAAATCGAGATATTATCGAAATGCAAAAAAAAAAAAAAAAAAACGATTTTTTTTTATTAGATGAATTATAATGTCAGATATCGATGAAGATAGTGAATATTCGATTCGAGAGAGATTCGTATATACGTTTCGTATGAAAAATGCAAATTTTAAGCATCTCGATTTGCATTGCATTATGTTTGCAATGTGAATATTTTTTAAATGCAAAAAAAGAGATGGTGAATGAAAATGAGAAGAGTGAGAAAACCGTTTGAGCTTGTTTACCACTCTAAAAGAGGAATCACTAAATAAAAGGCTATCGAATAGTTATGAGTGAGAGAGTGAGAAAATTTGAAAGAAAGAGAGGGGGAGAGAGTGTGTGTGTGTGTGTGTGAGTATAAAAGAGAAATAAAAATATGCATGTAGCATATACAATAAACAATCAATATGGCAGACAGAATTGACAATATTTTAAAGTGAACACCCAGAGTTTATGGGCACGTTATTGTTATGTGTGCGTGTGCATGTATTATGCATGCGTTATTTGTATTTTTTTTCTCATGCCATATTTATTTGCCGGAATTTTCTCTTTATTTTGATTGCAGAGAGGATAGCCGAGAGTGCATGCAATTCGTTGTACTCTGTATGTGTGCAATGTCCCCTGTATTTGTGCATTCCGCACGTTTTTATTTTTTGTTGTTTCATTTTTTTATTTTTTTATTTTTTTTTTTGCATTTTATCCTCGTACATTATTTTTTTTTTTTCTTTTATTTCACTTATACATAAATGAATGAAAAATTTAAATATTTTTCCGATGCATTTTTATTTTTGGGGGAGGGGGGGGGGGTCAGTCTCATTTTTATTCGATTTTTTGTCGTTATTATTGTTGCCCAAGGTTTTTAAATACATTTGCGTACACCCAATGTAAATTGGCGATTGGTTATGCAAGGCATTTATTTCAAGGTATGTGTGAATGCAACCTCAGTTCGTTTAATTCTGGTTTTGCTATATCATTCATACAATACAAAACGTTAGAGGTTTCGATTTTCCATATATACATATGGAATCCATAATATGGATGGTGTACACAGCCGCATTCCATTTTTTAGTTATTCTTTCTCTCTCTCTCTTTCTCTTTCATTCCATGTCTTTTTTGCCGTCTATCTGTTTGCTTTTATTTTTTATCACCGAAACCGATGAAAAATATGATGATATCTTTTGTAAATCAGTTGGCTTAAATGTGCGTCGATCGCAAATTTATATTTGTCTCAATTTAAAATGCTGCATGCCGATACATAATATGGCATTATTTTGCATGAATTTTTATTGTGCCATTGGTCGAAAATTTTTTCTTTTTTTCGTATCGCTTATTGGACGCACTCAAAATGCGTCCAACATTTTTGTTATTATTTCTTCTTTTATGCAGTTAAATGTGCTCAATAATATCACATACATGATAATTTTGAAGAATATAAATTCGTCTATGCAAATATTTCAATTTAACGATCAGATTTGTTTTGCTTGTATGTTATCTTTTTTTTTTAATCACTTCTTCTGCTCAATTGAATGAAGCTGTTCGATTAATACAACATTGGCTTGAAACACGAATAATTCACTGAAAAATTATTTAATAGTCATTTTTTAATTAATTATGCACTCGAAATTATTCATAAGAATCCACTGACTTAATGTACATTTTTTTGCCTAACAGAACGTGAAAGAGCAACAAAAAAAAAACACCAACTGGTAACTTTTGAACCATAGTCGAGCATATTTTGGTGATTATATAAACAAACCATTATAATTATTTTACATTTTTTTTTTTTTAAATCAATTAATTTTGCAATTCAGACGATTGAATTTATTGGAAATGCAAAAAATCAGTTTGAACCAATTGAAAAATTGAATAAATAGCGTAACAATTTTATTTTTAACATCATGAATTATAATTAAATATACAATATAAAAATCATAAATTTTCCTCAATAGACAGAGAGACAGTCACAGTTTTTTTTTTTATCAGAAATTACGAAAATGACAAATTTGTAAAATTCAAAATTGGAAGTTTTTATTTGGACTAATTTGAATATTCTAGAAGAAAAATTTCAAGCAATATATATCGCGTTCTTCGTAGAACTTGTCCTTTTAAAGTGGTATGCATTTCGAATAATATTCAGTTTGAAACTGTATACAAAATACAAAAGGAACAAGACCAACGAACAGAATGAAATTAGCAGCAATGGACCAAAGGTAAACAAAGAAATGCAATATAATGCTGATATTAGCAATAAAATTGAAATATAATGCGATCATGCAGTGAAATAACTATGGCGTCAAGGGAGATGCATGAATGAACAGAAAAGCCACGCGATAAGCATGTGTCTTGATCACGTAAAAGAGAGAAAGAGAGAGAGAGAGAGAGGAGAGAGAGTGAGAGAGAGTGAGAGAGAGTGAGAGAGAGTGAGAGTGCTAAAAGGAGAGAGTGAGAGAGAGAGAGATTGCTAAAATGAGAGAGTGAATTCTGCACAAAATGAGATGAGTAAAATGAGTGTATCACCAAACAGAGAAAGAGTAATCATATCCAAAAATCTTGTATAGAATAATGTGATCTATAAAATGTGAATAAACTAGAAAATTATGGACATTATGGTATGGCAAGTTTGTCCGTGTAATTTTTACGTGTATTTGTCCGTTTCTATGAAAATTAAAGTGACAACAACCGTTGCTGGCGCTATTTTCCACGGTATACAATGTAAACTGATGTGGTTCGTAATATCGAAAAATCGCATTTGCATTGTCATGGGCACCATAGAAAATATTCTGTATGGCATAGGCTTCATTTGGTTTGCCCTGATGTTCGTGCTCTTTTTTTTTTTTTTTTTTTTTCATTAAATTTTAGAAATGATCACTGACCGAGCATTTCAAAAATTAATTACTTTCGAGAAATGAATATCTGTTTTGCTGTTGGCTGTTGTTCGGATGCCAATATGTCATCGTTGCGAAACGGATTAGTTGATATTCTTTTTACTGGCGATTTTTTTTGCCTCGAAAACACGTTTCAATGTGAGAGAACAAAGGCTATAGAGATAGGTTAATATGTCCAGTTCAATTTTGGTTGTCGAATTATTTGCAACCACCGATGGATGTTGGAAAATTCATTCAACTGTGGCTCGAATTTGGCTTCTAAAATCCCGAAACTCGTGGAAAACACTTTTTCCACTCACTTTGATGCGATGTGTATCGCGCTTTACGCTTATCAACAAAATAGAAAATTATCCATGCATCGTTTGCATTCTCTCATATAATTTGAGTACGCAATTTCCAGCATGGATCACCACGGCATATATCAAAATGTGTACAATACATTGAGACTACAGCACATTTAACGTTTATTTAACAAATGTGCATTGTTCGTGTGGTGGTTAAAGCCAAAGCAATGGATAAAACTATAATTTATGAAATTTATAATATTTACAACCACGCAAATGTACAATAATCAACAAAACCAGACACAGGTACAAGAGCCATCCGATGAAACTTTCTCACTGTTACCAACTCATATACTCTAATTAGAATTCATGTATTTATACTATTATTGTATTGTGTCACTAGTGGCCATTTTTATCTTTCTCTCACTTTCTCTTCTACGTTCGATTTCATTCTCTTTCTTTCTCTCTCTCTCTCTCTCTCTCTCTCTCTCTCTCTCTCTCTCTCTCTCTCTCTCTCTCTCTCTCTCTCTATCTCTCTCTCACTTCCATAGAGTGACATGCAGATACCTTCATATTCCGGTTGGAACTTGCAACATAATATTTTTGTTAGATATTTTGCATTAGAAGCATAGTAAATGCAACAATCATTGTCTACAAATATCTCAACACCAAAATGAAATTAAATAGTAGCACGTTATTCATACACACAACGTTCTACTATAATATCAACTGCATCCACATACCTTGTACATATAATGGTACTTATTTTTATTTGTAAATTTTGAATACGGACTATGATCGAAGTATCAAAACACGAATCATCAAAATTATTTACACATTAATTGCAGTACATTTCAAATACATTGGTTTTCATTTTGGAAATTAGATCGACAATTTTCTTTTTTTTATATATATTTATGAATTGAAGTAAAATAATTATGTTACATGTTACTCTCTAACACCTGTAAATTTGATTCAAGAATTGAAAAAAAAAAAATTCTTAGCTATTAGAAAAAATGGTAACCAAAATCCAACCGCAGTCCAAACTGTATGGTTAATTCGTCACCTTTAGATGCCCTCTATAATTGCACATATAAAATAGTTAAAAGTTCGAGGATAAATTGGGGAGTGTTACTAGTTAAATTCCGAAATAATATATCTGAAGTTTGATATTTTTCAACTGATTTGATCAGAGTTAAATTGACATTTCTCGGCTTTTTGTTGGCCATTGCCAAGAACGATGCCAAACCAAAAAATCATTTCATATCTAGTTTCACATGGCCTATTGCCTTACAAAATCCCATGCATCATCACCATAAATGTAAAAGAAAAACAGTATAAAGCACCCCTTAATATAGACTTTTAGGTTAAAATGTACGTTTGCATTTGGCTCATGATTGTCGCAACAAAAAAAAAGAAAACCTCCATCTGAGGACTTGTGTATAAAATGTAAGTTAGAGTTCCAATTTCATTGGTACTTTCGTCACTGTAGTTCAAAATCATCGTCTGTGATTTCATTGCATTGCAATTTTAATAAAAATCATTAAGTCACATTTTAAATCCTTATTCTAAAGCACACAAAAAAGAATGCATGGCGAATGACATACCTTAGAAAATAGAGATGACAAGAAAAAAGTGTAACATCCATGCCAATGGAAAAAGTCATTAAAATTTCTTGTGAAAATCCGATGAAATAGACAGCTACAATGTGAAATGCACGTGTTTATGGATCCAAAAATGAAGATATGATGTTAATAATGGTTTTAAATGTTTGTTCGTTCTATTTTATTTATATTTGTTTTTTGTTTTTTTTTTTTTTCATTACTTTCATTTTATTAGGCTCAAGCTAAAAATCCAAAATGTGTGGAAATATTTCGTGCAAACAAATATGATGAGATTGGGTTTAATAAGGCTGTGAAAAGTAAAAGGTAGATGGATAGAGAGAGAGAAAGAGAGAGAGAGAGAGAGAGAGAGAGAGAGAGAGAGAGAAGGAAAAGAGCAAACATAAAGACGCAACGTTAAAGATTTTGTATGCCTAAAAAAGATGGAATAAATCTTATGGAAATGGCTTAGATTCTATTTAAATTCATACATACATTGTATTGCATGGGTAAGCGGGTAAGTCATATTTGGTTGATAGCATACAAGCTGAATATTTTAAATGGCTAATTTTTACTTGAATGTTAAATATGATGATGATGATGATGATGTTGATGATGTTGATGATGATGATGATAATACCATTTGAAATGATCAAGATTATCCCAAATGGATGTTTATATGCATCAAATACACACATTTACCAAATGGCAATGGCAATGTGAATATGTTTATTAAAAAGTTACAGTTTGTATAACTTTACATTGAATTGATGACAGAATTATTTGTGATATTTTCCTTCCTTTTCTACACTTTAAATTAATTATTAATTATATCGCAATACAAAATGGTTTATCATAATATAAATGCGTTTGAATGTCAAAATGTTATGTTAATTGGGTGAGAAATATTATAAGAAAAAAAAAATAAAAGCATGTTATGTAAATTGAGATGTGCGGTGCAAAGAGCATTCGAAATAAGTTAACACCAATAAAGAGATCAAAAAAGCATCCGAAAATTATTCGTGCAAAGTGCAAGCGTACACAAGGTGGCAAATGTACTGCATTCATTTGTAAACAGATTAATTACAAAGTATGAACACGTCACATTAGCATAAGCCATTTCTACTTCGTCTTCGTCGTCTTTGTCTTCTGCTTTTTCCTTTCTGCCTCTTTTTCGTCTTCTTCTTTTTCTTAATCATCGTCAAAGTGTTTCTCTTCGCTACCCTCCGTCTTAAGGTAATGTATTCTCAAAGCAACTGACACTTTTGACTCAAACATAGAGTGTGTAAGAGTGAAAGAGGCGCGAGAGCGAGAGAGAGAGAGTGAGAAATGGAGAAAGCGAGAGAGAAAGAGAGAGCAAGAGAAATGGAGAGAGCGAGAGAGAGAGAGAGAATGAGGGAGGCAAAAATGCATCAGAAAACGCCGTTCTCATAGATCAGAGATATCTTTTAGTAGCTGAGACGTTTTTTTTCAAGGATTTATGTAAAATAAGCAATACAACTAATTACGGCGAGCACGTTTATAAATTTATCATTCGCTGATGTATTTAATTGTAAAATGCCGCGGTCTCGAACTGTGTTTTTCTTGGTTAAGTTGTTACGCTTGAACGAGCGTGTCTATTGGATGATACTAGAAAATTCTACAAAAACATGGTACACGAACCAAGACCCATACACTTAGATAAATTTATTCACATGTAAGAAAGTGATTCTCTTGAAAATTACATTTTGTACCAAGATGAAAACTGAGAAAAGAACCTGCTTGAAATATTCACATTCGCCATTAATGCCAGTTCTTATTCACCAATTCAGAGTCAAAGCCGAAGCAGAAGCTAAAATTGAAGCCAAAGCCGACACCGATAACAGTAGTATAAAAAATCAAATGAAAAAAAGGGGCCGAAACAGCAATGAAATAGCAAATTATTTAGTATTATTATGTGCTCGTTAAATGATTCTAAGAAAAACATGAAGGCAATTCATTATCCTATTTTAAATTCTGTACTACGAATTCCCAATTCCGTTTACAATTTCTCTGCGTTTTTCTTCTTCTTCTTCTTCTTCTTCTTCTTCTTCTTCTTCTTCTTCTTAAAATTGATTTTCTAGCCACTCTTTTTGCTTCGTTCATTCGTTGGTACAGTGAGTGTTTGCGTGTATTGGTCTGAATATCGTTTCTTATCTGCAATTTAGTTCAGTTTCGTTAGTGCGTTTTACGTTATAATTTATTTTCTTATTCTTCAGAGAGATCTATCAGTGATAGAGAGAATGCAATGTTCATGTTATTACCCTTATTATTTGGATACATATGCAGAGAAAATGTTATGTTTCTTGCTGCTTTTATCCAAGCACATCAAAATTAGAGCTGTTTTCTCTATCTCCTTTTCTCTTTTACATTGTTTGTCTTCTTTCTCTCTCTCTCTCTCTCTCTCTCTCTCTCTCTCTCTCACTCACTCACTCTTTACCTCTCTGCGTATAATTTTCATAGTCATTTGTAATGCTAAAGATCCTCATCGTACCGATTTGCGTTTCATGCATGGCCAAATGTAAAATGAGAAAGTGAAAAAGAGATCGTGGTTATTTTAAACATATGAATTTTAGATTCCCAAAGCACAATAGGTACAATGGTCTCTTGCCAAACAAAATACATGAATTTGCTGAAATTTGAATTGAAATTAATTGTCATATATGCTCAAATGTTTGGTATTTTCGATGTAACAAAATGCACATCTTTTTACATCTAAAACAACATTATTGTTTTTTCTACTTCTTGTGTGTGTGAGTTTGTGTATATTTTCATACTAATTGAACATTGTTATTTAACATGGCGAGGTCATTTTCATTTCACTTAATTTCTATATTTGGGTTAACGCATTTAACACCAAATTTATTTGTCATTTGCACCAAATTTTGTCTATGCCCGTGTCAAAACTGTGTGACGTGAAGCACAAAAAAAAAAGAGGAAGAGTAAGGGGCGGAGAAAGAGTCAGAGAGTGAAAGAGCAATGGAGAGAAGAAAGAATGGAAAAAGAGAAATGAGATGAGATTTAAAGAGAGAATACGAAAAAAAAAATCGCCCCAGAAATGGATTGTCATCTGAATTCATATGCTGTTTGTTATTTGTTATTATTTCTGTTGTACATTAAAACATTGCCCAAAAAGAACAGTCATTGAAAATTAGCATAGCGCTAAACATTTTGAGCAGATAATCGCCATCGGCACGTAAGTTCGGTGAGTGTACGTGAAATATTTTTCAACGGGCACAACATGCAAACTCCCAAAACGCAGAAAATTATAAAACTGAAGAGAATCCGGTGAAAAAATAAAAAAAAAAAAAACAACAACAAGGCAAAAGGCATAGATGAAAAATGTAGCAACGTAGTGAAAAAAAAAAACCAAACGAAAAGAAGAAAATTCAACACAATAAAATGTACCGCAGATGAACACGAACGGGTGCTTTCACTTTACACAGATGTAGTATCTTTCATTTCATTTTTCACTGGGTAAACCAAACATATTTTCTCATACAAAAACGCCGTTCACTTTGTCTGTATCACAAGGTATAATAACAATTTCGAGCACATTAATGAAAACATACTCGAATGTAATGATGTGACGGTATGAGACGCACAATGACGAAACGCTAAACGAAGGACTCCAAATAAAAATATCAACCCCATCGAAATAAAATGAAACGAAATGGAAGAGTAAATGAACGCTTGACGCATACAGTAATTATACGAAAAGTTTAACAAATATATGCATTAGTAGAACGAGCGAGACTATGTAAATACAAAAATTACGAAAGATAGATAGAGAGAGAGAGAGAGAGAGAGAGAGAGAGAGAGAGAGAGAGAGAGAGAGAGAGAGAGAGAGAGAGAGAGAGAGAGGGAGAGAGAGAGAGAGAGAGAGAGAGTGAGAAAGAGAGAGAAAGCGAGAGGTAGAAACAACGTGAAACAATAATTAATCAACTCATTAGAAATTTAAAAAAAAAAAAAACTTTTAATAACACTTTTTGTATTTTTTCCAATTCTTGTTGTCGGTGTTTGCAATGAATGCTGCCACGATTCACAGTTATTTTTTATAAACGTACTTTTTTTTTCTTCTTCTTCTCTTATTTCTTTTCATTCGTGTAGAGTAACACAAAACTACATGTGCAATTAATGCAATTGGTTTTGATGGTGTGCATCAGCCAAGCCAAAAATTTTATTACAAACATTGTTGGTCGCCATGAAAAATTCACTTGTGGCATTCGAAATGCACTGAAATGAGCTCCCGTTAAAATGGGCATTCAACGTGAGCTTTTTAAATGCTCCAGAGAAATGAGGCTGGATAGAGAAGCAGAGATACAGAGAAAATAGACAGACAGACAAAGCCAAAAGAGAGATGGAAAGAGAAAAAATGAAAATAAAAAAGTGCGAAATTTTACATGCCAATTCAAAAGTAAATTACTTGGGAATTTGACGTTAAAACATTTTTCAAGCACATCGTTAGAGATGATTAGTACGTTTTTCAATCTCTGTGTTGTTTTGCTGAATATCATTGCTAAGTATGACAATTTTTATGTTTGTATGTTTGTTTGTTTGCATTTTGCTATTTTTTTTTTTTTTTTTACAATGTTACTACGTACGTTCTTTCAGTCGTATTTTGATGATGATGATGATGGTTTGTCACAATTTTAAAGCTCATGCAAACCAAGATCGCTTACAATACTGTCTATCTTTTGTCATTTTAATTTTCATTTGTAATGATCTCGCACTTTCAATGTTTTCTCATCATATAATATGCGCGATAGCTAAGAACATTGAAAACGGCAAAATGTTATGTTTATTTATGTTTGTATTTTTAAATAGCTACTTAACGGAATAAACAATGCACAAAAAGATGAAGACAAAAAGATGGTTGGAATGAGAAAGTGAGGTGAAGAAAGCTATGGAGGAGAGTGTATGAAATGAAAAAAAAAAAAATGAAAATAAAAATAAAAATGAAATAAAAACGACAACGATGAAACACAAAATGAAATAATGAACAAAAAGCTAGTATACTTGAGAGGGGGGCAAAATACGAATTATTACATACACGCGACAATGCACCGGTGAAGAAATAAAAATAACTAAACGAAGATTGAGGAAAATTGTGGAAGAAAATTGTATGCTTAAGGGTTGTAAGTTACAGAGATGAAGACGAACGAAATCGTTAGACTAAGAAGAGAATAAATGTGAGAAAGGGAAAAATGGAGATAGAGAGAGAGCGAGAGAGAGAGAGAGAGAGAGAGAGAGAAGAGAAAGAGAAAGAGAAAGAGAAAGGGAAAAAGAAAGGGAAAGAGAGGAAGAAAGAGAGGAAGAAAGATGAAATGAGAAGGAAGTGAAAATAACATGGAATGTGCACACATTTTCTTTAGAGTATGAAAAACAAAAAAATGATATGTAAATGAAATATAAGATGAGAAAGTGCGCTATGTTCATTGGAATGGTGAGAATAAGAGAAAGAAAACAAAAGACACAAAGCACACAAGAAAAGAATGAAGAGAATGATGAAGAAGAAGAAGAAGAAGAATGTAATGAAGAATATAAAACGGAACCCATTCACAATTATAACCGTAACCATTCGAATACAAAGAGCGGATAAGTTGGAAATGGGACGAGATAAGAATATAAATATAATAAGAAATTTATTAATGCAATGGAAAGCCGGAAAGACGACAGCCAAAATGTGATAGTGCAAAAGAGCGACAAGAGACAGGGTCACAGCGACATAGAACAAAGCAACCAAACGACATAAGTTAAATAAGTAAGTAACTTACTGTACGCACATGACCTCGTATTCTAAGTCAGAATAGATGGTATTCAGAAAGGCCACAGCGGACAACAAAAACACACACACAGGACACATTCAGCAGTTGCTTGAATGAGAAAATTGCGACCAGTACAAAATTGCCAAGTAAATGAAAAAGCTAAATTAAAAAGCTAAATGTCACACAAAATGCTATTTGAATGGAATAACAGTGAATTTTCAACGTACAATACCCAAATATACACGGCAAATAATAATTAATTTTTTTTTTTTCTTCTTCTTCTTCTTCTTCTTCTTCTTCTTCTTCTTCTTCTTCTTCTTTTTCTTCTTCTTTACTCAACTTGTTCAACTTCTTCTGTGCATTTTCGGAAGCAACATTATCCATTTGGTTTTCTTGAATTGTCGACTGCATATATTTAAAAATATCTTTAAATTTGAAACAAACAGAGAGTGAAAGAGACAGAGAGAGAGAGAGAGAGGCGAGAGAGAAGGAAGAGAGTGGAGGGGGGCTAAATAAGTGCTCTAAGACCGAATACGCGCATTTCGATTTCAAGCTCATGTATATAAATATAAAATATAGTTAGTTATTCGTTGGTTTGCGGCAAGCGTGCTCAAACAAATACGAAGCTTTTTCATGGCACTTCATTTTCGTTGCTTTGTTCCACGTATAAACCCGCTTCGTATTCATGTTTCCGTTTCAATGTCGATTAAAATAATATCTTGAAAAGTAGAAAGTTTTGTTAATGTAACCTAACATCTTTACGAGCAGCATGAGAAATCATGCATATATGAGCAACGGAGTGGCATAAAGGATGAAAGAAAGATAGAGAGTGACAAAGAGTGAGGGAGAGCTATGTGGTGTGAATCTTTCTCATCTCCTCTTACAAAAGGCATTTTCCATTCCAATGGAAATAAAAACATAGCCACAATTCGGTGCTGCAAGAGACAGTTGGTATTCATTGTGTGCGGAATGAAATCAAAAGTAAATAAAACTACTTAACCAAAACGATGCCGGTTAATATTCGTCATTGCCCTCACGATGCTATCACTTCGAAAAATAAAATTTATTTCAATTAAAACTTGGCTGAAACTCCAAAGCACTGCATTGCTAGTGATATTGAATCATTCTATGCTAAGTAAATTAAGTGGTATCGTGTATTTGAATACACGAAATATATTTCAAATATTTTTATGTCGGTAGAATAGTCCGGAAAACGTGGCCATAAAATGTGAAGAGCTTTTTCATTTTCATGCTCACACTTTCTCTTTCTTTCATTCTTTCATTCTTTCCTTTTCTCTCTCTCCCTCTCTCTATCTCTCTCTCTCGCTCTCTCTCGCTCTCTCTCTCTCTCGCTCTCTCTCTCTCTCTCTCTCTCTCTCTCTCTCTTATCTCTTGCTCCCTTGTTCCATCTCTCACCCTTATTCCATCTCTCACCATTATTCTCACCCTTTTTTTTCTCTGTCACTCTTACTCTTACTCTTACTCTCTTTCTCTCTCTCTCTCTCTCTCTCGCACAGAAAAAAAATAATCTTTCTCTTTCACTTTATGGATGTAGTGATAAAATATCGCATCGTATATCGTTTTTGAAATTTTCTACTCGGCCAGAAAATCATTTGTGTCGGCCTATTTTGTGGGCCTTTTCAGCTCCAAAGATCAAAACAATAACTCAACGTTCATCATTGACATTATTGCTATTAACTCGCATACTTTTGCCATTGTTTAGCTAGCAAGTGCCATTGCTTGAAAATTGCCTGTATGCCAGGTTATTTATATGCATTGTGCTCTTGATATTAAACATTAATGTGTACGGGTTTAAAATCTCTCCGTTATTTTCCTATTGTCATTCGAATTCACTTCGGGTTTTTATTGCTTTTGTTCATTATATTCTCTATCATATGTTTTCTTCTACTCTATTTTAACTCTTTTTCTTCTCTTCTCTTCTCTATATTTGTTTGTTTTTTTGTTTTTTTGTTTTTTTTTTTTCTTTAATTTTACGCAAATTAAATTCATCTCTGTGAGTGTGTCTGTGTGTATGTCTATTATAGAATGAAAACTGATTTGCAATCGGTATAAATGTTAGATGTTATCCATGGCAATTTCACCCCTATCAATGTTGATACATTCATTATAACAATTACTTCTGCACTCACAAATCAAATATACACTGTGTTTCTAGTTTTGTTAATCGAATAACAATATATTCTTAACGGAAATGCCACTTATTTTGTCTAAAATGTGAAACATTTCACAACCGAATGATAGATCACATTGTATTATTTTCTCTCATTGTCATTATCATTATGGTTTTTCGTTAATGTTTTCGAATTTTGTTCCACCAAATAAATACAACGCTGAATTGATTTTCATTCATGTGATTCAATCTAAAACATTCAACAAAAACACAAATCAAATTAATAAACCGACCAAGTATATCAAATGAATTATTTTGGAACAAATATAAATGAAAGTTATAATATTCTTTGATTATTGAATTTGGTGCGTGTCTATTGTTCTTCATTAATAAATGTTTTTTGATTACGGAAAATTCCTAATTGTGTTAAATTGAATGTTTAATGAGAAAAAGAACATGAAAGGGAGAGAGTGACATTCAGAAAGAGAGCGAAAACACGAACGAGCGAGAGAGAGAGAGAGAGGGAAGAGAGAACGAAAAAGTGAGAACGATAGAAGGAAGAGTGAAATAGAGAGGTCGCACATCCTATGAGAGGGAGATAAAGAAAAACATTTAGAAAGTGAAGGAATTAAAAAAAAAAAAACAAAAATGTGAGCTAGAAAATAAGTTTTTGCAATGGGTGAAAACTCTTTTATTTCCCTCTTGGTTTTTGGACACTTTCTTTTGAACAATTCAGGAAACTGATGTGAAAATGAAAGACAAATGTGTTGCTAATCGCAAATCATTGACAAAGAATAAAACATTCACAGATTGTTTTTTCAAGGCAAAATTGTAGGTACAGCAAACAATCGGTGTCACAAGCTGAAAATAAGAACAATTTCTTGAAATGAAAAAAAAAAACTGAAACAAACTGAATGGTTCATTGTGGCACAAATTGACTATTTGTAGTTAATATTATCTCATGGAAAAAGTCGCAATTACAAATTACTTTGATGTGATTATTTTTCGCTCAGCATAATTTATTTAATTTATTGATCTTATTTATTTAATCCACTTTAGTCAGGCATTAATTATTCGCATTAAATCTGTGAACGAAATCAAATCAGTTTGTTTTTATCACTAGAAATGTATAACTCTTTGCATATATTTCCCGCTATCTATGTCT